>BMAU01019645.1:0-27500 GCA_019973935.1 Trichonephila clavipes | reverse complement strand
TTGTTGTATTTGTGCTCAATTCATGAAGTCACATGATAAAAACAAACACGTGTTTTCCATTGAATTCAAAACAAACATTAAACTAATTGTACTTGTCGTTCTATTTGTAAAACTCAGATAAAATTTCAAATTTCATATTTGGGTAAAGATGTTTAAATGTTAGGGGAAAAAATTCTCAAAAAGACTTTTTTAAATTTAAAAAAAAAAGATTTTTTATTTTTATACTTTTAAATAAAATGCATTTTGTATACATATGTACTTTTTAAGAGAAAGTTTCTGCTTAGAGCAAAATTGTCAACACCGGAGCGCGTAAACTGATTTGCTGTAAACACAAGATAGTTTTTATCGTGTGACTACGACGTCGCATGATTTTTTGAATTGATTGGCTAGAATCACGTGGCTTTCACTATCATGTGACTATGACGTCACATGAATTGAGCCCATTGCGAATAATACGGATTGAAATTTAATTGTTTGTGTAAAATTTTCCATATCTTTTTCTGTGGCATTCCAAGTTCACAGGGAGCAACTCTCGTAATCAAAATATCTTTGTTATTGTCACCTTGTTTGAATTTTTAATCATAGCGACCTTGAATGTGCTGCAACTTGTTATTGTCACCTTGTTTGAATTTTTAATCATAGCGACCTTGAATGTGCTGCAACTTGTTATTGTCACCTTGTTTGAATTTTTAATCATAGCGACTTTGAATGTGCTGCAACCTGTTGATCATTGGTGGAGAAAAAATTTAGTGTATTTATCTTTATATTCATGTATCACTTATTGTAATCTGTGCAGTAGTTTCAATAACATGATTTTTTAAAATCGGGTCCATCTTTTCTGATAACCCTGTATAATACAAATTATATATGATTATAATAATATTATGTAACATATTATTACTGTTATCATATAGTATAATGTAATAATAATTATGATGTATGGTTATATTCATATAATTTTTATGTAACAGTAATAATTATAAATAAATAACATTTGTAATATTTAGAAAATTGTAAAATAAAAAAAAATAATTATTATAAATAGATAGTATAAAAAACAATTGTTATATATAATAATCATTATATTATATTATAAATAAAATAATTACATAATATTATATAAAATTAGTAATGAATATCAATTAATAAGTACTGATAACTTGCAATATTCCTTCAATGAATTTCATCGAACAAGGAACGTTCATACACGCATTATTAAAAAGTAAAATACAGTAGAAAGATTCAATTTAAAGCGATAATTAAAAGAACAGCACTCAATAGTAGCTTGAAGAAGGAATGCAATTGAAATAGTTTAATTTTTAATGAAATTGAATTAAAGTCGTCTGAAATTAATAGGGCTACCGCGGAAACATAACCAATAAAATTAATTCTAAGGTAAGCTATCTCCATGGCAACCACATTACCACAGGATAAAAATATCAAGATAACCTTATTGTAATGTTATCGCCCATCTTGGTAAACATAAAAAACATGACGCGTAACCCCACCCCCTCCCCCAATATCAAAAATTACCTCCTACAATTTTATAGTTTCTTAAAAATCTAATTTCTAATAATCTAAGAGAATTATTTAGTTATTTTGTTTTTACACAAAATTAAAAATAAAGAATTGTGAACTAGTAATCTATTTTGTAATGAAATCCTATTACTCTATTCCATGTACTCCCTTCATAAACAGGAAGAGAACTTAATATCGAGAATTTTGCTACTTAAGCTCATATTACACGTGAGAACTATACAAAGAATATTTCCTGCATTTTCCAACTAGATGGAAAAGAAGAAAATAACGTAACGGAACATAATTTAGCTGGTTTAATTACCCTGAAGTAATATTATTAGAATGCTTCTGTTGATAATTGGTCGCTTAAGAATAGTAATATTGCATAAAACTTAATAGAACACTTTTAATTCGTTAGGCTTACTGCCGCTTCAATAAAAACATTGCAAGTTAGTTAATGTCAATATTCAGGCTGCTGCCAATCTAGCAAAGCCAAAAAGTTATGAAATTAGTCTTAAAAATTAATTATTATTATTGTGTGCGTGTGTGTTCAATACATAATATATTCTATACGTTTATTATTTCATTTACTATGTTACTGCTTATTTATTAAACTTATTTTTTCAAATTCTACTATAAACTCCCACTCTCTATTTATTTATTTATTTATCTTGGTGGAATTTTCAATCATTAATAAAATACATTTTAAAGCGCGCTCAATTGAGCTGAAATTTTATATACTTGATTATTTTGGATGACAATACAATAATTCAATTATAAGTAATAAAAAATAATTGATTAAAACTAATTATTTAAAGAATTACAAATACAGCCACGTTGGCATCAATTTTGGCGAAATAGCGACCCTATTGGCGACTTGTGTCAAAACTTGAAAAGGTTTTTTTTTCGCACGTTTTAAAGCATTCAGTTGAACTGAAATTTTACATACACGATTGTTTTGGATGACAATACGATACTTTAATGATAATTAATAAAAATTAATTACCACCTAATGTTCTGATTCTGTCATATGTTATACATTTTATATTAATTGTAACTATTTAATAAAAAGTAGCTAAAATAAAATTTTTCTTTGTTCATCTCTAAGTAGGAATTGATTTTTAAAAAAAAACTCTTTTTTATGTTACTTGTTTTAAATCTGACATGGATTGGGCAGCGATTAGTTCGCGAAGACGTGAACAATTATTGTCCAAACACTTCTGTAAAAAGACAACAGCGCTCCGAAGGAACGTGGCATTGAATCTATAAAACGAATTTACATAGGAACATTTTAATAATAAAGTAGGCATGTAGCCACGCATGCGTAATCATTGGGGTTCTCCCCCCTCCCCCTTTTTTTCTCTACACTAACGAGGGGAATTGTAAAATAATGACGAGCAAAACTTTTGACTGGAGTTAAAGATCTCAATATGTATGAATATGGATTGAAATGTAAAACCATACGAAGTTATGAAAGATTCTATAATGATGCGCTATTTCAAAAGCGGGAGTTCTTCAGGGGAAAAATTCTTTTTGGTGAAGGGGAGGTATCAAGTTAAGGAGGTAGCTGTCGGCTATTTGGGGAAGCAAAAAAAATTTGAACAATGGAACTTAGTGTCGAGTAAAAAGAATTTATTCTCGTTTTCCAATCTTTTGTTGCTAAAAGTTCTTATTTGTGACTTTCAGAAGGAGATAAGAAATTTAAGATGGTTTCCAATTAGAGCTATTGGTGACAACTTATTTTGAAAACAATTAATTTTATTTCCTGTTGGAATTTATTTGATATTCTTGGTTTAATGAAAATATATTTTAATTTTTGATGTTCTTTATTTTAATATATACATACTGTGTAATGAGTACTGTTTGAATACTGTATAAAAATTGTTGAAAATTAATTATCCATGAAAAATAAAATGACATTTTTTCAAAATTAAAAGAAATTTTGCTGTTAGAAATATTGCTATTATTTGTCTTTTAACGTTAAGGAAAATTCACAAAATTAAAGTTTAATTAAGAACAACTATTATTAAGTGAAGGCAAAAATGTCTCATTCTTTCAAAAATTCCGTACTGCAATTCTTCGACTATTTATATTGAAAATTCTACTGAAATTCTTCCGAAATTTTGTTACTTATCATATTTGAAGTAATAAATATTTCATTTCCTTAATCAATCAACTTTAAAATTTTCTGAAAATGTAAACAAAGAAAATCAACTAAAAATGCTTTCAGAGACCCCCCCAAAAAAAAGATTTAATAAATTCTTTTTCCTAGAGATTCTTAGAAATTACAATGAACATAATTGTCAATAATTAAAATTACAAATTTATAAATCATAATTTTTTGTTAACAAATTTGCAAGAATTACGACAAAAATGCTATCAAAATTTTATTATAATCTAAAGGCAGTTTTTCAATTTATTCATTGAAACAAGTGTAATATAAAGAAAAAAAATCCAAGTCATTTTCTACTTAGATCAACTAAGAAAAATTTCATTTTAGTTACTTATTAAATAGTTACAATTAATATAAATGTGTATATTCATACGACATAATCAGAATATTAAGTGACAAAAAAAGCGATTTTTCTAGTAATTTTCTATTTTCCTTTCTGAAAATGGTGTTGGACTATTTTTTTCTTTGTTACTATTTATTTATTAATTAAATGTAATCATTCTAATAAAATAGTATAATGAAAAAGAAATCACATCCTCAAAAATTAGGCCATCCCAGGTGGGACTCGAATCCAGGACTTCTGGATTAGGAGTCAAACGCGCTATTCTTTGAGCTACAGAAACACAACATATGTTTTTCCTTTCTATATATGCTGTTACTATTATTTTTGTTTCTCATTCTTCATTTTTAATTAAATTAATGAATTAATATTTGAAAAAAGTACGTCCTTCCGTTGGTGTGATGTGGTAGTTAGGAGAGGTGGTGTCAGCTCAGGTGTCGTCCTCATCACTTGAACATGGTTCAAAATTACGAGGTCCGTTGCCGAAAGTCCTTGTGTAGCTGTACAGGATGACGTAAATATTCACTCATTCATATATTTATATATCGGGAGAGAGTGAACTAAAAAATTGTAGGAATTTAAATAACATCGATTCCGACAAAAGCATGAATTTTGAATAAAAAATAAACTAATAATTACGATATACAAAGTTTATGAGGCTGTTGTATGGTTAAATATAGTACGTATAGAGTTCAAATAGTCAAAATATTTTTTAAAAAGACTAGGAAGGAGGGACTTCTGTTCGCCTAACGAAGAATTAGCCCCCATTGTACCAATTGTACATCGTCACACGAAAAACTTTTTATATATAAAGACATGTTTTTATGAGTAGTTTTACACATGGACCATCAATACTTGCAACCTGCTTCTTCAAATTTCAGACACGAATTTATGATGTAATCTTGTATCAGTTTTTGAGCTTGAAGTAATTGATTGAACTGAAAATTGTGTCTTATTGCCAATTTGTAACCATAATATTGAACAGGACTTATTGTTACTTTATTATTGTTCTTGTGTGTGAGATAAATAAATAAATTTATTACATGATCCCGAAAACCTTTTATATAGAGAGAGATACACACAGATTGCGTTCTAAGAACTAAATTACTCTTTTTATTTTAACAACTGTATTGCAAACTCTCTGAAGGAAAAGTTTAATAAAATAAGATCTCCAAGGATACAATCAACTAAGCAGATATAAAGAAGAAATGTAAGTTAGAACTAAATCCATACTTCAAATAATGACTAATTCCTATACGGACTCGATGCATCTCAATTTAAACTAGCATCAATCTTCCTAATGGAATAAAAACATGTCTCTTAAAAGATATGCAATTATAATATTCAAGGCATAAACTAAAATCTAATTTATTTTTTACTTTCTCTCCAATTTCTTGCTTCTCTTGTATCTCTCCTGCTTCTTATTTTCCCTGGTTTCTCTCTTGTTTCTACTCTTCATCATTGTCTCTTCTATTTCTTCTCTTCTTCATTGTATCTCCTACTTCTTCTCTTCTCTGCGGTCTCTTCTGTCTCTACTGTCCTTTGATTTTTCTCTTGTTCTCTCCTGTTTCTTCTTTTATGTCTTTCTTGTTTTCTCTCCCTGTTTCTTCTCTTCTTTTATATCTCTCTTGTTCTTTCCTGTTTCTTCTTTTCTTTTATGTCTGTCTTGTTGTCTCCTGTTTTTTCTCTTCTTTGATTTCTTCAATTATTCTTTCCTGCTTTTTCTCTTCTTTAATGTCCCTCTTATTGTGTCTTCTCTCTCCTTTTTTTGATGTTTTTCTTATTCTCTTCTATCGTGAATACAGGATAGCTGTAAATAAAGTCGATAAAATAGAAGCCTTAAAAAGCATCCTAAATGAAGTAATAAAAAAATAAGAGAGAAAAAATTTTAAAAATCTGCTTGATTTCACAAAAATTTTCAATTTGTAAGACAAAATTAAAATGTTATGATGAATTAATTGTCTAAATTGTTTGTTTTCATATGTATTAGAACAATGACAAGACTTAAGTTTGAGTTTCACCAGTACAAAGAAAAGTGACTTTTCAATAATATTTTTGGCTTCAAAATGTTTAATTCCGAGAATATCATTTACAAACATTATTCTTTTTTTCACATTTATCGGTGAAAGATAAAATTAAAATCTAATTACTTAAACAATAAAATTTCGTTCTATTTATTGCCACGTATTTCATTCGCTTTTTCAGTTAACGGTTTCTATTAGACATAAAATCCATGGTCGAGTCAAGTTTCAATTTTTTTTACGACTTAAAGGAATAAATAATGATACTGGTCTTCAAATTCTAATAAGATCATAAGCAATTATTTATTCATGTTACTTAGATTCGACAAAAAAATGAAACATGATGGTTTTTTAATATCGTCATTATAAGCAGATGATTTGATGGATCGGTAAAGTCAAGAAAAAAGTAACTCCGAAGGCGAGGAGTAAAAAAGATTAAACCTTTTTTTTTCAATTTCTCATCTTTAATTCATCATTCTTTATACTCAGAATAAAAATGGCATAAGCGGATAAATACAAAAATAGTAGCTTTTTTTTCCTTTGACTTTCGGGTGGATTAAAGTTTTAATGATTTAAGTTAGCACCTGTAACATAAATGGTTAAATAATAAGGGGAAAAAATTTTAATTTATAAGAGATTTCGATAATATAACACAAACATGCTCCTAAATGCCGGGGAAAAAATCTAAATCTCCTGATTCTGCGCTACTATTCTTAATGTTAAGAGTATTGTGGTATTATTTTTAAAAAGCTTAATCTTTTTGACAATAAGCATGTGAATTTGGAAACATGGTGTTTTATACGTTAAAGCTAATCTTTTTGGGATTTGCTTACGTCATCGTGCTGTAATGAGTTTTAAATATTTTGATATCAAAACATATGTCCATTGTTTTCTTAATGCAGGATAAAAAAAATACTTTGCTCGAGCTATACAAAAAATAAAATGAATGATTAAATTATAATTATTTATATTAAGCTATAATTAAATAAAAATTATAAAAAAATATGATATCAAATGCGGTATGCTTAAGTATATAGAAAAATAATGTTTTGCAAAAATGATAAAAAATGAAAAAAATTAATTTAGATCATTCATACTCGGAAGAAGCAGCTGAAAAGGTAAGGCAGAGATTTGTTCGAGAAGTCCATGGAAGTCTACGGGAGTAGCCGCATATAAACTTGAAATGCCTCAGCAAACGAGATGGAAAATTTTACGGGAAGAATTTAAGTTTAAGCCGTTTCATTTGCAATTGACACAACAAATGACAGAGAATGGCAAGTAAGAATTTGAACAGCATAATGAACCATTGACATATAGTGATACTACAAAATGTATGGAATAAATTGGAAATATACCGTGTAATAAGAGGGTCACACTTTGAACATTTATAACAGAAAAAAACTTGGTATATTTTGCATTACATTCATTTATCACTTATTGAAATATGTGCAGTAGTTTCGATATGATTTTTTTAAAACCAGGCCCACCATTTGTTCCCACACTGTATGAATACACAAGTAAACCGCATATAACTTGGAACTTCTTTAGTAAGTATTCACTCTTAAAAAGATTTCTGATTTCCCGGTTTTTTCCATTCCCAGGAATTTCCGGGGAAACCCGGAAATGTAACTGTCATTCTCGAGATTCCCGGGTTCCCTAAAAACAAGTTATTTTTAAATAATATCAATAATAATTATATAAAATAAGGATACATATAAATCCCAAAATTATTACTCATTCATATATTGAGCTTAAGAGGTGTTGGAAAGCTAAAATCTTTTTTTTTTGACAATTTGAGATTTTTACATTTTCAAATTGTACAGATTTTAACCTTTCTAAAAATACCTTACTTTAACCTCTAGGGTAATTAGAAGCCCTTAAAATATGTTTTTAAATAATCTTTGAAATTAGGCCATGCCCATTTGAATGGCGAAAAATGTAAACAAAGTACTTCGTTTTTGCTTAAAAGTTGAACGTCTGATATAAACCAAAACATGTATCTTTTATTGTACATTGAGCTTTTTATTTTTTTATTTCCTAGCCGATTAGAAGTTTCACTATATACTTTGAAATCAATTTATCTGAAAATGTAAATTTTGATGTTCGATGTACCTTTTCTGATAAACTACTGTTAACAGGTATGTAAATTTTTTATGATATATTTATAATGATGACTAATGTATACTGAAATGAGCCTTTTGTAAAAAAAACTCAAAATTTCATTTTTTGCAAATTTTTTTATTTGAAAATGGGTCAAATTTCTCTATGTTTGATAAAATATTTTATAAATCATGAAATTAGCTAAAAACTCATTCAAGTATAATGAGAATGTTGTACTTAATTGTATGAAAATTTTTAAGCATGTACATGTAAAAGATTTTGAGAAAAGGTACATCGAAAACAGCCAATTTAACATTACCAGTATATATAGAGAGAGAAGTTTACAACTCCCCTTAAAATACAAAACGAAATCTGGAGAAAGAAATTCCTGTGAATTCCTGGGAATGAAGTATAATTACCAAGAATACAAAAAGTACGGAAATCTTATGATTTCCCGAGAACCAGGGTAAGGCACCTTAATTTCAAGAATTAGTTCAAGAATCGGGAACATCCTTGTTTAATACGGAGCTTTTATAACGCAAAATCACTCTAACGTGGTTCGAGAATTGAATAAATCCTCCGTACATAACGAAATATGATAAAAATTATTAAAAATGAACTTATATATAGTCTAAGTTCCAATTAGGGAAATCCCTGTATAACCCCTCACAAAACATGTTGAAGTTTTTAAGAGTGAAAGCTACCTCATTTAACATTTTTCATTCAAAAGCGTACGTCATGTCAAATTTTTATGCAGAATATTCTCTTGAAATGTTAATACTTATGTAAATTAATTGTCTCTGTATTAAGTAATTGCTTTTTTTATCTACGTACGTTAAAAATTTTCAAGTATGTAGTATTCAACTTTTTTTTAAAGAAATAATAATTATGTTTTTAATTTTATGAATTAATATGTCTAAAATAAATAATGATGGATAACAGTACTTAGCGATGACGAAGAAAACTTTAATTTAAATTAGAATGTTAATTAGAATGTAAGAAAATTTTAATAAAGTTATTTACTTTAATTATAAAAATATAATAGCATGTTTTATTTTAATTTGTGTGTGTGTGCGTGCGTGCGTGCGTGCGTGCGTGCGTGCGTGTGTGCGTGCGTGCGTGCGTGCGTGTGTGTGTGTGTGTGTGTGTGTGTGTGTGTGTGTGTGTGTGTGTGTGTGTGTGTGTGTGTGCGTGTGTGTGTGTGTGTGTGTGTGCGTGTGTGTGTGTGTGTGTGTGTGTGTGTGTGTGTGTGTGTGTGTGTGTGTGTGTGTGTGTGTGTGTGTGTGTGTGTGTGTGTGTGTGTGTGTGTGTGTGTGTGTGTGTGTGTGTGTGTGTGTGTGTGTGTGTGTGTGTGTGTGTGTGTGTGTGTGTGTGTGTGTGTGTGTGTGTGTGTGTGTGTGTGTGTGTGTGTGTGTGTGTGTGTGTGTGTGTGTGTGTGTGTGTGTGTGTGTGTGTGTGTGTGTGTGTGTGTGTGTGTGTGTGTGTGTGTGTGTGTGTGTGTGTGTGTGTGTGTGTGTGTGTGTGTGTGTGTGTGTGTGTGTGTGTGTGGAACCTAATCCTTCCTTTCATACTAATTCCTCCATTCGCTTGATACTGACTCGTATAACACGTTAACTTTTTGGAACTTAATGCCAGTATTATATGGGTGTTATACTTCTGAGTATAGGATTTGAAACATTTCAAAAGTATTAAGAATATTTTAACTAAGAAATATATATATATATAATATACGGGAGTTAGTTTAAGTACAAATGTTAAATAGAAATAATTATTCCATCTTCTTATGTATACGACTATGATATTTAGTTCTTAAAGCTATCTTTGAGTAACGGTAAAAAATAGAAAACTAAATAGCATGTAAAAAATTTTCAAACAAAAAGGGGTTCCTACATTATTATTATGACCTACCTTTGCTATATATCCTCTAAAGGGCAACATAATTGATTATACTACACATTTTTGTTTTATTTAGTCCATTTTTTCTCGCACAAAATATATTCCATAAATGAATCTTTATAAATTAAGTTTAATTTTACCAGTTAAAGAGAAAAATTACGCATTTAGGAAATGTTCTCAGTTTTTAAACAACTACAAACAGCTATTTTTTAATTACAAAGTTTGAAATTTTCATAAATATTGAGAGAATTTTTTTTCTTTGCTTAAAAAAATGCTTATTCCGATTCTGGATTATGAGCTCTTTACATTTAACAAAGGCAGTTTCAAATAAGCAAACATGCCACGCATGTTATTTTCCCTGCAGTAATACTCTTCTAGTAGAAAAATTGAGTTTTACAGTCAAAGTTCGCTTCCGAGGGTGAACTTGAAAAATAAGATTGTGGCAACCATACATTGGACCACGGTTACCAGATTGGCTAAATTATCATTACTGGTGAGAAATTTGGCAAAAAATACATTATTGTCAAGGAATCATTGAGAAAGCTCCAGGACCGACCTTAATCTAAAATTATCATGAAGTTATATAAAGAACTTTTGAAACAAAGGTCAGTTGAGTTCAGAAGTCATATGTTCGTCCTTGTCCTTAATAAACTTGGTGAGATATACAGGCGAGAAATTAATCAGATTTATAGGAATTTTAACTATACAAAATGAATTTTAACGGAATTTTGTCAAAAATTGACAATTTTATTTTTATGATTTTATTTTATAGGCCATTTTGTTAGCTTCTTTAAAAGACACACAGAAATAAATGGAGATGAAAAACATTTGTGATTTAAAACATAATTATTAATAATATTTATATGCCACTAGCAATTTTCAAAATTAGCTAATTTTCAATTATCTTCTATTTTTTGAGATAGTGATCTTGGAATTTTTTAATAGCTTAACTATATCCTCATTCCTTTTTAAACACTCAATTTAAAAAAAAACTTTAATATAAACCATTACAGAAATCTCTATTTACATATTATTATACATCCGAAATATAAACCCGAATATATTGAAATTAGGAAAAATTGGAAATTCTAAGCTTGATCAATATTTCATCTTAAAGAGTTGAATCGTTAAAAATATTCCTTAAAAAATAATAATTCTTGCTTTGGATACGATTATTTTTTAAACAAGCATTATGCGGAATACAAGACAAAATACAATGAAACCAGGGAAAATAACCCTTTCTTTTGCTACAACTTATGCCTAGTTAAGACGTCACTGGAATTTTGAAGTATTTTGTTTTCTTCGAAATTGCCTTCTTCAACCATTTTCATTTTCCCGATATTCGCAAACCAAAATCTTCTTTCGATATTTTCCTTTTCTCCCTTTGCGAGTTTTGAGATCACAATAGTTTAGTTTTTCATTTATTACTGTTTTCTGGAACGCTGTTTCAAAACTACTGGGCTACAAAATTTTGATTCAAGATTTATGAACTTTGAATCGTTCTCAAATGTCACGAAAACGATACGCAGCTTTAAGAAATTCGTTCTATCATTGATAAAAAGAAGAAAAGAATGCCGAGAAAGTTTCGCTTTTTTGTTTCTTTCGTTCAAAGTACACTTTTAGAAAGTTGAGAATTCTGATTTTTACTTTTAATAATGTAGTCGTTTTTTGGTTGGAAATTCGATATTTTTCCTCACTTAGTTATAATATTAAAATAAGTTGTGGAATCTTGAGTTTAAGAAAATATTTCTTTCAGAATTCTTTTTAGAATAATTTTTTTAGATATTATGGTATATCATATTGACTAATAAAATATTTATTTTTTTAAAAATTCACTTACTTTAAAATTGTGATGTCCCCTCCCCCTCTTGGGAGAATATCTCTCTCATAGTATCAGCGTGAGCTAGAGGTGTAGGATTAACGAAAGAACTAGAACGCATCATTATCTTAATATGACTTTATTAAGATATTCAACTTAAACCTTTAACAAAGTAAATTATAATAATTAATGTGAGAGAATCTACTTTGGAAAAATACGCAACACATAATATATATAGAGAGATAATAAGACAATCTAATTCAGGCCACTATCAATAACTGAACCGCCTAATCACTGATTCTAATATTAAATAGTCAATCCTACTTTATTACAGCTTGGAGAAACAAGCAATATTGGCTTATGCTAAATCTTGTCTTTATTTGCATGCATTGGTGTGCAACTTGACCTTCATATATTCGATCATTTATAACTTCTAGTCACCGTCACGTAAAGCTCATTCAGACTTGAACCACGAACAACATTAAATTTTCTCTACTTGATATCAACTGCCACAAACTAACATCAATTCTCATACATTACCCTACATTGTCATCTCGTTTACTCAAAGTTCCGATATTTAAAAGCTTGTTCATTTGCATCTTTCATTCACACTTCCTTTATTGGATTTGGTTGGAAAAGAATTGTCATTAATTCTGGCCCAAAGAACCCAAAGGACATATTAAAGAAAAGACGCGTGAGCCCGTCACAAAATTATACAACTTTTCAAATATAAACCATTCTTAAATGATAAATTAAGGTAGCCGACTACCATAAAATCATGAATTTTGTCAAAAACTGACAAATTCATTTTTATGATTTTATTTAATAGGCTATCTTATTTGCTTTTTTAAAAATATCGAGGTTTTTTCTTTCAATTTCCTAGAACAAGAACTACAAGTGTTTTCGTAAAAACTGATGCCACAACTTTAAGATGTGAAACTTTAAAATGTGTTTTACTCGAAATGTGCTTTTTAGAAAATTCCCAAATAGGAACAGCAATTGTTCAAAAAGTTTAAAATAATTAACTGAAATTTTGTGTGTATGTTCTGTATAATAGAAGTTTTTTAACCTTCGGATTTATCAATCACTGATATATTACAAAGTTTACAGTCCCTTGTGTGAATAAAATCATTGTTGTTTAAGCAATTTCATATAATAACTAGAAAAGAGAGAGAGAGAGAGAGAGAGTGCTCTAGTTTTTTAAAAATTAAAATATCTCTTATCCTGAACGTCATTTCGAAATATTGATCAGCAAAATAACACATAAAAATTGAAAAATTGAGAGTTTGTTCATAATCTTTTTATACAGAGTGGGCCCCGTTTACGTAATTTTTTGTAAATTTTGACCAATTTTTCCCCATTTAAAAATAATAAGTATTTTTATCCTTTTAATATTATCTTTTTTTCCTTTAAATTTATTAAATAAATCTAAAATTCACGAAAAAATCTCCATATCTCTATTTTTTAAAGCTGTCGCAAGCAGTCTCGGAATGCTTAAATATAAATGAGATCTTTCTAAGATATAATTTACAGATATATTGCCTCTATTGCCTAATTTGATTAATTTATTAAAAATTAAAAGTAATTCATTAATATTTATTTATTAAATATTGAGATTTTATTTCGATTTTAACTCAAATAGGTGAAAAAAAACAAATCTAGATTTGAAAGTAGCTAAGAATATAACATTCGCTAAAGCTGCGATAAAATATTTCACTATTTTTAAAAAATTAATAGAACTTCACAGAAGTTTCGGAAGAGCCCCAAATATTCCACGTGATGAAGATTCATTTTGTGTCTATGAAAATAATCTTCAGGTGCGCCCGCTTTACATTTGCCACATTCTGCTACCATTTATCACATAGCTTTTGATCTTTCAACGCAAAAAATAGCTCTTTTATTCATGAATAGGTAGCCTCTTTGGTTTGTTTTCGTTCTCGCAGTCTCATGTTTTTTTATAATTTAAAAAAAATCTGCATAATATTATTGAGAACTTAAAAAACTTTTAATTTTTTCTTACGGGCGACTGTTTTGAACTGAGAAATAAATTGTGTAAAAAAAGCCGTCGTTTAACATTTCCAAATGCATCTTGATTTCAGATATCATCAATCACAAGTGTTCTTTTTTAAAAAGGATTGCTCTTCTTTTGGTAGTGAAGCCTGAACACCCACTTGAAAACTTTCGAACTTCATTTACTTTATATTTGCTTGTAAAATTGTCTTGCATTGGGAATGGAAGTCTATTTTAACTAATGAATTCGGAAAAATGGTAGGCTATTTTTTGTTCGGTTTAATAAAAATAAATCTAACAGAGGATATATCTTTTTCTTTTTTAATCTTGGAAGATATATGTGAATGTGTAAATACTACTTTATTAATTTTTAACATTGTCTTTTTGGTATAATGCTAAAGATATATATAAATTTTAAGTTGAACAATTCTAGAAAAATAATTAAAAGTAGTAATGCAAAATTGTGTCTATGACTCTTTAATATTAATAAATTATACTTATTATACAAGAATCAGCATAAAGGTACGTGAATATTAATTTAGATAGTTTCTATTAGATAGCACGTTTCATATCACCGAAGATACTTATCTATGATTTTGAGTAGGTTCGATTAAAATATAGAAAAATAATTGCTTCTATTTAAAAAACACAAAAACACACGTCCTTAATTTGTACAATTGTTTAAGAACCTTTTCATTACTCATCAGAAAAAGTTAATTTATTGAGCGTTTTATTGGGTGAAGTTTCGTAACTATTAGAGAAATCTAGAATGAGCCTGGTGAACAACGTTTCATGAAATACTATTTCTTAAAAAATGTGTGTGGATTTTATCAGCTGAGAGAGAGATTCTTGAAATTAAAATTTAGAATTATTTTTAGCAATTATTCATTAAACTTTATTGGAAGCAGACAAATGCTTAGAATCTTTAAAAGATTTTATTAGGACATAAGATGTTTAAAAATATAACATTTAAAAAATTAAACATTTTCATATACGATGAAGATGAGAAAAGCCGAACACGTTTAAAAATGCATTGAAGTGAATAGACTGTTCACGAGCCTAATAGATCTTGTTCCATTAATATAAACATAAGTTTTAAAACATTGTAAATAGCTGTGTTTGTGAGTGGGGATTAATAAAAATATGCCTCGTCTATATTAAATAAACATTTTAAAATACAATTGACCATATTGTCCACTGGATTCTATGTTTTTTGAGTAATTTACCGAAATAAAGAAGAAATCGGGTACATTTAAAGGGGATGATATATCGAAACATTTCTGGAGTGAACTTAGAACTTAAGACATTTAGCATTTAAATGCACAATGAAAAGCACATCTAAGGAAGGCATTTAGAAAAAGTACAACTTTCAGAATACCATAAAAGCTATTTCAAGAGGTTATAGGTCTTTTCCTATATAGATCAGCATTTCTCAAACTGTGGGGCCTACCTCCCAAAGGAGGCGTGAGCATATCGAAAAACAAAAAGAAAAGATTATTCAAAATTTATTAATTTACTAAAAGTAAACAAACGAAATACATTTTCTGACTTAATAAAAAATAAAATAACATTTACACTTATAAATGTATGTATCAGTACTGTACAATATATTTTATAATAATTAAACAATACTAAGTTAAGAACAAATTAAATAATTACCAGTGGCCCATGGGCTCATCAAATATATAATTATATACAAAAATTAACACTTACATTTTGATAAATTTGTAATTAATTGTCTTAGCTGCCAAAATTAAAGGTTACGTGATTCGCTCCACAATGCCTCCGTTTTTCACGAAGGCATGCGTGTGTGATGTATTAGGGGAGAGGGGAGAGAGAAAAGGAATAAATAGAGGCAAATCCTCTGAAATGGTTAAATTCTTCGCAAACACTGTTAAGACCCTTTCATTACATTCCAAAGCCTTCGAAATAATATTATGAATAGCAGTGCATATAGAAAAGATCGTACTTCGGAAAGATGTATATATACGTCCGGGACAGTTAACGCATTGGCTGCGCGAGACATTTATCCACGCGGTGTCACATAGGTTAAAGTATTATTGTAGCCTTAGCGTCAAATTACAGTATTATTGAATTTAATAGATTGATATTGTTTGGAGGAGGGGTGCGATGAAAATTATTATTGAATATTGGGTCACAAGCATTGAAAGTTTGAGAAGCACTGATACTGATGGTTCAACAGCAACACCTTGATGCCTGATTTTAAAGAACATTCGTTAGATGTCACTGTTTCTATTTCGGAAAATTACCACTAGGTGTCACTGTTAAAATTTTGATTTGTTATAATTTATTTTAAAATATCATTACTACTTCTTTCGAGCTTAATGGAAAACTTACATACCATACGCTAATCCTATATGAACTTTGATAGCTTTATTTGGTAATTTTTCTCATAAATCAGGTACATAAATGGATAAGAGCTTGTTAGTAAAAATTAACAAAAGTTCTTTTTGTGTGTGTGTGCTTTAATGCATAAGAGATGCTAATTAAAAACTTACTCAAATATTCTAATTACTGACGTTAAAACATAACAGAATATTTTCCTAAAATAATAGTATTCCTATGCATATATTAAAGACATTGACAAAGTTGAAAAAAATTTCTATAAACTTCGATTAAAAAATAATTTTTGTTTTTCAACAGCCATATGGCAGTTTTTGATAGAGTTAGGTACATCGATTTCTTGTAAAAACAGCATTTGAGTTGAAAAAAATGTTTATACAAGCTAAATTTATTTGTGTTATCCAAACACTATATCACTTTTATAAAATATCTAAAAAACATTTAGGGAAGAAAGAGTTCCAGTTTATTATTTTATGGGTAAATAAAAAAAAAGTAATTGTTTGTCTTAAGCCCTACAGATAAAAATTTAAAGGAAACGTTAGTATAAAATAATAGGTTTTCGTTTTTAACTATAAATATCTCTATTATTTTTATAATGCCTTTTTACCTACATAGAATTGATGTTTTCACAGCGAGAAATTTTTTTCTAAAAACTAACTTTTGTTTACTATCATTTTTATTGAAATTCATCATCGAGCATTTTTTGAAATAGACGGAAAAATTGTTTGCTTAAATAAAACT
This sequence comes from Trichonephila clavipes, assembly GCA_019973935.1. NCBI lineage: Eukaryota > Metazoa > Arthropoda > Arachnida > Araneae > Nephilidae > Trichonephila > Trichonephila clavipes. The sequence goes on along the minus strand of BMAU01019645.1, from coordinate 10,518 downwards.
CACAAAAAATATAGTGATAGTTAAAGATGTATAAAAAAGCATATAATGCTCTGTACTTTTAATTTTATAGCTATGCACTTCATAAAAGTTATTAGTTTGTCTTCTTAATATTAAGAAACGTAATGCAATCTCTGTAAACTTTCAACCAATTTTTTCATTTAAGTAGAAACTTCACACACACAGAAACAGTAAAATATAAATATTAGCTAACATTAATGGCCCTACTGTAATCACTATAACTTAGTTAATTTTTTAATGTCGCACAAAGTGATTAGTTTTACAGAATCATTAAAATTACTCTTTCCATCAAGAAGATGACTTGTACGAGTGAGTGTTTAAGGTATCCGACTACGTTCGGAACCGTGATTTTGCAAAAGCGTGTAAATGGATAATATTTATGATATTTAGTGTCACTTAGATTAGAAAATTTATATAAAATTGTTTTAAGAATAGCATTACAAAAAAAATTATTTAAGTACAATATTTTGACAAAAAATGAACATAGAGAATGACCCATTTTCAAAATATTCTCTTTTTGTGAAAAATGCTTCTATTATACTAATATTTTACCTGTATATAGCTCAGACATCTGTACAGAGGCTCAACTAGAATTTTTGAAATATATCTTAAAAGTGGGTTTATCCATGTTTTACGACAACAGAAGGCAGAAATTTTAAGAAAAAAAAAGCTGATAATTATTTCAATGGGTTGTAACTTTAAAAATAATGTGAATTTTTCAAAAATCATAATTGAGCCTCTGTACAGAGGTCTGAGCTATATACAGGCAAAATATTAGTATAATAGAAGCATTTTTCACAAAAGGAGAGCATTTTGAAAAAAGGTTATTCTAAGTTAATTTTTGCCGAAATATTGTATTTAAGTAATTTTTTGTCAAAATGTCCTTAAAACAATTTTATACATGTATTCTAATCTAAGTGACACTAAATATCATGAAAATTATCCATTTATGCATGTTTTTAAATTTCGTTTCCGATCGTAGTCGGATATCTTAATAATGTCGCACTATAAGACAACATGAGGTATATTGGGGACTGACGTCGTAATTTAGAACCGCGGTCAAGTGACGATGATGGCACCTAAGTTGGCTGCCCCCTCTCCAAACTATTACGTCACGGTAACGGGAGGACGTTGAGCCTCGACAGATTTAACGTGCACTAGCCCCTCTATACTGTGGATAATCATTGGCTCTAAGGCTAGAACTCATGACATGCCTGCCACGAGTTTCAGATCATTGCCTCTTGGTTACCGTCGCCATAACGGCTTGTATGAGAAAGAAAGGATAGATAATATCTTTTAAAATTAGAAAGCTTCATTTAGAAATATATTTAACATTCGAAGCTGTATTTAAAAAGTTAGAAATCTTATTTCTTTCTCCTTTCTTTTAGTTTTACAAAATTGCGAGATCAAAAACCTATGCCACATTATGCAAAATTGCATCGATTTTTTGTAAATCAGTCAATGTTATATTAAAAATTAAGTAAAACAAACTATTTATGTAATGATTTTTATGGGGAAGCTCTTAAATTCACAGAGTCAATGTGTGTTGTTTCTTATCTTCCAACTGTCTGACATACGTCGGATCAGCTCCTGAAGCTTGTTGAGCACCAAAAAATCTATGACAATAAGAAGATTGGGCTGAAGCCGGACGGTTCCAGCATTTTTTACAAGGTGGATACATTTGTGACGTATGTGCACGGCACTTTATCACTAATACTCTTAGGCGTCTTTGGGGATTGTAAATTCGCGTATATTTCCAAACAGCTATAAAAGATGAAACCGGGATATGAAAATTAGTCAAAGTATTTAAAGAGAGTGTTGTAAGTTAACTGTAGGCTATTACGCCAAGAGATAGGTTGATGGTGTTCTAAGATTCAAGTTGATTGTGTGATTAGCGCCTCGTGGATCATTAGGCAGTGATCTACAATTGGAAAGTTTGATACGCCTGGAAAGTGAGGTAGTAAAAGGAAGGTGAGATTTAAATCTAGATTATCGAATCATAAGAGTAAATATATAATAAAATTAGTGGTAATTTAATGAATGCTATTAATTCAAATTAAGTGTATCTGTTGATCCTCTTATTCCGGTAATCCCGTTCGATATTAAGTCTAATAGGTAATTAGTGTCATATTTCGTGATTTAATTTAATAGTAAGGGTCAATCACATTGACGTAGACATAATGATTAATCTTTGTAATTAGAAGGTTGATAACTGATTCAAGTGAATAAATATAATTTGTTATTGTAAAAATGTCGTCTGATCGTTCTTTGTCTCAAATCAATCGGTGTCCAGGGTGGAATCCTGGGAGATTCTCACACATTCAGTATGTACAGGAAACTTATAAAAGCATCAGATGAAATCCTTTTTGAATTCGAAAATGAAAAAGTTATTCAAATTAAATTGCAAATTACCTCCTTCCCTTTAAAGGAATTAGATTTGTACAGTTTGGTTGTAAAAATAAGTTATCCGTTAGGTCTATCCTCTTTAACTCGAGTTTTCTTCGATCCAGCCAATTTGGCACTTTAATCCAGAACAGCGACACCATACAACTGAACGTCACCACCGAAAAATACATAAATTGTAATGTCGTGAGCAATTGAAATTACTTCATCACTTGGTAGAGAAAGAGCTCACGCAACTATTTGCCAAACGCCATTTTATTCCAAATTAATTAAACAAAACATTAAATTTTTTAATAAATTTTTACTCTTCACGGCATTTCTCTTTAGAAAAGTTCTGGTACGGTTTCAGGTTTGAAGATCTTGAAGTGACCGGCTCCCTGGTGCAGCTGTCCCCACAGCCCCTTTAGTCCAAAGTCAATTCACTCAAGCCGCTTCTAGACTCCAGCACTCCGTCTTTATGAATTCATCGTATTTCCACTCCTTTGGTCCTAGGGATGCGGCTGTCCCTGCAACCTATATCACGTTTCTTCGAAGAAGAAAAATAAACTGATGACAAAGGTAATGCAGAAGATTGAAGGAGAGCCTGGACAACTTTCAAGCCGACCTTTTGAGCCTCCTGGGTGGATCTCTTTCAAGCCCCCAATAATCTTTGATTGGCGAGCGTAGTGGAACTGCACACGTTCCTCCCAGTCTTCGTCCCAACTATATTGGTCTTGTGAGAAAATAGACCGGCGTGACTAAAATCAACTCCGTAGCTGTACCTCGAATACCGTATGAAGGGTCTATAAATTGACCTTTCACTTTGATACTGAAGACACCCTTCAGGGTACGTCTTTCTCTCAACAGGCCGACATTCCTTTTCATTCGAATAGTTCGAGGTCCACATGTGTGAAGGGACCCAACAAAGGAGAATGTTCAAAGATGTGTCCTTCCTATATATTGGAGTGTTCGAACGTTATCAGAGGGTCGAAGAGGAAAACGGTGTGCTTTCAACATAGCCATCTTCAGACTTGGCTCACATTTGTTGTTCCCCCAGGCATGAAGGAAGAATACACGGTCTATTTTGGAAGAATGCAATGTCCTATCTGGGCATTCCGCTCACCCTCGAACATCAAACATGACAGGTATTGTCGGGTAGTCTTCATCCAATAAGCCGACGCTACAAAATGATCAACGAAATAGGTGATCATATATAACAGTAAATAATAATTGATAATGATAGATGTTTGTGGACAATACTGCTACTTTAATTTGTACTGGAAATATGTTGTCGCAGAACTAGCTATTACGATTCAAGATTAAAAGAGATTTATGTTTTGTTAAATTCAGGGAGTTGCATCTACTTCAGGTTACAATTTGATTCTTACCCTTTAGATTGTCTTGTCTGCATATTACATACTCATTTCTAGTGCCAATTCTAATAAAATTGAATTATTACAGTTTCTTGCTTATAATCCATTCGAGTTTAAATCTCAGTGCCTTCTCCATCCATACTGCTTTCAGATTCTACCCCTTCGAGAATCAAACTAATGAGGTGATCTCCAACTCATCCAACATAAGGAAGAGGTACCACGACATGGCTTATCATATCAAATGAAAATATTCTAGTATAAAAAGATTATATGTATATTTATAGAACTTTATAAATAACTGCACATACACTGGTGTGCAAAAATTAAGGACAAGACGGTTTTTTCAATATAACTTTGTACAAAAACTTTCCAAATCAACACATTTAATACCGTAAGATCCCCAATACGTAAGGACATGTGTAATGTAAGCAACACTTACTAAAGAGAAATCAGAGGGATAAAAAGAAGCTTGATTGAAAAAGTAGCATGGAGCGCAATGCGACTGAAGGCCGAAACATCCCTGTGATGGGTGTCCAGCAAGAAACATCCGGTCTGTAGTAGGGGATATGATCTCCCCTGACTGCTAGGCAGGTTTCACAGCGTCTGCCCATGCTGAGAATGAGGGTGTCAATGAGTTGTTGAGGCATTGCTGCCCATTCGTCTTGCAGCGCCAATCGAAGCTCCCGAATCGTTACTGGTGGTAAGGTACGAGCTGCCAAGCGTCTGCCTAGAAAATCCCATATACATGCTCGATGGGATTGAGATCCGGAGATCGTGCCGGCCAATCCATAGGTTCAATATCCTCACTCTCTAAGAGCTGTTCGGCAGCTACTGTGCGATGACATGGTGCATTGTCGACCATGAAAAGGAACTGCAGACCCATAGCGCCTCTAAAAAGACGCACATATGGAAGAAGAATCTCGTTACAATAACGGGTCCCGTTGACTGAACCTGCGTCGAAGATGTGAAGGTCTGTACGACTACCAAGCATGATGCCTCCCAAACGAGAACACCGCGACCTCCATACCTGTCCCTTTCAATGATGTTCGAGGGATGATTGCGGCTTCCCCGCTCTCTCCAGATGAATATGCGATGAGAATCGCTACTCAAACTGGATCTGCTCTTATCTGTAAAAATACTCGTCCCCATTCATTGTCTCTCAATTCCGGTGTTCCCGGCACCACAGAGAACGCCTTCTCCGATGGGCAGGCATTAAAGGTACACCGTACAGGGCGTCGGCAAACAGTTCACCACCGTGCAGTCTTCTGGCCACAGTAAAACGCGATATCGGTCGTCCAGTCGCCTGTGTCGTGTGTCTAGCGATTTCTCCCGCTGTCTGCCGCCTGTTTCTTCTGGCCTGTAAGAGAATGTACCGGTCATCTGCGGGTGTGGTTCCTCGTGGACGACCACTACTGAACCCCCGGATAGCTGTTCCTGTAGTTTGAAATTGTCTCCAAAGTCGTGAAACATGCTGTGAGTAATTCGAACTCTGCAGCCACACTTGTCACACTGCGGCCTTCCTCCAACTTCTCAATGATTCGACCTCCGGGTAAAAGCATCCAGATGTCGTCTAACAGATTGATTATTCGCCATTTCTCGCTGAGGCAGCAACTCGGTGTGATTTTAACTGCTATACGGCATGCAATCTCTTTGCCAGAAATACTGATCTTACACCGACAACATGCTTTATACTACTCAGACACTCCCCATTACATCTACCTGCATATCTGCGCATGTGCTACCGTACATCACCTTACTTAATCTCTTGATTGGTCTTTCTATCCGCTCTGCCTCTTCGTTCAGCTGATATGCTAATTTTTCGACTTCGTCCTTAATTTTTGCACACCAGTGTAATAGAAAGCATTTATAAATTAAAAAAGAACTACAGTTACACACGATACATTTTCGAATCTTTTTTTTTAAGTACGTTAATTTGGTATGTGAGTAACTTTCTTTTTATTCATTAAAGACATCTATTTGTATTTAAAAATTGTTAAAGACGAATCTCTTTAATTGACTTCTATTAATAAATAACAGAGTTGATGTACCATAGTAGATATGCACGCGATATTCATTTCTATAATATTAAAATCAAGCCACAGTTTTGATGCCTGAATTCTTTAACAGCTGTTATCTAGGCCAATGTAGAAATATTTATGTTAAAATCAACTGAATCTCGAAATTCCTTCTATGACGTGGTGCAGAAGGTTGGAGAGTAACAATGGACTTTTCAAATGACAGGTTCAAAATCTTGCTATTTGTGTAGTTTTAAAAAGTGTTATAAATCAAATAAACCAATCAAAAGCATAAAATAGCTGAAAACATTTATATAGTGATTTGAATGAAAATACAGCGAAAACAAATTTTCAGGTTTAAATTACTTTTTGACCCCTATATAAATGTCTTTCAACATTTGCATAAATAAGTCGTTTATTCTAGATTACTTTCAATCAAGCTAGATTAGGTATTTACAAGGGGTTACCGAATTCGACCAACAAATTCGGAGGAGGATAGTAGACAGCATGGAGACGACAAATCACCGTAAAACATGAGGTTGTAAACCATATTTAATCGGATTGATTCGCAAATATAGTTATGAAGGGTGTGATGTCGAGTAGAATGTATTGTCACAAGAATTGTTCGAAGGTGTGGCCGCGTAGGTCATAGCACTTTCGACATCAACGGATTAAGAATTTTCGGTCTCGATCAAACAAATCCGGAGAGATGGCGATGCCAGTTGAACCGACAAGGGTCCGTAACTTAAGATCCACCACTGTAGTAACTCGTGTCTCATACACAAGCGATTTTTGTAGGCCCCAGGAAGAAATCCTAAGGATCAAATCAGAAGAGGGTGGAGGCCAAGCAGCTGATACAAACCGTTCAATCCATCTCCCAGAATATGTAAGCTGCCGTTTGTAAGAAATGCAACACCATGAAGACATCATTAGAATTCAATGAAACCTAATGCACAAACGACTTGTATTAATACAAATAAATGACGAAATTTTCAAAGCAAAGAAAAACATTATTAAATGTCCGAAATTAGTATTTTATGTAGCCACCACACGCTGCAAAAAGTACTGCTATACGACGATGCATGGAGTCAAATATATTTTGAATACCTGCTTGTGGAAGAGAATTTCATATTGCTTGTATGCGCAGCAAAAATCCTTTGTTTGAAGCTGCAGAACGCGGAGGATCAAGAGCGAGACGCCTACCAACCAAATCCCACACGTGCTCAATAAGCGACATATACGGCGAATAAGCAGACCAAGGAAGAAGTTGCATGTGTTGGGCTAAACAGAAGTCTTGAACAGTCTTTGCAACATGTGAGCGTGCATTATCCTGCTGAAAGATACCTCCTGGGATGCCTTGAAGGAAGGGAACGACTTCGGTCTTCAGCACTTCATGGACGTTCCTGTTTCTATTGAGATTACCCTCAATTCGTACCAAATTGGATCGTCCATGATATGAAATCGCACCCCAAACCATAACCCCGGGTGTTAGGCTACTATGTCATTCGATAATTCTCTGGAAGGCAGCGTTGACTGGCATAGCGTCTAATTCGAATGCGGTCATCATGGTCCCACAAATTGAAACGTGATTCATCTGAAAAGACAACTTGGTGCCAATCAGCTTTTCAGGCTCTGAGTTCATAAGCCCATTGCAGACGCAGCCGTCGATTATTTGCCGTGAAGGGGGATCCTGTATAAAGGCACCCTTGCACGCAATCCACGGTGCAGCAGACGTCGACAAATTGACGAAGCTGACATTAGTAGACCTGTAGCAGTAGACCAACGTGCTGCCAACTGCCTGGAGGAAGCTGCACGGTCATTCACCACAATGCGGAGCAGGTGTTGATCGTCACACTCTGATGTCGCCTTTCACCATCCACTGCCAGTGTTTTCGAGTTGTTCGGTGCTCGTCGGTCCACTGCTTTTAAACTCGCATCACTGTGGTACTGTTCCACTGCACATGAGCTCCTATTGCGCGATAGGAAAACCCTCCTTTCTCGAAGGTTGATAATCCTCCCCCGTGCACACTCCTCAAATTGTTGTAATTTCTCCTTAATTCGTCGTCGAGACATACTGAGGTTTCACTAAACGTTCGCCACTAAGTAATAATCATTAACTATTTTCGAAGTCCTGCTACAAACCCGCGGGGGTTCTGAAACTTTACTACTTTACATAACATCCTATAATTGATTTGTACTACAAAGTTCATTTAATTCTGATGATTCCATCATGGTGTTGCATTTTTTATTTTTTACAAACAGCAGAGTAGTATTCAGGTGGCTACGCATTACATTCGAAAATGGTGCTGGTGCATCATCGTGCACGTACCACACGTTCAGGTGCACTTGAGACGTTCGGGCAGCATATGTATAACTCATCATTTGCTTGCCCTCTCCCCTCGTCTGGCTTGTCATCCTCCCGACCGCTACTATTATAGCCCTTTTCACCCACTAAACATGGTTTGCGACCCCATGTTCTATCGTGATTTGTCGTCCGTATACTGCCTATTATCACCCATCTGAATTTGTTGGTCGAATTCACTTACCCCCTGTGTATCTATTAAATATTCTAAAATAAATAAAACAGATAAAGTGTAAATAAAATTTTGAATATTTTTATAAACTTTCTGCTGAAAAAATAGAATTTTGTTGATACTCTTAATAAATATTTGATTTAGTTTAAATGTCTTTTATATTTATAAGCTTCTAATTATCTTGAATAGTTTACAGAGTTTTTCCATTTTATTTATTAAGAAAAACTACTATTAGCTTTCATCTAATCGCTACTACTTTATTTTTCTCGTAAAATCAGAGTAAAGCAAGTTTTCGAACACAAAAAAAATAGCAGAAGATTAGACTTTTCACAGAGGTTTTTATTTTTAAGACTCTTTATATATTGTTTAGCGGATTTAAAAATATTTTCAAAAAAACAGGTTCTCAATAAAATAGTCAGAATCTCGATGATAATTAACTGTAATCCATTATAAATACCGACGCTCACACTCAAACAAAAAAAAGCATATCAGTAGTAATTTAAAACAGGGCTTTGAACTCTCAATCTTTATCAAAAAGAATTCCCAAAAGACAAAGGATCTTATTCAGTTCATTAATGAAATCTTTTGGTTAATTTTTCACTCAAAAAAACTGCCCAATTCGATTTTTTTGAAATAATAGCTTTTCTAAAGAAATATGCATGAGAGTTATAAACATGTTTATTTAACGAAAAGTTAAATATTTTACATATAATGATTATTTATTATGATTCAACACAATATTTTATTACTGTTAAATTTATAAACACGGATATAAAACTGCATTTCATATTATAATTTTCTATTTGAATTATAATTCCATTAAATAGAAATAAGAGAAACACATTAACTATCAGACTATGTTCCATGAATAAAAACTTGTAATCAATAAAAATAAGCAAGTTTTGCTAATACTTTTAGAAAATAATGTAAACTCTAATAATATCAAATTCATTGATAACTACAGTTTTAATATTTTACACATTTGAGGATACTTGAATTTTCTAAATTTCCCTCAAATTCGAATAATTATTTAAAGAATATACACTCTGTCGCAAAAAAAAAAAAATATATGCACCCAGAAGAAATTGAGCTACATTCACGAAATTTGGTATGCATGTAGTGTATATGAAAATAAACAAAAAATGATTAAAAATTCAGAACAAAATATCATTTTATTAAGCGGTTACAGCTTGCAAAGGTTAAAAATCAGCAAGTAGTAAAGCCACCTGTGGCAGCTATACAAAGCCGAAATTCGACGTGGCATCGATTCAATTAGATCACTTATGACCCCCTGTGGAAGATCCTGCCATAGTCTTTGCATCTGCGCAGTTAATTCTCCTGTATCTCGGACGGCTGCGGTGCCTTCCCAGACATGCTCTATTGGCGAAAGATCTGGTGACCGGCAGGCCATGGTAGGACGTCATATCCTTGAAGACATTGTTGGGAGAAAGTCGCGCAGTATGTGGACGAGCATTATCCTGTTGATAAATGGCACCTGGGCGACTTGATAGCATGGGTAGCACAATCGGCGTTAATATCGTCCACGTATCTGCGATCTGTCAGTGCCTTGAAGGACACTAAAGATGATCGTGTGTCCCAAGAAATTTGCCTCCCCACACTGTCACACCTTGTGAAATTGCTGTATGCCGCTCGACAATAAATGCCGGATCGGACCGCTGGCAGTGCGCCTCCAGACACGTGTGCGGTGGTCATCAGCACTGAGAATGAATCGGGATTCATCACTGAAGATGACACGTCTCCAGTCTGTCACACTCCAAGTTGCCGAGGTCGGCACAAAAATCCAGTCGACACTGCCTATGATGTGGGTCAGTGGTAAGCGTCTTAGCGGACGTCGGCTCCTCGCCAACTTCGGTCGTCGTCTCCTTATGGTTTCTCTTGATGGCACTGGATGTCTGGAAGGAGGTAAGTGGCGTTGAATCGATGCTAGCGACGTTGTTGGTGCCGAGGGCCACTCTCTGATTGCACGATCCTCGCGATCATTTGTGTTCCTGGGACGTCTGACCCTCCGCGACGGTACATCTCCTACCTTCTGTGATCCACTGTTGCCAACACCGAGCAACCACCATATCGCTCCGACCGAGGGGGCGGCCGATACGTCTATTCGACCAACCTGCTTCTCTGAGGCCCATTATACGGCCCCTATCAAAGTCCGTCAGCTGCTCGTACTGCCGCCGGT
>BMAU01019643.1:780000-1110299 GCA_019973935.1 Trichonephila clavipes | reverse complement strand
AATGAGCACTACTTTTCACATTTTTCGTAAAAATGGGGGTGCACGTTATACGGTGAATGTACCTAAAATTTCCAGTTGGAATAAATAGATGCGTGTTATACACTGTATTTTACGGTACTTACTTTTTCCCAAATTCGTGAATAAAGGAATAACTTCAGCCCTTTATCCACAGTATTATGAATTACAGCAGTTTTTTTCATGCAATATTTTTTTGAAATCACTACATTGAAAATTAAGGGATATGCATAAACAAAACACTCAACTTTGGGAAATTTAATTAGTTAGAACTAATTAAGTAGTTGAAGATATCCAACTGTAAAATTAATTATATACACTGTTTATTTAAAATAAATAGTCAAATCTTTTCTAAGGTCTTCATTAGCATACAAAAAAAATTGGCACTTAAATTTTGACATTAACTATCTTTTTCGGGACAAAACACGTAATCTTTGCAATCCGCTGAAAACGCCGTCAGCTGAAAACGCAAATTTCGCCATAAAACGTTTCGTCTTCCCGCTATAAATACTCATCATAGAACCCGTGCTGCCATATATCTTGAAAGAATGGATTACAAAGAATGTTCCTGATAAGTATTATCAGAATATTATATTTATTCTGTGTGTAGTTTTAAAGCGATTGTACTTATAAGTACCTGTCGGTAGATAAAGGGTTAAACTGAGTATTTGAATCAAATTCACATTATTTTACAACTTATTTTTTACATACAGAAACAATTGCAAATGAATACACCCTATTTTAATCAGCTTATCCACAATGGTATAGACTAGAGTTTTCAATTAAACATTTCAACCCTTAACCAATAATTTAAAAAATGCTATAAAATGACAACATCTCTTAAACATTATTTGATGCCTGAAATTTCTCAAAGGTTTATAGTAAAATATGAAAGTTGGACATATGAAACAAGTGTAGTGTTTTAAAATTATTCAGCATTTCTATATCCTTAAATAAATTATTTTAGAGGAATAGTATAACACAGCACACAGTATATAATTTCTGTGATTATTTCTAATTATGAACAACTAAGTTTAAGAATTCTTTCCTATGCGTATGTAAAGAGTTTTAATAAAATTTAGTCATACTAATATATTTCTTCATAATTTCAATTTGAATAAGCCTCGTTTTCTTACTAAAAATTTATTATCACTATGGAAAATGTGGTCAAGAAACGATAGAAAATGGAATTAAGAGCTAATTTCGAAAACTGTCATAGATAAATAAATAGACAGATGTACACATAGAGATTATTTTTTGCCTCATAACTACATTTAACTTCAAAATTGGCTCAGAAAATTGTGTTGACATTGCTAATAAATAATTCATTTTGTAAAGATTTGATTTTTACATTTTATTGTGGATCATTAGGCATATTTTCATTGCCCTCTTGCATTGAAGAGATTGAAGTGGTTATTCTTTTTCTCAAGTGAACCCTTTACCTACCGCATTATGATTTACTGCAGTTTTTCGTGCAATATTTTTGGATCGCTGCATTGAATATTGAGGATATATATAAAGAAAATACTCAGTTTTGGGAAATTAAATTCACTTAGAGCTAATAAATAATTAAAGATAATTCCACTGATTAATTAATTGCATACACTTCTCACTTAAAGTAAAGAATTAAACTGTTTTCTAAGATCCTCACATTAACAAACAAACAAAAATAAGACACTTAAATGTTGACATTAACTTATTTTTCGACAAAAATGATAATCTGTAGAATCCGCTGAAAACACTATCATCTGAAAACGCAATTTCGCTATAAAACTATTCGCCTTCCCTCGCAAAATACCATTATAGAATCCGTACTGCCATATATCTGGGAAGAGTGGATTTAAAAGAATATATTCCCTGCTAAGTATTGTCAGAATATAATAAAACTGGTTGTTCGATGTTATTTTAAATGAGTGGTACTTGTAAGTACCAACGGTAGATAAGCAGAAACGAATAATGTAATCGGCATGTATATTTTTAAATCTCACGATGAGAAATTTTAGCTATTATCAAGTGCTTACATTTTTTTAAAAAAAGTCAATTGTTAATTACAATATTTTCTTCCTTTTAACTCCTTTTAAATAAGAACAATTAACATTCCATTTCAAATTTAATACATAAATATATGCAAATTTATATTTAAAATAGCATTGTATCTTTCGAAGTTACATCGTTCGAATTCCTGAAATTAAAATTATTGATTGTAGTATCACTAGAAACACAAATATCTATAATCATATATGTTAATTCTACATTGATTTCTTTGCTTTTTACTTTTGAAATCGGGGAACGTGTTTCTTTTTTGAGGTCACCTGACTCATTAACGGTAATGATACATCCCACGGTTTTCTTAGCGTTAAGCAAGTCATTAACTTGAATCTCTTTGCAGAACCAGCAAGAGCATGGATGAGACTCTGGGTATTTAGAGCTATCCATGACAAGGTCTCTTTCCAATCGGAGCCTAATGAAGATGATGATGAGAACAACCATGCTTTACAGTATCGTCCTTGTAGTATTCCGCAACATTGATAGGATACTTTTTTTAGTGTTTAGTAATAGGTTAGTTTAAATATCTTAATTTTGTTGTGCTATGATTAAATATAGTTGCTGTAATATTCTTATAGGAGCTAATAAGTTAATTATGTAACGCAAATGGGAAGGAAGATAGTAAGTTTTAAGTGATAGACTACATAGACATACTCATCGAATACTTCTTTTAAAAAAAATAATAGTGTTATCTAGTAATCTTTTTAGGAAATGCTAGTGATATATATTTTTATGAAAACGTTCTATAAAATTGAAAAATGCTTAAAGTAAATATTTTACCATATATTCTATTTTCTTTATAAAAAATGTGAGTAAAGCTAATTCATACCATATTTTTGCGCCAACTAATTTATAATAAAACATACAACTATTGCTAATAATTATCAATTTAACTTCAAAACTTTATTTTACAGTTTCATATAAAAAACACCTAACGATTTCTAAAACATTAATATTCGCATTTATATTAAAAATCTTAAGTATGATCGTATGTAAATAAATTAAATTTATAATATACAGATTCTTAACTACGATAAAAGATGTTTTGTATAACTTACGATCTAATAAGTATTTAATATAAAATTTATACTATTAAATGCCTAGCATAATAAGGGCTTTTACTTTTTGGAGGCACTCTCATGTAACTTTTAGTCTTTCCTCTGTATTATCTTTGATTAGCAAGAAGTATCACATGAATTTATGTTGCGTCGTTAAATGCGCATGAACGGTACAATTTAAAGTCATATTCGATTCCATGTGTGTTTGCCTCTTAATAAAAATATATTTTTAATAAGTTTAGCAATTATTGGTTATAACATGAATCTCCTATTAATTTTCTTTTTAATTACATACCTAACAGGCTAAATTTTCTAGAAAATTTTTTTAAAAATAATACATTATCAAGTTTAACGTATTTTATTTTATTTTACTTCATTTGCTTATTTATTTATTTTTCTTCCAACTATAATATTTTCCTTTTTCTTCTTCATACTGTCCCAAGGAGACATTACAGGCTAATTAATTACAAATATCTTTTAATTTATAATTGCCTTGTTCTGAATGATTGATTGTATTCTTCCTTCCAAAATTTTCCTATGAATAATATAGATTTTCCTGCATACAGACCTGTAATTGTAATTGATTTCATCCAGTTACTGATTTTTACTTTTATATGTTGCTGTTCCAAAATGGTTCTGAGTTGGAATGAAATTAAACGTGAGATGTGTCGTAGAGTTTATTTATACATATGTAATTTGAATTTTTCCATTTTCCGCAGTTATATTTTTTCTAGTCATAATTTTGCTTAATATTGTCATTTGTATTTAATATTTTTCTAATTTAGTCTTTTAATAATAATGATATATTCATACTCCTAGTTCATTTCCTTGCATCCCAGTAGCATAAGCAAATTACTGGTGACGGTTGTTTGACCTCAAAACAATCTTTAAACCTGTACTAAGGTTGCTATTGTACTATTGTAATTAACCCTTTAGCGGGCAGTAATAAATACGTCTAGCCACTCATTAAAAAATTTTCTAAGTAGGTGATGGATATTTAGTCCATCCACATGAGTTAATTGAAGCTAAAACGCATGAAAATCAATACAGAAGGCAGGACAATACCGTTTTTGCATTTCCTGTCCCCTGATGGGTAGTTAAAACAGTATTTCTCGGCGTAAATCTACAAATAATACTTTGATTACTATAAATAAAATTTCTTAATTAAGCAAATTTGCAATAAAAAAAAGGTTTTATTTATAGGTTTTTGGAAAGCTTTTTTATGTGGCTAGAGACTCTATCCACTGCCCACATAGAAGAAAAATGAGCTAGAAATTGTCGCTTTTCTCCACACTTAGAATCACATGAGAATGTTGTGGGTCGGGAATATAAACAAACTTTAATTACAATATGTAGTACAAGATTATCGGATTCGATAATCTGTCATTACAGCTTTTCTGCTCGGAAAAAAACGTTTGCATTTTATAAAGTTCCACAGTAAATATCTCATCAAATTTGTGAAATAACTAATTTAAATTCTCAAAAATATATTACTTTATTTCGAACCTTTTAAACTAAAATTAAATAAAATATAAAATGTGGATATATACCAATTTCAATGTATGTTCTAAGTATTCTATATATATTCTTATAGTAAATATATTCTATGTTTTACAATTATTCCATTATTATTTAATTACACTTATACTTTCACTTTAATTGTTATTGAAATAGTTATTACATAAATGTCAAATTTTCATAAAATGTTTATTGTAATATGATTCATTATTTCTGTCCTGAAAAGTAAGTTAAATGTCTTAAGTACGCAGTGGCTATAACGTCTAGCCCCCACCTAGGAAAAAACCCCTTGATCAGATATTTTTTGTGACTAAATAATGTTTATAGGGGATAAGAATATTACATTTGTCAAGTACTTTATCACAGAAAAGTGTATTTTAGCTTTGTGCCCGTTAAAGGTTTAAAATTGCTTATCTAAGCTGTCTGGTTGTATTTCTGTTTATGCTTTACTAATTAATAGTTATATCTATTTATTGTATAATACTGTTAATTTTATATATTTAATTATAGTTTTATATATTTAATAGAGTTTAAAAACCATATCGGGGCATTTAATGGACGCTTTGGGGGTGAATACGCATTGCTACTACCTGGTTAGATTATTTGAAGATATCAATTAAATGAAAAATTGAATCTTATTACACATGAGAAGAGTACACTAGTTTAGTTCTCAGTTCAATTCCAATAATATGAGCACTATTGCAAATATAGCCATTACACTACTTTCTTTTAAATTACACAGGATCTTATTCCAAAGATCTGGAACACATCCCAATATTTAAATACCTGTTCGAGAAAGAAGTCAATTTGATATTGGATTAGTTGGGGTGTGATGATTCATGTTCATTGTTAACACGCTTCTTCTGTTGAATGCAGTTGTATTACAGCAAGGACGATCTATCAGTTTGTGAATATTCACAACCATATATTTGAATGGATACCGAAGTCAGAAAACAATACTGCTGCGAGTTTTTAATTGTATGTCAAAAATCGTTATTTATAACCTTTCTTCAAACTTTTCGTTAATCATCAATTGTGTAATATATATTATGACTGCCAAAAATATTCAAAATATAGTTTTATCTTTAACTTATTCTTTGTTAATCAATCTTTTTTTCAACCAAAGCTACCTGCCCTCGACGATACCTTTCATTCACTTATAGATACTGTCACATAAATCTTGCCTATGTATAACTTTTTACATTTTCGGGTATGTCTGCAACTATGTCCTTAAGTTATGGCAGTTTATTCATGTCAGTGTGTTAGATTGTATAGTTGTCACCAAAAAAATAAGATTCGACCATAATTTTTTTTCACCAGCACATTTTAAATTATTGCTTATATGTTTGTCATGTTCCTCGTTACGAAATCTGAAGTTTAATCGGTTTTAGCAGCCGTAATTCATTATTAAATATTAACATTTACTAAAAATAAATGTTTTCTGATATTTTTAGATATGATTTAAGAAAAATATATATTTGCATTAACATACACAATGCAAAGTTTAACTCAAATCAAAGTTGCCTTCATTTAAAGTCAAAGAATCGTACCTTAATTTAGAAAGTACTTGATAGAAAAAGTCTCAATAGTAAAATAAGTTTGTATCTCTATAAAAAAATATAGAACATATATTAAATATTATATATATTTCGGCATATATTACGTGCACCGGGGTGAAGCCCACATCTATACTTTCAAAATGCACTTTTTTTTTTAATTTCTAGGTATATTATCCGTATAACGCGTATCTCCTTTCTTTACGAAGAAATCTGAAATATACATGTGCAATTCTCGAATCTTTTAAAGTTTTTTATTCGGTGTTTTATACTAGACTTTTGAATAATGGTGCACTTCATGAACTAAAATTTTAAAGGGCCAAAAAAAGAAATGTTGGAAGATATGTAGGTGTTAGAACGAGAAAAAGTATTCACAGCAGGAGGCCACATTTCATTCTAGAAATAGTGTATGAGTGAATAGTAAAAACAGCAAATGAGAAATTAAACCTGATGTAACTGAGAAATCATTTAAAAATGTAGTATACCGATTAATATATATGGAACGAAAGATTATTATTTGTTTATGGATCAGAGTAATAAGTGATGGGGAAGATGAAACAGAATTGGATAATATGTCTAAAGATATAATGGAAAACATAAATATGCCAAACTTTTTGCATTTTATTTAAAATGGAAATGCATAATGTATTATGTCATTTTCATTAAGCAAGTAATATAAAAAAATAAGTCAATTCCTGCTTAAATCAACAAAGTAAAATTTTATTTTAGCTACTTTTGATTCAGTAGTTACAATTATTATAAATATGCATATCCGTATCACAGAATCACAACACTAAGTGGTAACTAATCTACATTAATTATCATTAAAGTATCGTATTGTCAACCCCAAAACAATCGTGTATATAAAATTTCAGTTCAACTGAATGCTTTAAAACGTGAGAAAAAACCTTTCCAAGTTTTGACACGTCGCCAAAATGGTCGCTAAGTCGCCAAAAATTATCCCAACTAGACTGTATTTGTAATTCTTTAAATAATTAGTTCTAATCAATTAATTTTTATTAATTATAATTAAATTATTGTATTGCCATCCAAATAATCATGTATATAAAATTTCAGCTCAATTGAGCACATTAAAATGAATTTTATTGATGATTAAAAATTCCACCAATATAAATAAATAGATAAATAGAGAGTGTGAGCTAAGAGTAGGAATGGAGTAATTTCATCGATAGACTAGCGGCAGTCAGTAATCACGTGATTCCAACGTCAATAAACAGCACGTGCGAGTTCATACCATTGCTTTTCCTAAGCGTTTGTTGCCATCGTTCTAGTATCTTAAATTTATCTAATTAAAAACATATATCATTGTATTTTTGCATTATTCTAGTATATATATTTGTTAGGAAATATTTTTTAACAACTCTTTTACATAATTTTTGTTTTATTCTACTTTATTTATCAACTTAAGTATTCGTCTGCTTCGTTAGTGTTAGCTGGGATATTTATTTATATTTCTTGATTCACTAGATATAGCTCTTAGTTATTTTAGTTATTAATTAATTTTGTAGTACTTTATTTCATATTTTTTCACAAGAACGGCTCATTGCATAGGTTTGAAACCACTTCTTTTGAAAATTTCAATTTGCACGAAATATTAAATTACAGTGCGAAGTTTTCCAGTGCCACTGAAATCGAAGTGTTGCAGCAAATATATCGAAAGGGATTAAAATTATTCGACGATAAATTCGTAAGCAAGATATTTACTCTGAGCCTGATTTCTTAATGAATGATGATTTTTTTTTTTTATACAAGGCTTTGTTAAAGCCGAAATGAAGAAGAAAGTGATGTACAAGCCATCTGTTCAAATCAGAACAACTTGTCAGGCAAGTTAAAAATTACTTTGTTTTAATTTAGAAACTTTTAAAACGATTATGATTGCATTACTATTTACTCTTTTTTATGTATTAATATAACTCATTGTTTTAAAATACAAAATACGATTCTATGTATTAACATTGATAGTTATTTAATTAAAAGTTGATTCCCAAAAGATAAAAAGAAATGTGAATGGGCTAATTTATATTTTTTAATAGCTATATTATTAGTGATAAGTTTATTATTTGATTCTTATTTTTTAAAGTAGCATTGAATATCAATTTCATTGTTTTCTATTTTAAGAATATCATTAAGTTTTAGTAATTCTATAATTATTGCTATTTATGAGTAAATTCTAATTTGATTCCAACACATTTAAAAAAGTAAACACAAGAAATGTAAACCATTTTGAAAAAGAAATGTAAATTTTTCATTGAAAACTTCAATTCAATAGAGTAATATTGTGTAAACATTATTCTAAGATTCTCCCAAATTGTTTGTAATTTTTCTTATAAGGCATAGTATTTTTAATTTCAAATACTTTTATGATGTGTTTTTTTATAAACTGATAATTTTTTATTCATTTGAAATTTTCATTTACATGATTATTTATTTAAATTTTAAATTATGGTCTTTATTTAAAATAATTGAATTGAAACTGAGCTGTAAATTAACTTAAGCATAATTTTTTTTAAATGTATTAGTCAGTAGATTGATATGTAAATACCGAAAACTTATATGAATTTGTAATTTCTAATTTTAAAATGTATTACTTTAATATTTAAAAATTTATTTAACTTTAGGTTATAAGTGCAACATGTACTTGTCCTGCTGGAGGCACTCTAGCATTTTGTAAACATGGTTTTGCTTTATTGCATGTAATCAATGATTAATTACATAACAAAAAAACTGTATGAAGCTCTGAATTTCTTTTGTTCCCATTTATTCATTTGAAACAAGTGGTTCACATCTATTTTTTAAAATAAAACATTTACATTAATATTATATTTTTAAATGATTTTGTAAATTTTGCATATAAATACTATTAATGCATTTACTTTTATATATAAGATACTTTAAATCATGTTCGAGTAATAATTTTATAAGTAAACACTGACTCATTCTGTTATAAAATACTTTTGCAGATGGTGATAAAAACATTAATAGAGCTAAAATTAAATTATTCCATCAATTCAGAAACAGATTATTATCACAAGTATTTTATTATTTTTTTTTAAATGAGAAGCAAAATAACAGCACACAATACATTAGATAATCTTCTGTGAACTTTGTATACATACTTGTCTTAATATAATATGTATGGTTATTTAAAAGTGTACTCTATATATTGCTAGTTTTATATAAAAAGTACAGAATTACTTCTGTTACTTTATTTTGAAGATTTATAACATAAGTAAAACTTAAGTTCATTAAGATATTTAACCATTGAAGTATTTTCTAAGTAACTTATTTAAAACTTGACTTATACTTAGCAAAAAAATTTTGAAGTACTTACATTTCAGTAGAAGTAGAGGGCTTGCATCTTTCCAGAATTCTTCGGAAAGATGGACTTTTGTAAACACAAAATTTGTTGGCACTGATCCAGGTTTTAAGTTCCTGCGATTAGCAAAATTTTGGTATTCGAAACATTCCTCTTCTTTGAAAATGATCCTCGAACATAGTACAGAAGCATAAGAAGGTACGAATTTTTCCCGCCTAATCTTAGCTACCCATGTTTTTAATAAATTTGGATTTTTAAAGGAAATTGGAAGAAAGTTTTGTTTCTGTAATTGTCTTTCTTTGAGTTATTGCATCCATATGCTGCACAGTATGTCATTTCCTGAACGTCAAAAAAGAATAATTAACTAAAGTTTAAGAGCAAGATAGTAATGTAAACAAATGACGCCGCATGCACGTGCGCAAGAGCTGAACTGGAATCACGCGATCGTGACGTCACATGAGTTTTAGTCCATTGAATAAACAAAACTAAAAAAAAAAAAAAAAAAAACATGAAGGGATCTAATTTTCTTATATCCATCTTTTCTTGGTTTTTAACGATGTTGTTGTTATATCCAACGTATAACTGGCACTAATAAATTTCAATCCTATTTTTCTTGTCAAATGTGCACGTTATATATACGCTGATATATACGGTTATTAAAAAAATCATTAATTAAAAAAAAAGAAGTTAAAACAAAACTTAAGGTGTTTTTTTCTAAATATGAAAATTCTGAATATAAGATAAAGGCAGTCTTTTTTGAAACTATTTTATTTAATATTCTTATATGTTATTCGACATTTATGAAGATCATTATTTGCGCATTTAAAAAACATATTAATTTAAATTCCTTATTTAAAAGATACAAAATTTGTCAAATTATTTTTTCCTCGTCATCAATCCTTAAATTATTCTACCCTCCGAATACTGAATCAACGATCCACAAAGTATTTCAAGTTTTATAAAACGCAATTGTGATATTTCTCATCCTAGTCATTATTACTAGAAGAATATTACAAGAGAAATTTTAGTTTTTTTTAAGAAAATACAACACCCCTTGTTCGAAAATAAATGACCCTCTGAGCTCACTAGAAGATTAGTTCTAAGAAAACTTATCTTCACAATTCATATAAGACGGAATAATAAATGCCCTCTTATTTACTCTAACGTCTTTCAATTTGAGAAACAATTTTTTCATTAATTCTTTCATATATTTATCTAAGGCTTTCGAAGCTTAACAATGGACTTTGAAGTATAAAACTGGGCTTATTCAGAAAATGTAAAGTTTTCGCAGAGTTTTCCTTAATGTTGACATAATCAGAATTTGTATAACAATTTCTAAAAACTTGGTTCAAAATATAGATAAATTCGAATATTTTTACCGTCCCCAAACTAAAAATAATAGAAAAGTTTGAATGAAAACAGAAAAATCAAGTTGCTGTTAATAATTAATTTTTACAATATTGTTATTTTTACAAAGAAAAAGGTAAACAATTACACTTAATCTTGTCTTAAATGTATAGAAATTAATAACCTTTTTTAAAATTTGCATGGCTGTTTGAAATAAAACATTTCGAAATATTAAATACACACAGTTGTTAAGTTAAGTTTAATTCACTGAACTTAAACAAAAAATAGTTGAAATACTTTTAAAACGTTGCAATTTTCATTGAAGTAATTCGAAAATATGTTTTACAAAACGTATGTTTTTAAATGAATGAAAATGTATGAAGCTTATTTGATAATGAACTGCTTTTCCAAAATATTTATGTCAGTTTTATTTTTAGCATTTTATTCCTAAGCCCTTTTAAAGCAGATAGGCTGTAGTGGCTTGTTCCTTAGCAATCCCTAAAGGGAAATTTACGTGAGCTTTTCCTAACCGATGTGGAATTCAATTTAGTCTGTAAATAACTTAAGTCCATTGCAGAACCCCAGGGGGTGTGCCTACGTACAAAATAGAAGTTCTATAATAAATATTTAATTGTTTGTGTGCGTTTGTGTCGTAACGTATCGTAATAATAAATATTTAAAAATTGAAATAAGGCCTGATATTTGAACTGAGAATATGCAACCAATACGCAACATAGACAATATTATTAAAGCACAAAGAACTGCTTACTTGCCACTGCTTTAATTCATTAGAAAAAAAAAATTTCTAAAAGTTTTTAAGGAAAAATATCATACCTTTACTCCCAGATATTAGTGCGTGATTTAATTGTCTAACAAGTAAAAAGCCACTGTCTAATATTTTCGTTATTTTTATGTTTTTCAGAACACAAATATGCCTAGATGAAACGCGTATATAAAACTGTATAAGAGTAAACGGTATTAAGTGGAAACATTAACCATATAGTTTGAAATGACACTTGAATTTTATAAATAAACACCATATTTTAAGATATATGTTTAAATGTTTAAAAATAAAGAAATAGTTACAGAAACGAAACACTCAAATAAAAAGAAAGCTCTGATTAATTTTTTTTGAAATAACATTATAATAAATTATAGTTTTAAAAAAACTAAAAAACACGCTCTTTTATAATGTGAATCGAACGAAGAAGAAAAAAATAATTCTTTATATAAGAATAAAATGATTAACGAGGAAATTAATATCTTTGAGATAAAAACGTGGGGTGCTTTGTATTAATTGTTATAATTTCATACTAGTTCTATTCCGAAATGCTGAGTTAGTGCAAAAATGTAGCACCAAGCACATCCCACGCTTTTACCACAATGGCATCAATTTTCTCGTTAACTATGTTATTCGTATATCAAGAAATTTTTTTTTACTTTTTAGTTCAATTAACTATAAAAGCGTGTTTTTTTAGTTTCTTTAACACTATAATTTATTTTTCATTTTTTAGTTCAGTCTGCAATAAAAGCCTGTTTTTTTAGTATTTTAAAATTATCATTTATCCTTTGTTAAATTTATCCTTGAGTTTGATATTTGGGGCTAGAATTATATGGGTGCTGGAATTAGTCCTACTCTTTAATGGATATTAATTAATGGATCTGAAAGGTATTTATTATCTCCGTTAACGGGGCCTTGGATTGATATAATGTTAATTTGTACCATCACTTCTAAACGTATTGCTTTAAAAAATAAAAAAAATATTTAGCAGTTAGAACATAAATTACTTTTATTCACATGCACGAGTCTTTTTTTTATTTCCATTTTCAGAAAAACTACACACCCACCCACCCTAACTTTTTTCACATAAAGAACCCTTTTCTTGATTTATTGTTTATTAACCAGAAGCCAATTTTGCAGTTTTAGGGTTGATCCTTAACCTTTTAGTAGCTGAATCTGGAATCAGTCACCAAATCTGAAAAAGATTTATGCAATTAGTCCCCAAATCTAGAAACGATATAATGAATTAGTCGCCAAATCTCGTAAATCCTTAAAATCCTCAATTATTAAAATCTTGATCAGGACAATGAAACAAATTATGAAATTATTGTATTGTCATGGGTCCTTGATAAGTGTGCAAAATTTCGAATTATTCTGACCTTTTAAAGTGGGTAAAAATCGATTTCAAAGATTCCCTTACATACAAGTGAAACATAAAAACGTGTTAAAAAGAGATGCAGATTTATCATAATTCGATGTCAGGTTAATATTACATTTTGTAGTCCGAAAGTTACAGTTTAAAGCTAGTAATAATATACATATCCATATATTAACTCTGCATTTGTGTTTCTTGGCATTTATTTGGATGAGTATTACATTTAATAAACTTATTAGTTAAATATTATCAGTCATTATATATTGGTTGTGTGTGTGTGTATGAAGTTATTTTTAATTATTTTACAAAAAAAAATTCAAATTTAATAAGGAATATTTCCTTTCTTAGCTACAGTGAAGGATTGACAAAAATTTTCTATTTAAAATATTATGTTTCTGTACTCGTGATAAAGGAATGTATAGCACTGTTCAACCAAAGGTGCTCTGTCAGGTTTAACTGTAACAAACGAGGCGACCATTTTCTTTGCCTAATGGCCTTACCAAGACTATATATATCTATCAGAATAAAACTATCACCCTAGAGTCTAACATGTTGATCAAAGATTTAAATTTGAAATATTTAACCATATCCAGTATTTACATTGAACACATACAAGTTTATTTGGTATCTCCAAAAGATTCTGGTCTGCATCGAATCAGTTGTAATCATGTCTCTGAACAATATTTGATTCATAATAACTGGTTTTTAGCCCCCTTGCGATCAGAACACGACGAAAATAAGCAAAATGAACCTTGAATCAATCAAAAAAAGATAAACACTCATGCATCGTTTTTCCAATCAACATGATATTTAGCTAAGTTTAATTCAGTCCATCTTTTTATTCAATTTAATGGAAAACTGAAATCAGTTCCATTGCATACAAATCTTCATTGTTGGATATGTATGAACTGTAATATTCTAAATTTTTCGTTCAATTATTACAAAATGGGCTGTAATGCATTGTATGTTAAAAATTATTGTTTCTTCGTGTAAAAAAAGAATGGAAAAAAAATCAATGAGTGTTATTAAATATGTGAGCAAGCTGAAACAGACCCTTTTGAAAATAAATTTCTTAGTTCTATCTGATTCCAAAGTTATTGAACCACACTATGAAATACATAAGGTAACTTGAAAGTATCCATTTATACTAAATACATTTTCTTCAATTCAAAGTATGAGATAAAGGTTATTCAAACTCGAATCTGTAATTAATACTCTCAATCTGTACTTGATATTCATATAAAGGAGCTCAGTTTTAGAGACTGATAAATCCCTTTTTTGAAACCTTCGCAACTTCTAAAGAATAATTTAAAGTCAATGTGTTTTTTCTGAAGAAAAAAATATTTAATACTAAACATTTAACTTTCAATATTAATCTGACATGCCACCTTTCATAAAACCCCATTTTATGGAATTTATTAAATATTTTATAGAAAAATAATCTGAAATACACATATATCCTAATTTTGGAAAAAATATTAGTTTAGATACATATACGCCAAAAAGGGGAAATTGGAATGCGCGTAGCCATGTAAAATTACCAGGAACAATACAAGTAACACTCATAAACATATGATAAAAGAAACAAACAAAAATACGTATTACAGAACTGCTTATGTACTTCGTGTGGACCTTACGGATACACACAAATACTATACTTGTGGAAACAGGCATATAACCTGTAAGTTTCAGCAAATTGAAATGTTTTCTTCCATTCGACACAAAGACTTTCCGTTTAAAAATTAACCCAAAATGTAAATGCAACATTAAAACATAACCCGTCATCATTTAAAAAGTAAAAATACAAATAAAAATAACAATAGGTTTTAAAAGCGATTAAAATATTTGTTATAAGGTGAAACTAGTAAACTGCGAATTAAATATTAAGGTAAATAATTGCAGTTGAAAGTGTTCCTTAACAATAATAATGTTCCTTAACAATAGTAAAAATATTTATGTAACATTCCTTTTAATAATATACAAACTAATAATTATAAACTTAATATGCGAAACACATTCCACATAACCAGACTTTCAATAGTTTCTGTTACCCTCTTGCAAAAATTGCACAAGAGCTACAAATGTCAAAGGGATATGTAATGTGGTATTATTTTCAAACTATCAGTCAATTTTTATCATACGACATATAACTTTAGGAGAATTAACTTTTTACCTCATTGAAACCAAATTATTTTATTATTTTTTTCTAAATTAATATTAAAAATCAAATATATCTTGAACAATAGATAATTTTTCTAAATCAAAAATACAAATAAGAATATGATGCTCAGGAATAACATACTCCTCAGGAAAAATATAAATAGGAACATGCCCGCTATATTTCAGAAATAACCTTTCAAAATAAAATTAATACTCCATAGGGAAAGAGCAGAAAGAAGAAAAATATTTTTAAGCATCTAAATAAATAATAGTTTACAAAAATTGTAAAGTTAGCTGATTATTTATGTTATACAATATATTCTTAACGTTCTATGAATATATTTGTTTAAGCAAAATGCATATTTAAAAAGTTAGATATGAATGAAATAAATGGAGTTTCCGGCTTTTAAATATTTCTTCATTGCAAAGTCTTAAAAAAACTTGCATTTTACTATTTCAAAACGTTTCAATCCCATTAAAAAATAAAGTAAAAAAGTAAATAAAAATTGTCAGACAGGGAAATGGGCACTGAATTTCAATTCATACTTAATTTCGAATTATTCTCATACCACGTACGATTATAAAGAACTTTTAAGGGGAAAAAGGAAATATAATTTCCGAAATGGAACAAAATTAGAAGTTATTTCCGCAAGTTTTTTAAGACTTTCTAGCTTTCAAAACCTCACAAAAATGAGAAAAAGTATTTTTATTTAAGTTTGTATGTTATAAAACTTTCTTGTACACTACCGCTCATAAATCATTTAAATATTTAACAGGTTTGCAGTTTTTATACCAGTAATGAAATAAAAATCATTTTATATTTTTACGAAAAGAGTTTTTTTGCTACGAAACTAACATAGTACGTCATCCCCAGACTCTGCAGATGGAAATTTACACTGAATAGGATTATTTACCTATGAAAAAACTTATATTAACTTTGATGTTTATATTAAGTTCGTCTAAATGAAATATGAAAAATAAATTTATCTTTCGTTTACATAAATTCCATTAGAAACGATTAAAAACAATCAATACCATATTTTTCAGCAAATAAGGCGTATTTTTTAAATATCAAAATAAGATCGAAGTTAACGGAAGCGTGTTATACGATGGTTTAGAAAATGATAGCTTTAAAAAAAGAGTATTTGAGATTGAAGAATTAGATTTCTACATGTATTTAAATACTGTTTATTTAATGGAAATGGTATACCGTATGAATTTTGTTATTGAGTAACTGGAAAATTCGTCATACTTGTCTTTCGTTATATTTTCAGGTACATCATTGAATTATGTTTCATCTTCAACATCACTGTGTGTTACTCTGATCAATTAACAAGTAATCATCTCCCGTTCCATCTATATTTTCAGATATACTACATTTTTAAATGACCTTAGAATTATACTAGAATCAATTTCTCAGTCAATTATATATTACCCGCAAACACACTATTTTAAACTAATATGACGCCTTAGACCTCCTTGTGTAGTTGGGTTTTGACATCGACATTCTTATAACACCTCTCTCTTTGATCTTTGTATTTTTAGTTCCAGAAATAAACCATAGAGTTCAAAAACCTGGTGTAATACTTTTAATAAATGACTTCAAAAGATGAGAGAGTATCACACTTGTACATGTCATGTTTCTGCGTAAAATAAGATGGGCGCGTTATATTGGCGAATATTCCTAAAAGCTATTGGTTCGCGTTATATTGGCGAATATTCCTAAAACCTATTGGTGCGCATTATATTGGCGAACATTCCTAAAACCTATTGGTGCGCATTATATTGGCGAACATTCCGAAAACCTATTGGTGCGCATTATATCGGCGAATATTCCTAAAACCTATTGGTGCGCATTATATTGGCGAACATTCCGAAAACCTATTGGTGCGCATTATATCGGCAAATATTCCTAAAACCTATTGGTGCCCATTATATTAGCGACAATTCCTAAAACCTATTGCTGCACATTATACGCCGGTGCTCGTAATATGCAGGAATATACGGTAATATAATAAATGTAACTCAAAAATATAATTATGAAAATGAACAAGGAGTAAATCAATACATGTAAAAGGCATAAAATTATTTTAAAGAAGATAATATTTACTTTAAATCATCCATATCTAAAATATTGAAAACAACTTTTTAGCCCTTTCAGGTGAGAGTTAGCAAATTAATTCAATCAAAATATGATGAAGGTATAACCCTATAATATAAATTTAAAGAGAGGGATATTATTGAACAGTTTATTTCTTTTTCAACCTTCTGACTATATTTCTTTTCTTATTAGATACCGTACGATATTAAACTAGATATTTACAGTGAAAAATGCACATAAAATAAGAATGCCCACTCCTTTTACCAGCAAAATGCTTTTATTAAAGAGTATTTCATCCAGATGAACATTTGTCATTTTGTTAATGATGTTCAAACAGAGAAATGACTTTTCTTTAATAGCCACGGTTTCGTTACTTCTCATTAAATATTAACTACCGAGCAATTTCGACGAAAGAATAACCGATATTACTTGACGTTATTTTAATGATCTTGTAATCGTAAGTTTAAGTGACTTTTTAAAAGCCAAGTGCTATCAATACTAATAAGTTATATATTTTTTTTACGCTTCTGCCGTTTATTCATAAATATTTAAAGATCTAGCAGCATAAGTGTAAAATTTATTCATCAGGAAAGCCATTTTAGAACTGATATTTTATTCCTTTTTCCTGTATCTTTTAACTCTCTCAAAAATATTGCACATGTAATTAATTAAATGGATGCAGAAATGACTACTGATTATAACCATTCGTTTAAGTTTTAATGAATGTAAAAGTGCTCCATAACTGTAAACGATTTAATAAATAAAAGCATTTGATAATTTTTCTTCCGCAATGTTATTTAAATTTTAAGTAGCAAATTAACTTAAATATTAACTTTATTTAATATCTTTCAAATATAAGTATACAGATATTTAATTAATTATGAATTTTTCACGTAAAAAAGGGTTTATCATATTTATAAACATTCCTCAATAAGAAACCGTTTAAAAATACATGGTTATTTGAGAAAAGTTTATCACTTGAAAAAAATCATATAACCTTTCTAGATTTATGAACATGTATTAACACTTTAAACTGTGCAAGTTTTAAAGTTTAACATAAGAGTTTTTAAAATATATTTAGTTTTAAAAATACATGATTATTAGATGAAGTTTCTTAAACACCCGTATGATTTATACCTTCAATTAACAAAAGTCATTTGAACTTTTTACAACAGGATGGATCAAATATTTTTCGTATTTTTATTTTTATTTATGCTTTTCTATCAATATACGCTGGAAAATTTCCCATTCCCGTAGATATGTAAAAATGGGAGAAATACCAAATAAAAAGTGTTTTCCGCTTGCTCAACGTAATTAAATTATTTAAAACTTAAAGGTTGGCTATTTGCTGCAATTCTTTTACAAATATAAAGTTTACTATTGATGTAACACTATTTTTAAATGTGAAGAATGAAATAATATAAACAGGAAAAAACAACTGTACAATCTATTAATTCTATGTACTTATTGTTCGCGTAAAAAGCTAAAAAAAAAGAAGGTGGTAAAGTTTGCATTTGGTAATATTAGTAAACTTTATTCCTTTGTCATTAGTAAACAAACTTTTTTTTTATTTAAAGGGAATTCAACTTCCCAATATATAGAAAAAGGAAAAAGAACAAAATTAACCTCCTCCGTACTTTACATATTATTTCTTAAGAAATAAAAATCTAATCTAATCTTTGATTCACTTTTGAAAAATAAGTGTTTCTATATGAAAATATATTGAAGTTTATTTAAAATACCTCTGCAATTTCGAAGAAAATTTTAACGTACTGAAATTGTAACATACATGTTTTTACAATAATTTATTTACTAGTGACATAAAACAAAATGAATTCTGTAAAAGAAATTAATCATGATATCTGATAACATTTCATTAAAAATATACTATTATTTAGGTGCTGCATGGACATCATAAAAGTTTACACTTTAAATAAATTACAAACTGGGGTTGAAATTTCAATAAATAAAAATTAATAAATCAAGTGTACTATAACTCTTTAGTATTCAGGTCAAAATATATTTATAGTATGTATACAATAAATGGCATCTCAAATACTCTTGTATTTAATCCGCTGCATTAAAATTTGTTTTTATTTTTGCCATTTTAATTATCATGCGTAACTATTAAAAATAAATGTTTTTAAATTCATTCAAAAGAATGAAACGCAAACAACATTTAATTAAAAAAGTCATATACTATGATTAAGTAAATGATAACTGTAATAAAACATTTGCGGATTTTTTTAAAGGAAGAAACATCTTCAGAATATATATATAGAACTACACAAATAATATACCAAATCTGTATACAATACCGTATGTGTAATGTGTGAGTTAGATATAACATAAAATACTTCCCTCAATTCCAGTTACAATTCAAATAACATATTGCCGTAATTCTGAAACTCGAACTATACGTTGATATTTGACACATATTTAAAATAGCTTACTAAGTCTTCATGACATTTAACAACTTTGCGCGAGCTAAAATAATTTACAATGCTATCTCCATTGTTTCAAACGGAACGATTAAATAGCCAATATTCAGTTACAAAGTAACAGAGAAATATAAATGGAACTGAACGCCGCATGTATTAGCATTATCAATAGAAATCTTGAATTGTTTATTTAATAATCTTCGAATAATATCCATGTTTCAATTATAATACTCGTATGGAATAGAAAATTGTCAGAAAAGGGCAGAATGACAAATTAAATAGACATGAGTAGGAGGCTATAAACGCCATTCATAACACAAACAGAGCTTAACTCAACGTAAATTTATAAGAAAATTAGAATTGTAACTATCATAAATTAGTTCATTGCAAATGAATACGTGAACTTCAATAATTCTCCGGAGCTCTCTTGAAAAGTTTTGTGAACAAATTGGTGCTATATGCCGGACGTCTGGTATATATAGTCTATACATAAATATAATATACAACTAATATAAAACTGAAAAATGAATATTAGTTTAAAAATGAATGATATATCATGAGCAACTGAAAACATGAAATTTATTTAAAAGTGAAATTCTAATTCTGAAATTAAAATGTTTAAAGAAAATTTAAATTATTTTAAATAGTATTGTTTGTAAAAATTGGCCTATTAGAAACTGTTTACTGAAGGCTTTAAATAAAATGTCTTTCTATCAAAATTCTGTATACAAAACCTTCTTCATTATTCACAGTTTCTAAAATGTGAATATTAAAATAAAATAGAATTACTTTTATTTAATATATATTAACAGAATTACTTATACTTTTTGCATGAAAATAAGACCATAACTATACAATATCTTTTTGTACAATAATACAAATCAGTCTGATCACAGACTAATTAATTCTTAGAATTGACTACATAATTTTTCTAGAATGGCTTTTTTGCATTTAATAACGTTGTGAAAATTATTAATATAAAATTGCTTGCATAAAAATTATTCATAAATTCAATTAAAAATATTAAAATGACTCAAAACGTTGTATAGTTCATAAAAGAAAGAAAATGAAATTTGGCAGGACTTAAAATTTTATAATTCT
This sequence comes from Trichonephila clavipes, assembly GCA_019973935.1. Lineage (NCBI taxonomy): Eukaryota > Metazoa > Arthropoda > Arachnida > Araneae > Nephilidae > Trichonephila > Trichonephila clavipes. The sequence goes on along the minus strand of BMAU01019643.1, from coordinate 1,089,463 downwards.
GTTCCTTTAAATACTTATTATTGTACCATGCCCCTAATTCTAATTTGCAGTATTTAGAAATCGTGTTTAATAGAGCATTTGATACTTTCATATAATGCATGAAAATAAGATATAACAAATAAAGTTAAAAATAATACGCTTGAGATAATTTTAAATCACCTAAGTCTACTAAAACAAAATCCCGAATTTTTTATTTTATTTGTATCATATTCCTCTTGAATGACTATCCTACACTGCTAATCAATTTTCAAATTTCACTGAACTTATTGCATATTCCACATTTTATCATTTAAGTTGTTTTGATCTAAAATGGGCTTTCGTCCAATTTTTGTAATATATTTACGGAGTTTAATTTGATAAAAATTCACATTTAAATTCAATGTAATAATATTGCAAAGCACAATTATTTATATTAAAGATGTTGTGAAAAGAAGAATATATTTAATGTAGAAAATAATATTTATTTTGGCTGAAGATTATTTACGTATATATGCCTAAAAGATAAAAGATTTATATTTAATTCTGAAGGTCGGAAAATTAATTAATACTCAATGTCATTGAAAAATGTATTTTTATTATAAATTTTCAATGCTCTAAAAGTTTAGTTTTGTTGGAAAATAAGAAAATTTTAATATATAATTAAGACTTTCGCTTACAATTTACATTTGAAATATACACTCTTAGATTCGAAGTACATTAAATTTTAGGAAAAAATTGTTTTCAAGTATCTCTGTGTTGATTGAGAGATTTGTTATTTTTTGTGAACGAATAGAACATAATAAGCCGCTAACGATTCTTACATTTTAGATTGTTTAACCAAAAGATTTTAGACCTAGGTATGTGATGGGTTAAGGCAGGGGTACTCAACCACTTTTTCTGCTGGGCCGCATACGTATGTCCACTATTTTATACGGGCCGCTTGCGTATGTCAGTTATTTAACGTTGGCTGCAATATGAGGATAAATGGCGAGGAGAGGAATTAATCTATGTTATATATATATATATATATATATATATATATATATATATATATATATATACACATATATATATACATATATAGATATATGATATATATACATATATAGATACATATATAGATAGATAGATATATATATATATATATATATATATATATATATATATATATATATTACTTTGGACTATAATGCTTCGCTCGTTGAATCTGAAACATCAATACATTTAATACAACGCCATGAAAAAAAATTATATTTCCCTAAAAATACTTTATTTCAGTTTTTGAATTTAAAGTTTCTTCAAGTTCAGAAACAGAAAAATATCTAAAACATATTTAAAAATACCCATCAACTTTAACTCTTATCCATCGAAATTCCTAGTAAGATATTTGTTACTTTATATCTCCAGACTTTAAGCGGAAAGTCGCCTCTCGAAAACAAAAAAAATAAAATAAAAAGAATCATAAGATACGAAATGCCTACTGAAAACTTCTCGGGAAACATCTGCAAAAATATTTCATCTTTTAAACGATCCTTAACTCAAATATCATAACCAGAATCCTATATCTCCCAATATTGATTTGCATCTCTAATATTTCTACTCGAAAAGATTGAAAAAATAAGACATTCTGAAGGGAAAAAATGTTCTAGGAGGAAATGAAAACTCTCTTTGCAGTCGATTGGAGGCAGGTAATTGCTTCAACTTAGTAAACAACTTCTCGACGAAGAATTTCTTCCCTAGGAATAATATAAAAAGCTGCCTCGATCCAAAGGTCATTTAAAGACGAAATTACTTCCTCTTCTAGGGAATGGATTTTTTTTAGTACATTACTTTAGGAGGAAGAGGACCTTTTTTATCTATTAGAAAAAAGTCCTTGTAATCTCACATGTAAATTTGATCTGTTTCTCTGTCAACAAGCAAATAGGAAATCTAAAAATTTTGACTGAATTTGAAACAGGCTAACACATGCTAGTGTAGTACTCGAAAAGCTTTTTTCTAATTTTAAAAAAAAGAATGTATGAATTTGATGACACATATTTGCAGTTTAAACTTTAATTAAGCATTTTAGGAATGAAAAAGGTTTAAGTATATATATATATATATATATATATATATATATATATATATATATATATTATATATGGATATAACTGTCTCATTTGAAATATAATTTTTTCCATTACTTGCTGTTCAGTCATTAAAAAATGTTAAGAGATTGGATATGTCTTGGATATAAAAAGTGTATCAGAGAGAAGTGTGTCATATTTTTTTGTATCAAAAACTAAGGGGATGCAAAAAGCACGCTGAGTATTATGAGATAAGCTTGGAAAATGTAAGGAATTATGTAATACGGCAGATAAGATATTCTTAATTTTTTTACAGAGTTTTTTTTTCGCGTTTTAATATCTTCATTTTATATAAATTTCATTATGGAAATTAGAATGCAGCATTTTCGAAAAATACATTTTGAGCCCTCATATTTAATTAAAACGTAGCAAGGAATTATTTAATATAACACTAAAAAGTCTTCTTTTTTTTGCATTTCTTTATTGGTATAAGTAAATTAAAATATGTATTAAAGTCAAACTTCAATCATTATTTTAATCAAGGGAAAATTAGTATTATATTTTACAGAGAAACTTTTACTTCTAGCAAGGAACACAATTGTATTTTTCAGATAGAATCGTACTACTTTAAGTTAAATTAATACAAAGTTCTCATTTTTTAATTTTTAACTAATTTAAAAATAGTTTATATGTACCTATTTGATTATTATGAATTATATAATGATATAACTTTAAAGGTGCTGTGTAATGTGATATTATTAGCATAGCCCTATTATTATTATGGTATGATGTACGTTTTATAAACAAGGATAGAGCATTAAAAATGATATTATATGACAATGATGCAAAACAGTTTTATATATCTATGCCATTTATGTATTGGTGTGTGCATTACATCATTTTTGGGAACATGTAAGCTAAGATTTAATTATTAATTTAAAATTACATAACTTCTACTTTTTTTTATCCTAAACATTATTCTTCTTAGTTTCACTTCTTTATTCATGCAACTAAAGTTTTTTTTTTCTTTTTAAAATCCCAAAAAGAACTTAAGTAAGTCTATTGTCAATTTTGATCTATTGTTATACGTTTGAGTAGAGTTTTCAAGAACGTTCCTCTTGGATGAAGTCTGAAAAGGGATTAGCAATAAACAGCATATGTAATAATTGTTAGCATAACGAAATCCATAAAAAGTATATACAAACATTTCATGCTGCAAGAATTGCAGAATTTCTAATTAGGCATTGTTTACAGACCTTTTTTATATTCCTTTCCATCAAAGACCGACAACACTGCTAGAAAACAATTGTTTGGCATCTATTATGTTCCCTTGTCTTTTGCATTTACACACTTGAGCATACAGAGAATGCGAACAAAGAATGTAATTACAGCATGCCTTCCTGTTTGACCAGTAACACGGCAACAGAACTATGCGAAGGTGCGAACTCCACCCTCACCATGGAGAATTAATTTAGGAGGAAAAGTGAGAATAAATCTTTCAGAAGCAAGGTTTTAGAAATACCAGTGTAATGCTTCCTAATTGGTGATTACATGAATAGAATGAAATCATTCACATATTTTAAAAACGGAAAATGCATATAAAATGATATTCAGTGTTGGATTTGCTGTGACATGAACTCTTTTCTTAAATATAATCGGTGAAAAATATCCAAGGATGGTTTATGTATTATCAAAATTTATATAAACATAATATGCATGCAATTTAATAAATTAATCCCCAAATATTCTCTTATAAACATATAAGTAAATTGTAGAGCTTCCTTTATACATTCAAGTATTAATGAAGTATTGAATCAGCAATGGCCGTAAAATCCGGTGTATAACGCGCACCGCCGTTTCACGCTCACCTAAGCTTCCAAGTTGCAATTTTTATTTTATAGGTATATTCGCCGTATATACCTATACCACTGCCTCTTTTTAACGAAGGAACCTGAAAAGTACGCGCGCAATGATCTTATATTTAGAAGTCATTTCTTCGAGGAATCATTCCAATATTTAGAAAAAAGTAGTATACTTCTAGAACTACAGCCCTTTAAGTTCATAAGGAATGTCATTTCTTTTAAAGAAACAGTCTCTCGATGTACGTTCAAGTCTAATTTCTTTTCTATGCTCATAGCTTATTATTTTTAAAGCTCACATTTTTATACCCGGCATATAACGCACACCCGTAAATTTCGATCTAATTGTTTTGTGGTAAAAGTACGCGTTATACGCCGGATTTTACAGTGTATGTGTTAGTGATGAAAAATTTTGGCAATTTTATTTTGCACAAAATTATTCAAATGCGTAATAAATGGTTTTAGTTAAAAAAAATAACGGTAAATCCCTATTTAAGCCCACACCTTTTGCAAAAAAGAGAAATAAATTGTGCTAAATTTTCTGTATTGGACTTCTATCCAATTGGAGGATATTCAAATTGGCGTAAAATAAATATGTGGCCTAAAAACAGAATCTGAGACCCAATTTTTATTATAAATATCTCTATACATAAAATTCCTATGGAAGTGAAACATGTTGCAGATAGTAACAATAAAATTAATCAGATTTAGAAAGGAAAAATTCTTCTTAAAATATCGAAAGCAGTATTGAAATGCTTATTTATATATTTAGGTATATAAGAATTACTATATTTTTATGTGCAACTATATAATAAAATAATCCGCTACTTATCTCACGAGCAATCATAATTAAATTACTGCACTTTAACTTTGATCCTTGAGAGTCCACTTGCTATAGGAATTTTACTATAGCTACGTTAAATTAAATAATCTTTAAAAAATATTACATTTCTCTTTAAAATAACCCGAATTAATCAATTTAAAAAGAATCAGAAAAGAAGATGAAAGAACATTTTAGGCTATAACAATAAAAAGCTTCACAAAGTTCAACAGCATACTATAACAATGAATTACAAACTCACCGTTGTTTAAATATGTTGTTGTAGCGTACATTGTTAAGGCTAAAAGAAAAACCCATATTAAAGTGACCCAATTATAAGTACTCTCTTTGAAAAAAATAACTTTTATTTATTCAATTAGTTTATTTTGAATTTCACAAACATGTTTCATATTTTTGTTTATTTTTGATCCGATACTTATTTTAATACACTGTTTATATGTATTTCATAACTAATGCATGCAATTCATTCTTGTATGATTCAATTCTTGTGTGTATCACGTTTATTCTATAACAATCTTGCACTGATACGCAGTAATTCTACGTCTAACACATTTCGATCTTTTAAAGGTAAATTTCATTTTTAATGTGTTCATTTGATTTATAAACTAGAAAAAGGTAGCGGTTTGCCGTTTAGATGAGTACCTAGTTTAGATGTCAAATATATTTGATATACCTCTACGCCATGCAGTTTTTATTCTAGCAGTACTACTACACAACATAACTTACCTACATATAATCCAATATGTAGGTAAAAATTCTATCTAAAAAAAGAGTGTTTATAATATATATATATATATATACACAGTCCAGTCACATTAATGTGACCACCACGTACTTTCGACTTTGACGTTAAATAACCAATCATAGAAGGATGCTGGCATCGCAGTGCTATTGAGCGTATATAAAGGGTGCGTGAGGGCTTCGGAAAACACTACAGTCGTTGGCGTAATGCAAACATGTAAAGAGTCCAAAACGGCATAATTTTTGGCTTTCGGGAAAAGGTTGGAAGCATTTCCTCAACGGCTAAGTTTGTGGACTGTACGTGTGTTACCGTGGTTAAAGTATACCGTGCATGGCAAAATGGGACCGTCCAAAATCAGTGACGTGGCAAATGTGGTGTACCACGGGCCATAGGTGATAGAGGTGACTGACGGCTGCAGAGGTGAGTTCGGGAGACTAGACGTGCTATCGTTAAGCAACATACCACCCAGATAAACCAAAGGGCTACCAACAGTGGCTTCCAAACTACTGTTCAGCGATCGTTGTTGCGTCTGGTTCTCCGAAGCAGGCGCCGGGTTCATGCACCTATGCTGATTGCTGTTCATCAGCAACGAAGACTGGAATTTTCACACAGGTACCGCAACTGGGCATCCAATGAGAGGCGACAGGTAGAGTTTTCTGATTAATCACGCTTTATACTCCATCGGACGGATGGTTGGTGGCAAATACGGCATGAAACGTCTAAAAGCAAACACCCTGCAACAATTGCTCGCAAGGTTCAGGCTGGAGGCGGGAGCATTATGGTCTGGGGAATGTTTTCCTTAAATTTTCTGTGTTTATTCATCATTGTGGAAAGCACGATGGATAAATAGAAGTACGCATCTGTCCTTTCAGACCATGTCTACCCCTTTATGCGCATTGTTTTTCCTCAGGATGGTGGCATCTACCAGCAGGACATTGCGGAGTGTCATACAACTGACAGCGTACGTGCGTGGTTCAAAGAGCACCAGGATCAGTTTATCGTTCTTCCGTGTCCAGAAAACTCACCTGACTTAAATCCAATCAATAATCAATGGAGCCATCTCGATCGGGTTGTTCGCGCCATGGATCCTCACGCGCGTAATCTAGTGCAGCAATAGAGTCGGCATGGCTCAACATCCTTGTGAATACGTTGAGGATCCTAAATGACTATTTTCCCCTCTGCGAAAGATGGTTATTCTGGCTTTTGACAGTGGTCACATTAATATGACTGGACTGTATATATATATATATATATTTAAAAAGTGGGCAGACTAAAAAAGACGAAGTGATACTTTCTAACCTAAATAATTTGTTCGTCATAAAGACGAAGCAATAGGGCTCTGAGAAGTTGCGTTTTTATTTTTTAATCGAATCACTCCTTAAAATCTATAACGTTTTGTGTTTTTTGCCACCTCACTGATATTTTATAAGTTAGAATCTAGTCTATTTTTATGTTTAAATATAAAAGAATGAAAAGAAATATGATTTTATGTAGAGTTTGACTTTAAAAAAATACACACGATTCTGTATGAAGAAAGTGAAAATGATTACAATGAAATTAATTATGAGCATAAACCACACTATTTCGGAATCTTTCATCCTGACCTTGATTTTTGTCGTCAAATAATAGAAATTCCCTTCAATAAAAGAAGGATGATACAAAACCATTGCATCTGTGGAAAAGTATTTGCACAGGGAACATATTCAAAAATTGTGTCCATAATAAACGCAAATAACTCAGCAAAATTGTTCAATGTAATTTTATGTAGTTTATTTTATAAATATGAATAAAAAACAATAATTGTCTTCCATTTGTTATATTTGTAGAATTTACGTACCACAAGGGAAAAAATAGTCTGCAAAAAGTTTTCTTTTTTTTTTCGTTTATTTTTCTAAATAATATTGTAACACAATATCTCATTTTGGATTGCAAAATAATTTTTTTTTATCAAATAAGAAAAGGCATTATACATGTTTTCGTCAAATTGATGAAACGTTGCAATTAAGTCTCTAATAATTAGAACTACCTTTATTTCCATGGTTTACTAAAATCGTCTAAATTTTCCGAATCAATTTAATGTTTAAACATATTTTTCCCACTTCTTCTCAAAAATTTAATTTCTTGATGTCAGAATACAAGAAGAGGCATTTTAATGGTTTTACGAAAAGTAGCTTCTAATTATAAATATATTCTTAAAAAATTTTGAGCATTTAATTTAATCAGACTTGTTTTCAAATAGTAGAAAGAAGAAGAATATATATCATTATATTTTTCCTGTATGTGTATATCCCTCCGTTATAGGAAGGCAAAAATAAATTTATAGTGTGTATTAACAAAACGTATAAACTACGACTCATCTCAAAATTGATAACGTTAATCAATATATGGATCACTTTTGTTTCATTTCTATAATTCAGATACGAAACAGAGAAAATATGTGAATGAATTCATTTTTAAAAAACTTTGCCTAATGAGCATATTTTCACTCCTTAAAAGAAAAATAAGTCAAAATAAAACATCACTTGAAAAAAAAATCGCATTCTAACCTTTGACAAAGATAGCCATTTTTAATAAACTGCAACTCATCATTTACCTGGAACATCTTGTTCCAAATAACAAAAGACGAAGCGAGAGATTCGAATTTCTTCTCCTAAATCAGCGAATGTCGGTGATAGTGATCCCGCTTACAACTCGAAAGGCTAAGATCCATAAATCTGGAAGCGAACGAAGTAAGCGCATTTTCCATCGGAACAAAAGATCTTGCAAAGCTCCGGCTTATTACGCTAGAAGATAGATACACTTCGATGATTTATCGTAGCAATCGAAACAGCGCGACGATCATCGAGTTACGGTGCAAGTCTTACTCGGCTACGGATGGGAACAGTTTAGGAGATAACATAGTCCCCTATTTGGAAAGAAGACTAGGAAGATGTTCCTGCTATACAGCGTGACAAAGTACCAGAGGAACGAACTCAGTGTTATTTAGAAATGCATTTGGAGTTTGGAGGAAGATCAGGTATGGGGATTTTTAGCAAAGTACGCGTTCCTAAAGTATTGCAAATTACCGAACATTCAACATTTAGAAATTGAATATGTTTTAGCTTTGGAAACAGAAAGTAATTTTGGTTCTAAATTATAAACTCAACGAGAGTGTAGTTTCATGGGATTTTGCTTCATAATGTAGAAATTAAATAAAAATAATAGATTAATAGGATCAATACCTTATATTATTTACTATTTGTCATATTTTTTTAAAGAATTATACTACAGTTTTTCCCTCATAATTATCAGACCCTTACGTCAAAGGGGTTTAAATCTGAATTTATATTGTAAAATAATTTTGAAATGTAACATTAAAATATAAACTTTTTTTAAAAGCGTTGAGAAAATATAGATATTTATTTAGGTTTAACAGAATTAATTTGCTTGATAAAATCAGATTATTTTGAAACATATATATTATCATGTACGTATGTTAAATTGTATTAATTTATTTATATGTATAATTAAGGCATCAAAAATGTACTTAATCAAATTTTATTAAAATAAACAATTTTGCTTGATTTAACTTTTATTTTCCAATTAACACAAAAGTTTTAAGAGAATGCACGACATATATCTAAGAACAGTTTTCCATCTATTAAATGTTTGACTAATACAAAACTTTATTTGAAAGTAGTCTAGTCTAAATGATATAATATTAATGAATAGTTATATTTTCTAAATACTGCAATGCTATCAAAAAAATTCGATATTATACTCTCAGTATATAATACCAATTTTATAACAGGGAACATATTATTTTATTATTTTGAATCAGATTCAATGTAATTAGTTTCAACTAATTATTAAAGAAAATATTCACATATTCTAAAAAAAAGTTATAAATTTTGCTTTTAGTTAGGGAAAATAAAAGAAAAATTCAAAGAGGTATTTAACTTTGTTACTTCAAAAATAAGTCAGGTTTTTTATCAATATTCATGAATAATGCACAATAGACTATAGCAGCGCTTCTCAAAGTTTCGATACCTGCGACCCAATTTTCAGTCATAATTTTCTTCGTGCCCCCCCCCATCCAAACAATAACAATGACAATGAATTCAATTCAATAATAATGTACTACGACGTAAATCTACAATACGAATTTAATTACAAACCGTACAAATTATCAAAATCAGTATTACATTTTTATATCGTTTTACATATGACAAGCCCATGGAGTCACTGGTATTTGTTAAACTTGTTCTTAGCTTGGTATTGTTAAATTCATTACCAAATACAATGTGCTGTACTGATAAAATATTATATCAGTGTAAATGTGTACATTATTTTTATTATGTCAGAATGTATAATTTGTTTTGTTTCATTTCAATAAATAAATATTTTTAGATAATGGTTTATTTCCGACATGCTCCCGCCCCCCCTCGTAGGTTTATTACGCCCCACAGTTTGAGAAACGCTGGGCTATAGGTGAAATACTTTATAATTCGTAAACATGATAAAAGCATAAATAATGTACTTAGGCTAGGGTCCAAAATATATCTGAAATATCTGGCTAGATTCATTAGATTTCCACTCAATGCAACTAAACAAATGTAAATTGATAAAAATGACAATGTTTCGATCACTAAGTAAAGAAAAAAAAGTTTAACATTATAATATTTTTTTTAAAAAAGATTATTGGAAACATGTATTTTAATATCAAAAATGAAATGGTAAGCAGATAAATAAATGCCTTTTAAAAGTATATCATGAATTCAAGGCTAGTTAATAACTCAAAATGTGTTACTTAATCATATGTATGTATATTAATACTTATATAAATGAGTTAAGAAGCTCTTTAACGCATTTGTGCGTGAGTGTGGATATTTGCTTCTCAAGTTTAAATGTTGTTTCAAAAAGATATCTGTGAAAAATGTAAGGTGTTCAAAGGAAATGTTTTTTTTAAGAGAGAGGCTTGCATTCTATATAATTGAATAGTTAAGTAAATAAGGATGCGAACAAAATATTCATACGGTGTTACACATTTCCAAACACAAAATGACTTTAAGTTCAGGACTAAATAAATTACATGCAGATTCCTTCAAAAATATGTGTATATTTACAAAAAGAAAATTTATATTTCTACAACCAGAAACATAGTAATAATTGTTTTAATTAATATTAACAGTATTGAAAGCACGTTAAGGGGAGTTGGAAACCTCTCTCTTTCTCTATACTGACAATGTTAAATTGGCTGTTTTCGATGTACCTTTTCTCAAAATCTGTTTTATGTACATCCTTGAAATTTTTCATACTATTAAAGTACACTTCTCTCATTATTCTAAAAGGAGCTTTTAGCTAATTTTGAATTTTTTAATAAATTATGAAATGTTTTATCAAACATTGCGAAATTTGACCCATTTTTTACTTAAAAAATGTGTCAAATTAAATTTTTGAGTTTTCTATAAAAGCTCATTTTAGTATATATTAGACATCATTATAAATAATTCATAGAAAATTTACATTTCTGTGAACAGCAGTTTCTCAGAAAAGGTACATCGCCCATTAAAATATACATTTTGAGATAAATTGATTTTAATGTATACAGCAGAGTGTTTCTCAAACTGTGGGGCGCGAGCATATTGAAAATAAAAGGTTTAAAAAATAATTTTTTGGAATGAAGTAAAACAAGATGCTTTCTGACATAATAAAAAATACACATTTACACTGATATAATTTATTTTTATCATCTGGTGATAATCAAAAATAAAAGATTCCACTTCAAACGCTCATTAGCCATATTTGATATTATAAACAAATTAAACAAATATTTTGTTTGCTTTGAGGTCAATATGAGAACGATGAGAGATTTTTTTTTTACGTTTCTTTTAACGATATCAAACGATGAGAGATTTTTTATTACGTTTCTTTTAACCTAAAATATTAAAACTGAAAAGCAAATATGTATATATATATATATATATTGCTTAAAATTAAGATATACGAAATTTAATACTTATCTTGTTAATTTGTACGGTTTATAATTATGATCGTATTGTAGCCTTAACGTCAAAGTGCATTATTATTGCATTCAGTACATTTTTAATGTATAAGGGGGGCGCGATAAAAATTGTGATTGAAAAGGGGGGCGTCAGTAGTGAAAGTTTGAGAACCGCTGGTATACAGTGAGACTTCTAATCGACTAGGAAATTAAAAAATAAAAGGCTGAATTTAAAATAAAAGATACATGTTTTGGTTTATATCAGTCGTTACACTTTTAAGCAAATACAAAGTAATTTGTTCACAATTTTCGCCATTAAAATGGACGTGGCCCAAATTCAATGATTATTTAAAAATACGTTTTAAGGGCTTCTAAATACCCTAGAGGTTAAAAAATAAGGTATTTTTAGAAAGGTTAAAATCTATACAGTATGAAAATGTAAAAATCTCAAATTGTCAAAAAAATAAGATTTTAGCTTTCCAACACCCCTTAATTTAATTTACTGTGCAGATTTTAAAAAAAATTGATGAGTATACCTTTTTTTATTGAATAAAATGTTTAAAAATGTAACTAATGCAGCATATCATTATTTATTAATGGCTACTTCTAAAGCCTATGTAAGCTTACAGAAAAAATTGTGAATACAATTGCATTCTTTCTCTAAGCCAATACATTAACTCCGCTCACACTATTTTGAGTTACTCCATTGAATGTTTATTAAAGTTGCACTATATAAAGCAACATGAGAGCTTCTGGCCGTAAAAAATTGTTAGTATTGATGATCTTAACACTAGAACATCCGAGATTTCGATTACCCTTAAACGTCCACCCATGTCCTTTCGACTCCACGGTATAAAGTATATAAAATAATTATGTTAACTAAATATAATTGATGGACTACTGCAGGGCTTCTCAAACATTCAATGTTTGCGACCCAATATTCAATCATAATTTGCATCGCGTCCCCCTTCATACTATAGCGATGTTTAAATTCAATAATAATTTACTATGACGTAAAAAGTATAATACGACTTAAACCTTTTAAGCCCCAAACGTATATAAACGTCTCACTCAGCCAATGTTTAGTGCCCTCAGACGTATATATACGTCTTTCCGAAGTTATATCTTTTATATGAACTGTTATACGTAAAACTATTCCGAAGGCTTTAGAAAGCAATAAAATGACCTTGACAGTGTTTGCGAAGGATTCACTTATTTCAGAGGATTTGATTTTTTATTCCTTTTCTACCACCCACCCCTTCAATACACCACATATAAAGGGTGTTTTTTTAGAGGCATAGAACATTAAATTGCAATAAAACAACGATGTATTATTCGATTGACATGAATTTTTCTTATTCGAAAGATAATCTTGTGGCATTACATTTTAAATGTGATTTCTAGCATAGGACTGCCACGGCTGGCTCGGATGTAGTCCAATCTGCACGTCCAATTTTCGATGACTTTTTCCAACATTTGTGGACGTATATCGGCAATAACACGGCGAATGTTGTCTTCCAAATGGTCAAGCGTTTGTGGCTTATCCGCATAGACCAATGACTTTACATAGCCCCACAGAAAATAGTCTAGCGGTGTTAAATCACAAGATCTTGGAGGCCAATTCACAGGTTCAAAACGTGAAATTAGGCGGTCACCAAACGTGTCTTTCAATAAATCGATTGTGGCACGATCTGTGTGGCATGTTGCGCCGTCTTGTTGCAACCACAGCTCCAGGACATCATTACTGTTTAATTCAAGAATGAAAAAGTTAGTAATCATGGCTCTATACCGATCACCATTGACTGTAACGTTGTGGCCCCCATCGTTTTTGAAGAAGTACGGACCAATGATTCAACCAGCCCATAAAGCGCACCAAACAGTCAGTTTTTCTGGATGTAACGGTGTTTCGACATACACTTGTGGATTAGCTTCACTCCAATTGCGGCAGTTTTGTTTGTTGACGTAGCCATTCAACCAGAAGTGCGCTTCATTGCTAAACAAAATTTGCTTATAAAAATCGGGAACAACGGCAATCTCGTTTTCGGCCCATTCGACGAAACTACGCCTTGCTTGATCATATTTAAAATGTAATGCCACAAGATTATCTTTCGAATAAAAAAAAATCATGTCAATGGAATAATACATCGTTGTTTTATTGCAATTTAAAGTTCTATACCTCTAAAAGAAACACCCTTTACTTACTTACCTGCGCGCTTAACGGGAGTATTGGGGAGTGAATCACGTAATTTTTAATCGGCATTTAAGAGATTAATTATAAACCGTACACAAACTACAAGATACGTGTTAACATTGGCATATAATTTTATATATATCAAATCCATAGGGTCAGTGGTAATTTTTAAACTTGTCCTTAACTTACTATTGTTAAGTTAATTATAAAATAGATTGTATCTACTGATACATTTATAAATGTATTATATTGTAAATGAGTATTTTATTTTTTACTATACCAGAATATATTAGTTTGCTTATTTTTAGTAAGTTAATAATTTTTAAAATAATCTTTTTTCGATTTTTTAAGAGGCTCGCGCCCCCTTGTAGGGTTAAGACGCCCCCCTAGGAGGCGTCCCCCACAGTTTGAGAAACACTGAACTACTGTTTAGTAAGGTTTATTTCAAGACTTTTTAATATTATTTCATGTAATTATCTCTCATATTATGACCCTTTATATCATAAAGTAATGGAATTGACATTATGTTTCGAGAAACTTGTTCGACCACTGTTTTTTTGCGAAACATTTCGAGTCACAAATCTGCGAGCGGTATTCATTCTATGTCCTCCCAGTAACATATATGTATCAGGATTTACTAAAATATTATCAATTAAATCTGCATTTTCTTCATATTCTTCGCACTCACTTTCATTCAATTTTATGTCTTCATCGAAATCTAAATTACAGCCGATTGATTCTGAGAAAGCTCTCGCAAAAAATTAGCAATTTCATCAGGGCTTAGATATTTTAAGAGCTATCGTTTCAGGGGTGTCTTCTATGTACTAAGTTCGAAAATCGAAAGAATTTTTTTATGAGCAGATAAGCAAATACTATGTAACAAAGCGCTTAGACACAACTATTGTAGTAAAATTGTTTCATTTTCAATGTGAACTCAATAACACTGCTTTCAATGTCAAAAAATATGTGATAGGAATTCGAAAAATTTGTTTTACTAATAGAGTATATACTACGTGGGTAGCCTAGTGGTTAGAACATCGGACTCCAGACCGGAAGGCCTGGGTTCTATACCCGCTGCGACTAAATACCCTCCGAGTATACCCGGAGTACGTGCTCGTTAAATCAGTGAGTCCGAAAGTTTTGTGGGCTGAATCACGAGTGCAAGGGACTGTAGAATATTTCCCTCCCCTTCAATTCCATGCCAAAATTATGGAGGTGGAGATATATGGTTTCGCCATCTATCGTCCCTTCGGGGAATTTAGTCGAGATAATTCATATTGTCACATGTATGGTGCTCAAGGCCAAGGCCGAAGACAGGCATACTTCCAGTCCCTTGCCACGATGAATTTCATGGGCCTCGTTCTGACTACGTCAGGCAGGTGGCATTAGCCACAATAACACAACAGCAACAACAACTTTGTGAACTATATTTTGCTGAGCGACATATTTTTATAATAATAAATTTATTTTTTAAATTATATAAAATTAAGCTAATAATAAATCGAAATGACACCAGCGGACGTTCTAGATATATTTAGTTGTAAAATTACTCCTAATTAACCTAGAACCACAAAACTTTTTCTGTGTAATCTCCAGGAAAAATGATTGAAAGTTACGAAAAAATTTCAAATGATATGCAAAAATTTGGAAAGGAGAACAAAGTAAGCAAGCTCTGAAGTCCAATTGATACCGACGGACGTTCTAGTGTTAATTAGCATCAGTTCTTCTACAAGAATGGTCTTAGGTAACATCAAGACTTGAATTCCCTAGTCGATAAAAATAATGTCGGCCATGAGTTTCAAGCCTGAAGCGTTTGGCTATCATAGATACATAAAATATTTTTTAATTAAAGACAGATAAAATAATTCTCTTCTTCACAAATATCACGCGGAGTTAATACAAGTAAGCAAAACAAAGTTACATAAAGAAAATAATGGTTAAATAAGGAAATAAACGTTATGAAGCAAATGAAATTACAAAAACAAACAAATAAGTTACAAAGATAAACAAATACAGTGCAAAATTAAACAATTAAGTAACAAAACCAAGACAAAGAAGTAACACAAGCAAAACACAATCAAGTTATAAAATCAGAAGAATGAAACAAATACAAAATCAATTCAATGAACTTACAAGATAATGTAAATGGAACTTTACTTGAAAGAAATTAAGAGGACAGTTTATTTGATGAGCATGAAGTTTAACTTTC
Organism: Trichonephila clavipes; assembly: GCA_019973935.1. NCBI lineage: Eukaryota > Metazoa > Arthropoda > Arachnida > Araneae > Nephilidae > Trichonephila > Trichonephila clavipes. Next base: position 1,073,593 of record BMAU01019643.1, on the reverse strand, counting down.
ATGCATTTTCTTTCTTTCTTTAATTTTAAACAAAAAGACTAAGATATTGAAGTATTGGGAAAACTTTAAAGGAAATAAATAATGTTTTATAGATACAATTTATAAGTTCTTACAGTTTTCTGTAATTATACAGCACAAAAAAGCATGCATATATTTATTGTAATTATAAACTTCCCGTAATTTCCCTTGCACTGCTTATATAGAGACAAAATAGTTTTAAACCTATCAAATTAATCCATAAAGGAATGATAACATATAATGGAACGAATGGACATTATTGTGAATGATATACTTAAATTTTTTGACAAGTGAGGTGCATTTATAAACCAAAAATAAAATAGATTTTAAATGTTTAAAATAGTTATATTTATATATTTAGTTTGCTTTTATTTAACTATTTATTTCGTACAATAAATTTCAAAATGGTTAGCAAGATATGCATATAAACACTCAATTTTGCATCGCTACAAACTCAATCCAGAAATCTTACGTGTTTAAAAGAGCCAAATTGTGTACATTTAATACAATGAAAAAAAATGTTTTAAATATTGATTTGGGAAGCTAAATACTTATAATTTAGTTTCTCTGAAAAGGGGTATATTTCGATAGTATAAATGAAGACAATCATAACACGTACTTTCAACGCAACCCTAAGCTAATTAACATTATTTAAATTTTTAAAATAACTATTAGCTAAATTTAATGGAATAATAAATTGAATTAATTCATGCTGAATATTTTTGGAAAAAAATGCGTCGGTGAATGATAGTTTTTGTAAATCTTCTTATTAAATAAATATCACTTTGTCAAGAATTGAGCTGAATATACAAAAAAACCTGAAATACTATTCAAATTGTTTGTTACTCAAGAAAACAGTCTATTTATTAAATACAATTTCACTTACACGTCTAATAGGTTACTCAAAAATGAAAGAGTATTAAATATTTGATTGCACATCTTTGGCGTAGTAAAAAATATGTTGCAAGAAGTTTTTTTAAGAATTCTCTATGAAATCTTTATATTTTATGGTCATAATAATGACTACTTGCATAAAAAAGTACAGTGTAAATGATAGAATATTTATTTAAGTATTTCTGAAACATTTAATGATATATTTCTTTAATGAAATCGAAAATTCTTGTATAGAAATAACTTAATTGTTTTTAATCATAGATTTATATAATTTTTAATACGTAAAAAATAGATACAATATTCATTAGGTAAAATATCCCTGCTAAGCATTAAAAAATTTCCATCTCTTGGACATTAAAGAATTCTAACACAAATGTAATGTGTATTGTATAGGAAATTTATGCAAGAAACAATTGATTTTGAGGACAGAAAACAAAAATAGTAACTCAAATAATCGACTCAAGTGTTCTTTGAAGTGTAGAAATAATGAAAAAAACCTACGCAAAATTGTTACTGATAAATATAATGTACCCATTCCATTTAGAACATATAGTGAATTTATATTGTGTAATAAAAGGATAATAAAAATATATTCTATTCTATCAAAATAACGTCTATCTCTGTTCTGATTTTTAATGCTTTTCGTATACAGTCAACCCTCCTATAACGAGGTGAGTGCGTGCAGCGTTATATGGAAACCACGCCATAAGAAACTCTGATTTAACCGTACAAACCAGGCTAATTCGTAGCGCGTTCTATGGAAACCGTCTACCGCGTTGTATGGAAACCGCTCTATAAGAAACAAAGAATTACTACTAATCACATCATTCGTACCGCGTTATATGGAGACCAATAAATACAAAAGACGAGATAAACTCTACCAGCCTTACTGATTTTGTTTTGTCTACGCCATGCGTCAGTGCACGCTCCGCTTTTAATTTATTCCTCGATCAGTGTCATCACTACTTTTTTTTCATAATAAAACTAGATTTCGAAGGGAGAGGTGGTGGCAAGATTTTAACATAAAATAAATACAAGAGAAAGTAACATTAATGTATTACACTTCCAGATGTAAATTATTTAATCTATTTCTTACGCGTTCATTATACAGAATTTGAAACAATGTGTTACTTTTGCTGAGCAGAGATCTCGTGAAAAAAAATAAAACAAAAAACTAACACTAATATACGTTATCCCTATCGGCAAGAACTGATGGGACGTTATTAAACGGAATCCACGCTGTAAGAGTACCGCGTTATAGGAGGGCTGTCGCAATTTCAGCTCCGCGTTATATAGAAACCGCGCTGTAAGAGTACCGCATTATAGAAGGGCTGTCGCAATTTCAGCTCCGCGTTATATAGAAACCGCGTTTTGAGAGTACCGCGTGATAGGAGCGTTGACTGTATATTCATCTAGTAAGAAATTATATTTATAAATTTTGAAACAATATTTTGTAAAAAAGTAATAAATTAAGTTTAAAGTTTAAAGTTTTTCCTACCTTGTTTGTGAAAGTCTGAAAGCTGCATACTTTTCCGCCATTGCTATTGCTACATCAAAATCTTCTATATCACCTTAAAAATTAAAATTTGCAATATTTTAGAAATTCAATGTTCGCACAATGAAAATATTAAAGGAAATATATTACATTCTACGATTCTAACCATTGTGAATGTGAACATGCAAATATCTAATTTTATTAAATTATAGGTAGAACATTTAGCAACAAAGAGCAGAGGAATTAAGTTTAAGATATATTTTAAAATTATAAACATTGAACAAAGTAAAAGATTATATATTAATGACAAAAGAGTATTGTTCTTATATACCGGAACAAGAATACATTTAAATTAATTCGTCTACATAAGACATCTTTACAAAATGCATGCGAATTCTATAGTATTAATTAACTTGTGCAATGTACCATACTTAATTGATGAAAACATTTTCTCTACAAGTTTCATGAAACATTATTTTCCTTTCACATAAACTAATTTTAAAAATTTTATGTAAACACAGTATTTCTCCGATTTATTCTATGCATGAATAAGTATCTTTTGAAAACTTTCACAAAGGTAAGATTTGCTTTTTATTTATATTAATAATTTTAATAGGATAGAATTTAAACATCATTTATAAAATGTATACCATATATTGAAAAGATGGATGTATTGCAAATTGTTCAATTTCAAAATTGTACCATTTCTCTTAAGAAATGCTTAAAATTAAGTACAATATGGATATCCACAGCTTGATCAATGAAGCTTTTGTGTGATTTTAAAGTAAAATTTACTAAGACATGCATGAATTGTTTAATTTTTAAATCAAATATATTATATGATTAATGCAGATATCAAGATTCATGATGTTATAAGCATTTTTCAATTTAAACAAGAAATATAAAAAAATTAACTTAATTCCTACTTAGATCAACAAAGAAAATTTTTATTTTAGCTACTTTTTATTAAATAGTTACAATTAATATAAATATGCATATGCATAGGACAGAATCACAACATTAAGTGATAGTTAATTTTTATTAATTATCATTAAAGTATTGTATTGTCATCCAAAACAATCGTGTATATAAAATTTCAGTTCAACTAAATGCTTTAAAACATCAGAAAAAAATATTTTAAAGTTGTGACCCAAGTCGCTAAAAAAGAAACCAACGTGGCTGTATCTGTAATTTTTTAAATAATTAGTTTCAGTCAATTAATTTTAATCAATTATAATTCAATTAACGTATTTTTACCGAACAATAGTGTATAGAAAATTTGAACTCAAATGAGTGCTTTAAAATGTGAGAAAAAAATATTTTCAAGTTTTGACAGAAGTCACCAAAATGGTCGCTATGTCGCTAAAAATGATGCCAACATGGCTGCATTTGTAATTTTTTCAATAATTAGTTTCAATCAACTAATTTTATTAATTATAATAAAATTACTGTATTGTCGTTCAAAATAATCATGTATATAAAATTTCAGCTCAATTGAGCGCTTTAAAATGTATTTTATTGACGAGTGAAAATTCCATTAAGATAAATATATAGAAAGTGTGAGCTAACAGTATGAATTGAATGAGCTAGCGTTATAGAGAGCACATATAGAATATTTAATAATATTTATTTTTGCTATAAATGCATAAATGCATTGGTACATAGGCGTCTGAGAAAACGATAATTATTATTTCCGAATTTAGTATCATTTTAGACAAATAGGTTTTTTTTTTCATTTTACGAGGGGTTTTTTCCCCCACACTCTTTTTTTATAATACATATTAGCATTAACAAAATATTTTTAACATAATATTTTCAACTCGAATTATTCTCTGAAACAAAATAGTTCGATATATGTATAAAAAGATATGACAAGCTTTCTTACTATATGAATATATCATTTGTTTCCTGAAACGTTCAAACTTCTAAGGGGAGAATGTTATATCATACAGAAACAGATAATTTTTTTAGTATAAAGGATATCCGAAGGAAATCTACTTCCATTCTGGTACAACTCATATTCTCATAATTATTGACCCTAGAATCCGTCTTCAAAATTTATGAGGTTCTCTCGCAAGAGGTCGGAAGAAGACATTAGATTCATGTTTGGATTCATTGAGAAAAGGAAATTCAGATCATTAAGCCTACGTGCATGGTGTGATCTCCAAGACCTTTGATTAATGGTCTACTCACCGCTGGAACTCATCAGAACAGGTTTTTCGCAAAATCCCCTGGAGTTAGCCCAAAGCTGAGAGTATGGCTGTAGAGGCACGTTGTGATGATGCTGTAAGGGAAAAAAGGAGGTTTGATGTATTAGTAGGTAATAGAGATTATTTAACGATATCCAGTAAAATATAGTTAAGTAAGATACAAAAAAAATATGACTGAGTTATTAATGGTTTGACAGTCTTAGAAAAACAGCACCAGCAAAATTAATGGAGGGAAATCTGTGTTTTGATTAAACATTTATTGATAAGTGAGTGTTTAATAATGCCGCACGAAAAACACGAGGACTATTGGCGACAAACCTCGTAATTTTGAACCAAGATCAAATGACGAGGAAGAAACCTTAGTTGGCGGGGCCCCCGTCCAAACTACCACACTATGTTAATGGGTGGACTATAAGCCAGGATAGGTAAAACGTACAACATCCCCTCTGCACAGCCGGTTTTAAGTAGTGAGAGAGAGTTATATTTATGTCAGACTATAACGCTGCATGAGACTATTGAACCATGTAATTTTGAACCACGGTCAAGTGGACGATACCTGAGTTATCACTCCCTCTCCTAAATTATGAAACACAACAAAGACGGATGTTTGAGCCTCGATAGATTTAAGGTACATCGACCCCCTCTACACGGTGTGTTTTCAGTTGTTATTGGCTCGAGTTCATGACCTTGACCACTAGGCTATCTCACCAACACTTATAAATAATAAATTATACTAATTATTAATATTTTTTATTATTTAAGGGGGTCGCCCATGTAATGGGTTCAAAAATGTTTTAAAAAATGGGGTTTTTTTCATAAATTACTTCCTTAACATTTCTAGAATACGAAAGTAAAGTGATTTTTTTTCAATTCGAAGTCGTTATAAAGAAGTAGGTGTTAGAAGAGCAGCTGTTCGGAGCGCTAAGTTAAGATTTTCGTTGTTTTAATAGGACTTAAAATTTTAACGCATTTTTCTCAAAACTGTGTTTTCCAAACTTTACTCCATCAAATCTCAAGAAAGGTTTGATCGAAGAACTTCAAATTTATATGAAAGACTCAGCACATATGTGCGCACAAAATGTGTGTGTGGGGACTACGACTATTCCAAAATTCAAAATATCTCTATTTTTTATAACATAAACATAACAAAAAATTCCATGGAATTCGAAACTTTTTCTAAACAGTTCAATCAAAAAATCCAATTTTTGATATTTTCAATTGAGTATAGTCCATTCTGTGATTAATACGCCGTTCATTTTTTTTATCTCAGATAAGCCAATCAGCTGAAATTGGGGAGGAAGTGAACGTCCCTTTTTTCGAGACGGGTGTGTTCAGAGCGCTATGACTTACGTTCTATTGGATATTTTTGGCTAAACATTTATATACATACTCTTAAAATACATATAAATAAATCATAAGAAAAACTTAAAGTTCTGTCTTTTCAGTGGTCTTTGAAAAAAATTCCCTAAGAATGCTTAAAAAGTAGGCTGTCACGTGGGTGAACCCCCTTAACCCGCGGTCACTCGCACCTGTTTTTTCCTACTGTCGTTACTCGCGGGGTGTAGAGAACACCCCAAACTTTTAACACGTGTATTTAATTAGGGAAATAAAACTAAGTCATTATGATACATATTTGTGAAGTACAAGATGTTTTTTTATTATGCAAAAAAATTATTAAATTTATTGCATACAAATGAGACTAAGATTAATTTAAACTAAACATAAAAAAACTTCATTTTAAAACACATAATTTTATATTTTTTCATAAAAAAAACAGTAAAACGTATATACTAGTAATAAATATACTTCATAATTAATGAGATAATGACTGTAGAAAGTAGGAAAATAATATTTTAATCATTTTCCAAACATTCAGAGCAGACTGTATACATATTCTCAACTTCTTGCGGGAGTTCTCAGCCCTCCCCTCAGATAAACTTTTGAAGGTCATAACATTCCAATCGTTTGAGAAAGAAGAATTGCATCAGGCCTGAAGATTCAATGACCTGAAATGTGCAGCTACAGAAAAAATTGTGGTTCTACGCCTTCTTTTTAGAATCCTGGGAGGATTTTCTTGTTGCTAGGGTGTACAGAATACTCCGCGCGAGTGATCGCGGGTTAAATGATTGTTCATTAAAATCGCACATAGGAGGCTATTGATGACGAACCTTCCAATTGTTAACTACGGCCAAGTGACACGGAAGCCGAAAAACGGAGCAAAGTATACCCCACCCTCTAAATCCAGGGTGGGCATTACGTCGATCACGATCGAGCGGTGGACCACCAAGACATTTTGGGGTAACCTCCTGAAGATTTTAACAGTTAGTAACTATATGCGGAAAATTCAAGATTGGCTGATAGCACGCAGACTATAAGTCTCTTACTGAGTATAAAAACAAAAACTAACTTTAAATAAAAATGCTTTATTTTTTAATTTTTTAAATTGTTTTATTATAAATGCATCATTTGACATAATTTTATTTGTGGCCGTTTTAATAAATTTGTATCTTGTTCTTTGCTTTAAGCGTGGTTTTAAACGTGTGTGTTTTTACTGTTTTAGTTCTGTAGGTAAATACATATTCCGTATGTATTATTGTTACAAAAATAACATTTCCCTTACCTCACCACACCCACGACATTGGGCAAAGGCGCAAACGAGAATTTTTCAAGACGGGGGACGGGGAGGGTCGATTGATTGATTGATTATTAAAGTCGCACTGTTTAGCTACACGAGGGCTTTTGGCAACAGACCACGTACTTTTGAACCATGGTCAAGTGACATGGACGGCATCTGTGCTGTCTAACTACCACACCACACCAATGGGAGGACGTTTCAGCTCTCGACAGATTTAACGTGCATCGCTGCCCTACACGGTGGGTCTTTAATGGTACTGGGTTCGAACTCGTGACAAGGCAAGCCACGGTCCGATACCTATACCACTCGGCTACCGCGGCCGTCGGGGGAGGGTCGAAGGTCTACCATTCTCGTATTATACCCCAAAACCCAGCCAAACATATTTTATTTTCCTTTTGTTGATTGTCGGGAACAAAAAGCAGCAAAAAATAAATTGCTGAATGAATGATTAGCATTAATTAATAAAAAATTAATAATAAATACTTAATTATATTTTACTTACTATGTATATGGGATTATAATGAATCGGAAAAAAAGGAGCCCCCTCGCCTCTTGTGTGGGCCGCTAACCCTGGGTGAACCGCCACAACTTGAAAAATTTAGAAGTAGTCCGTACCCTTGAAAAGTCTGCCCACCCCTGCTCTAAATGCTCACTCCAACGCATGTGGACTTTACGCATCGATATATATAACCTGCCCCAACCCTTTTATAAGATGGACCTCACCAGGACTCGAACCATGACAGGGCTGTAACAACGCACGATACGAATTCGTGACTATGAACTACCGGTTACCGCAACCATGAATGATTGTACACTATGTGACAATGAAATATCCAATCAATGTGATCCGTATTTGCTAAAATAAGGCAACATTATCCAATCAAAAGTAATCAAACGGTTTGTGATATGCAAATCTAGGCGTTACGTCATCCAAGGGTGTGAATCAAGCGCTTTGGAATATTTGAGTGAATTTCGCAACATAGCGTTTGATTTCAGTGTGTAGGGACTCAAAGTGGTTTGTTATGGCTTCGAGGTATCATTTGGAAGAATCTGTAAAGTGGTGAATTATCGGCCGTTTAGAAGCAGGGCAGTCAATCACGGAAACAGCCACATGTCTGAATATTTCAAGACAGACAGTCTCTAAGCTATGGAAACAGTTTCAAAATGATGGAACTGTTGTAAGGAGGCCTGGACAAGGTCGGAAACGAATGACAACTGCTTCTGAAGATCGGTATCTGGCATTAACTTCGTAACAGAAAGGCTACCTCGCCAGTTAAGTTCAGAGCTAGCCGCCACTGAGCTGTTGCATCACGGCAAACAATATACAGAAGGCTTAACGAAAAAGGCCTTTATGCCAGAAAGCCAAGGGTATGTGTTTTACTGTCTTCACAGAAAAAGAGGGATCTTGGTGTAAAGAACATATCAAAACTGGATGAACATCAATGGTCCCATGTTCTCTTTACTGATCAGCTTAACAGGTGATTCTAAACGACATCTGGAGGGAGTCAGGAACACGAAATTCCCTCGAACATTGTGGAACGTGACCGTTTCGGTAGTGGAGGTGATGGTATGGGGAATAATGATCGATGGACGTACGCCTCTACACGTGTTCAGAAGCGGATCTGTGATAGGCCAGATATATCGGGATGAGGTCTTAGATCCTTATGTAAGACTTTTCAGGGGTGCATATGACGTGACTTTTTATTTATGGATGATAATGCTCATCCACATCGAGCAAACTCGTATGAATTCCTTGGTGAAGACATTACAGACCCTCTTAGAGAACATGGAGGAAGAGCCATTGCACGTAAATCCTCCTCCTATAAATGGCCTGAAAAGAGTGGAGTTTAATTCCCCATGTGATTAACAACGTTATTTCCAGCCTTAAAACACGTTGTGATATGTGTGTACGAGTCAGGGGAGATCATATTCCATATTAAATTCGTAAGACTTAATTCTTTTTCTGAATCATTCCAGACTCTCTTTGTCACACTTTATTACCATTTTTATTGTTTCATGCTACATGTGGTAATCTTCAATTTTTTCTTTGCATTTACTGTGTCATAATGTTATGTATCATTCCACGAAAATTCATTAAATTATAAGTCATAGTCTCTGAGAAATCCGTGAATTTATGCATGTAAACATTATTTTGGCATGAGTGTATATTGACAAGGCGCTATAAGGCAACACGGGGACTATTGGTGACAGGCCTCGTAAATTTTAAACCCAGTCTAGTGACGAGGACGACACCTGAGCTGACACTTCCCACTCCTGATTAACCACACCACTATAAAGGAGGAATTTCAGCTGCGACAAATTTTCCGTGCATCAGCTTTTCTATTGGGGGAGAGGAGGAGTTTTCATTAACTGTAAGGGATGTGAACTAATGAGACATCGATCACAAATTCATAACCATAACCCATTGCAGGTAGCTCATCTCGGGCTCTGGGCCCTGAAGATCTACAGACCCTCTTGGCACTGGAGGATCGAAATTTATAACCAGAAAATCTAGTAAAGTCCAGCTTATCTGGGCCCAAGACCACTGGGCACCCAATGGATAAACCGACACTGCCATAACCTCTAGGCTGTCACGATATCACCGTATCCATGAAACTATATACATTTAATGGATGGAATAATAATTAATACCTTAAGACCCCTTGAAAAATTCTAATTAACAAAAAAAAGATAGGAAAAAAGTTCAAGTAAGTTTAAAATATGAAAGAGTAGAAATTATATAAATATTAAAAAAAAACTTTTAAAAAAGCGAATTTGTAGATAATTATATTACAAAATAATTAAAGGCACAATTTAAAGTTTAAAATATGATTTGAGTAAAAAATAAATCCTTACAATTTTTGTGAGTTGAACTTTAATAACTTATGAGTGTCAATAAAAAAAAGAATTGCATTAGTAATATTATTTTCCGACATGAATAATAAGAAATACTAAAAAATATAAAAGCCTATAAAAAATTAAAAAAGCTTAATACACAAAAAATAATTAATCGTACTACTTTTATTGGATTTCATAAATTTAATCTTTTATGTTGTTTTCCTTTGTATTGCACTTTCTTGCCATGCTACTTTTTTTATTATATTTTTGCGTTTCATAATACGCATGGCTGATACCTTTTTCCTTTATATATGCAACACGAATCCTTTCAAAGCAAAAAAATACTAAAATGAATATTTTTTAAAAAAAAATAAGAATTAATTAAAAAATATATATAATGATACCACACAATTAATTCTGCAAACAAAAACGCTTTCACAGACAACGACAAAACAAATAACATAATGGCATTTGCGTTATTAGTTTAGTTATCATTTGGAAAAAAATGAAAAACTGAAAAAATATAAAAATTGACTAGCTCAGATCATAAATAGCTTTGAAAAAATCTAATGCTTCGATAAATTTAGGTAAAACCGCAATTTTTTGACTCTAAAAAAGTCATTTTATATTAAATCATAAAAGAAGATTATGCCTTATGTTTCGGCATGTCTTTTTTGTAACATAGTTTTAAATCTACTTTCAAATTTACATTTTGGAATATCAATTAAGAAGAAAGTGTCGTGGGTTGCATTTTTGTTCTTAGTCATTTATTCTTTCGATTACATATGCAAATAAATCATAATAAAGAAATAAATAGAAATAAGAGGCACATAATAAGATAATGCTTGTCTTATTTCATTGCCATCAGAATGGAAAAAATTATCAAAATATGTGAATTATCAAGATATATATATATATATATATATATATAAACATACAGATATAAAATCATTAAAAACATGTATACATTAAAATTATACTCATAGAAGCATATTTGAGCTGGCGGGAGCAGTATAGTTATTTTCAAAGAAGATTAAGATGATAGGTGCTTTATTATTTTTCAATTTTAATACTGCGTGTTTCTAAATAAAACATATTTTTATTCCTTGTACGCTCTTCGAATAAAGTAGCTTGCAAAATAACTCATTTTTCCGTGAAGAACAATTTATTTTTAAAAAATAAAGGACGTTTTCGTATATTCTAATTAAGAGTTATATATGTATATATATATATTATGTATATAAACATTGCTAGTAATGCTAATTATAAAATTTGTATTTATTTTTAAGTCATGTTATTAAAACGAAAGATCTAGCTTTAAAATGACATTAAATTAGATTTTGTAAATTTTTTAAATTTTTTTAAGTCAGTTTGCTCTACGAAATTTCTTAAGGGAACGCGGTATAATATTTACACAATTTTATTTAACATATTTAAATTAAAATGTTTGCATGTATCGTTGTGTGTTTGAACACAACGTTTGAAATATATATATATATATTAATATATATATATATATATATATATATATATATATATATAAGAAAATATATATTATAAAAATATCAGAAGAAAAATATTTTCAAAAAAACACTTATTTTAAACATTAAAAAAATCAGTACTTCAAAATTTTACAAGTTTGAATATTTTGAACAATTTATTTTCTAATATTCTCAAAAGTGTTTCTCACAATTATGTGTACGACATTGTATTAAAATTGATACTTTTATTTTTTGATTTTCTTTTTTGTGTCGGACACTATAAAAACAGAAAAATCCGTCCATCCGGTTACTGACGCTGACTGCTGTGTCGTAGGGCTTGATTTTAAATCCCGGAGAAGGCATGGGTGTTTGAAAATGTATAGCGACTTCGTGACATGAGGGCGCTCTAAATATTCGTCTTCGGGTGAGGTTGGTAGAAAGGGAGAAGTGGGGATGCCTCTGACCACTTCCCAGGGTGTTCTACCTCAACACTGGGGTGGAACTAAGCCAAATCGCACCTTCACCTGCATAGTGCTCAAAGCTACGGCAAACGACAGGCGTACAACTAGTCCCTTGCCACGATGAATTTCGTTGGTTTCGATCACATGTTACTGTCAATCGGGAACGATAACTTAACTCAGTGGCACAATAGTCCATGAGGGTCAAGGCCTACTGTGCCCGACTCAGTATATGTGACCTTGGGCCTTAAGTTGCATGAGCAGATGTTCCGGCCAGGAGATCAGTCTGACGTGAAACCCTCAGTGTTAAGTTCCCAAGCAAAATTGGTATTTGTTTATCAACCCTCTGATGGGATGAAAGGTCGAGTTGACCTTGCCCATCCCGGGGTTTGAACCTCGGAGCAATGGTGTGGAAGCGCGATGCACTACCACTCAGCCACAGGACTTCGGGTATGATAAGTAACTACAAAAACAGTAAAAATCAGCTAGATATTTTTAAAATTAATCTAAAAAAGAACTATTCACACATAAATCCTTATTCTGTTCATAGAATTATCAAACATATACAAAACAAGCAGAAGTTTCAAACATTATATTGATAGTATAAGAAGGCACAAAGGTTTTAATACATGATAACTGTAAAAAGTAAAGACTCGAAAAAAAGCATTTACAGTTTTACAGGTCAATAAAATAAATAAAATAAGCTAAATGCAAGAGACAATTGTTCTAGTTTCGGTTTCGCTTTGACATACTGTTAAATAAAGTTAAACAACTGCTAAAAAAAACTTTGCATACAAATTTAAGAAAGTTGCATAATTAAAGTGAAATAATAAAAAATAGAGAGAGATGTTTTGGCTACTTTTAGAGTAATATACGTCCCCTTAAATTAGTTACTATATAACTATTTATGTTTAACAGGCTCTTTCAGTAAGAAAAATTCCATTTTCAGCTGCACATAATTGTTTTTTTTTCAGTGCTTAGAACAATAAAAAATACAAAATCATTCATAAATTTCTCTTAAGTATTTAAAAATTGATGATAAAAGATGATAAACATTTTCTTATTTTTTTTTACAAAAAGAAGAAGAAAATAAAGATAATAAAATGAACGATAAGTATTTTACTAAGAAGATTAAAATCTCAAAAACTTAAATAAAATTTTAGCACAAAACCATGAGATTTCATCTCAAAAGAATTTGATCCACAATCTCCTCTAGCAAGCCTTTAAAATACAGATGGAAACACGGTTCAATAGTTTAAATGTACATCTTTCCAAGAGAGCAACGTTTATAATCTGCATAATAACAATTCCACTACCCGAAAGCATAATTCCGAGATCAATTTCCCTTCCATTTTATATATTCTGGTATCGGATTCCCTTATTCCTCACTGCTCCAATAATGTATTGTTCCGAAGGTAACCCAAAATTCGAGCGCAAGTCGACGAAATGTAATAACGCCGTGTGACCAATGCTACACAGCCTGAAGCTTTCGACCGAACAGGATCTTTTATTCAGACATTTAATTAAGAGGGAGCTGTAAATCGCTCGGCAATCTCGGATAATCAGATTGCTGCATTCCTGGGGCAGTAGCGCAGCCCCTGCACAATCGTAGTGTGGCAGGGAAGTGGTGACGCCCAGGTAATGATTCATCCTGTCCTGGCATAAGCTTAGCTCATCTGTTTACGTTAATACTACTAGGCTGCAGTTAGTAATTAAATGTTAGTGCATTGTACCACATTTTAATGAATGGCAGCATTGTACTTGTTGTAAATTAGCAACAAGCAGATTGTTAGCACATTAGTCCGAAAGGCAACATCCTTATTCGTAAACATATTTATTGCATTCAAAAATCATTAGTGTTTTATACCATGCTTCATTAGGAAATAAATAATTATGGGGTAAACAAGAATGGGTTATACTCAATTCGAGAGAGTTCATTTAATTTTAAATACTTAAATTTATATCATGTTTCAGGTTATGCAGTAAATGTCTAACAAAACCATATTTTATACCCCATTAAGACATTTGAATTAATAAATTTAGATTTTTAAAGCACAGTGTAAATGAACTTATATAGATTTAACTAAAAAAATAAGTATACCTGACGCTTGCGACATTTATAATTATGAAAACATATCTAAGAAATGAATTTATTTAATGATAATATTATGAAAAAGTCTTCATGATAAATACAGTAGGAAAATAATAGATTTTAAGGTAAATTATATAAAACACTAATTGATTACATGAATGTATAACAAATATTAATATAAGAGCTTTTGGAGGAAATTTAATATGAGTATTTCGTGTATGTGGGTGCTTGTGCGTGTGTGTTCTAATACATTTACTTAAATCATGTATGAATTCAATAATGCTCACCATTAATATTTATTAAAAGCTATTAATAGCATAAATTTATGATAATACATTAAAGTAGTAAAATTAGTTATTGTTTTTAGAATTTAATAATATTTCAAAAATAATAGTAAGTAAAATAAAGTGACTTAAAAACGTAATCCGTAAAATCCGGCGTATAACGTGCAAGCCCTTTCTTACTAAGAAATCTGCAATGTACGTATGCAATGCTGTTACGTTTTGAAGCGATTCATTCGAGGTTTTTTCCGAAGCTTTTGCAAAAATAGTATACTTTTAGAACCAAAACCTTTTCAGTTCATTAAGTTATCCGACTACAGTCAGAAACGGGATTTTTAAAAGCGCATAAATGGATAATTTTCGTGATATTTAGTGTCACTTAGATTAGGATATATGTATAAAATTGATTTAAGGGCATTTTGACAAAAACAATTTATTTAAATACAATATTTTGGCAAAAAATAAACTTAGAATAATCTTTTTTACAAATTTTCTCCTTTTGAAAAAAATGCTTCTATTAGAATAATATTTTGCCTGTATATAGCTCAGATCTCTGTTCAGAGGCTCAGCTAGAATTTTTGAAATATATAACTTAGAAAAGGGTTTATCCATGTTTTACGACAACAGAGGGGAGAAATTTTAAGAAAAAACACCGATAATTATGTCAATTGGTTGTAACTGAAAATACTGCGAATTTTCCGTTAAAAATAGTTCAGACTCTCTGGAGAAGTCTTTACTTTATATAAGCAAAATATTATTATAATAGAACCATTTTTAACAAAAGGAGAACATTTGGAAAAAAGATTATTCTAAGTTAATTTTTTGCCAAAATATTATATTTAAATAAAATTTTTGTCAAAATGTACTTAAAACAATTTTATGCATGTATTCTAATCTGAGTGACACTAAATATCATGAAAATTATCCATTTATGCGTTTTTTTAAAATCACGGTTCCGAACGTAGTCGGATACCTTAAGATTGTTATTTCTTTTAAATAAACAATGTTTCGAAATATGTAGAAGTCTTATTTTACATGCTCATATTTTTTTGTTTTTAAAACTGTTATTTTTATACCAGGCGTATAAAGCGCACCCGTGCTTTCGTTCTTATTTTTGATGTCCGCGTTATACGCCGGAATTTAAGGCATCTAAAATAGAGCTAAGAGCACATATCATTGCAATCATCGTGTTCAATTGTAAACATGATGTATATATTATTATATATGTGTGTATTAATGTATATGTATATGTATATATTACTGCGTATGCATTATTTATATTAATATCATGTATTTGTATAAATTAATTGTATACAAATATATAGTCAAGTGCTTGTAATATCATCATAACTAATTATGCAATTTAGTGACATGAATTTAGAGCCACGTGATCACAATTTCCGTTATATATTAACAAAACATAATTTTCCAAAATATTTACTTAAAAAAAATAACGATTGTTTTTTAAATTTTTCAAATTTTAAATACATATGAAAAAATTGAAAATGTTTACGGATAGGTTTTGTACATAATATGAATTTAGAAAGTACAGAAATAAGTATAATAATATTTTTTCGTAACAATATTACGTAATATAGAATGTTTTCCTCATTTGCGTACAATAGCGAACATAAATTTGTCGGATTAAAAAAAACTTCCACATTTAAAAATACAATACTATTTCATATAATAAAATAAATATATATTTCGTATATTCTTAAAAAAGAATTCAGAACGTTTTCACATTTATTAATCATAATAAATTTCTAATTTTGCTCCCTAAATCCCTAAAACAATATTAGATGAATTGAAATTATGTTTATTTTATCAAGCAAACTTTGAACTTATATATATATATATATATATATATATATATATATATATATATATATATATATATATATATATATATATATATATATATATATATATATATATATATATATATATATATATATATATATATATATATGTATATATATATGTATATATATATATATATTTATATATATACAAATATATATACAAATATATATATAAAGATATATATATATAAATATATACATATATATATATACATATACATATATATATATATATGTATATGTAAATATATATATATATACACTGCTGGGCAATTGCTAAGGACGGATCACAAATTGCTATGTAGCATAAAATTAAGCCAGACATGAGGCCTAGTAGGATAAAATATCGTTTCCACACTGTTCAGACATTAGAATAAAGAATATTTATTGTTCTGAAAGTACAAAAGCTGTGAAACATCTGAAAGAAAAAATGTTCATTTGATCTGCGTACGGAGAAATGGAACAATGCATCTAAAAGTCAGCAGGCACCTTAAAGAAAAGTATCAGTACGGAATATGTCCACTGTGGAGTGTGATGCAACATTCCACACGTCGTACCATACTTTGCACAACATTATACAGCAGATGTTGAGGCAATTTATCCCATTCCTCCTGAGGGTGTTCTTGTTTGTCCGAGGATAGTTTGGACCAGCAACTTGCCTCCCCAAAGCATCCCACACATTTTCAATGGGGATTAGATCTGGAGAACGCGCTGGCCATACGAGACGTTAAATACCCTCGCTGTCTAGACAATTCTGAACAGTGAGTGTTCGATGACATGCTGTGTTGTCGTCCATAAAAACAAATTTATCACCGACAGCACCACGGAAAAGACGAACATGAGGAGGTAGAACTTCATAAATGTATCGTTGGCTCGTCATAGTCCCATTCGCAACCACATGTAGGCCTTTCCGCCATTGATCATGATGCCGGCCCACACCATGATACTGCATGTCGGATATCGGTCCTTTTCCTGGATATTTTCTGGACGATAAGGAGTACCACTCTCGCGCCAGATCAGTTGGCGTCTACAATCCGATGACAGACTGAACGTACTTTCATCTGAGAATAGTACGCATGCCCAGTCCTGTTCAGTCCAATTGTGATGCTCACGACACCATTGCAAACGGGCAATACGGTGCTGTCTGGTCAATGGGACACACACACAGGTCTAGTCCTCCTCCCTTCTGACGTCTGGCAACAGTTTTTCGGGAGATCTGCTTTCCTGAGGCAGCAAGAAACTGATTTGCCACCTGCTGAGCTGTGGTGCTTCTGTTCTTTTTGCTGATAGGACGATATATCTGTCTTCTGCAGGCGTCGTACTTCTAACACGACTTCCCCGTGCCGTCTACTACACATTCCAGTAGTTTTAAATGACTTCCACAGCCGTGAAACAACGCTGTGAGCGATGTCGAACTCCCTGGCAACATCTGTTATTTTTCGCCCTTCTTCGATCTTTCCAATAATTCGGCCACGCATAAAATCATCTATGTGATGTCGGGAAGACATGCCAAAAATTTTAAGTTCGTCTATTAAATCTTTCCTGTAAAACTTTGACTTGAAACAACAACTGTCCACACGCGTCAAAACCTTTAAAGCTGTTATAAACGCTATCACGTGATGAACAGACGTGGAAAAAAATGTGCATACTCATACTTCTTCTTACTAATATCCCGCACTTATTCTAATTTTCCACATTTTGAATCCTTTCATTTTGTGGTTGCTATGGATGATAGAGTTATCGTCCTTAGCAATTGTCCAGCAGTGTATAAGTAATATATATATATATATATATATATAAAGTAATATATATATATATAAAGTAATATATATATATATATATATATATATATATATATATATATATATATATAAAGTAATATATATATATATATATATTACTTTACTATTTATTTTATTTTATTATTTAAACTTAAAACTATATAAGGATATTACTCATGCATGGTAACTCAAATAAAACCAAATTATGCAAAAATAAATTAATATAAATTTGCAAATTTTATATGGAGAGTGATAGAAATATACTGAAAAGTCAATAGAAAATTACACATGAATTCAAAAATATTTTGATTAAATCAAAACGATGGGAAAAATACAGAATAACTTTTAACATTATCTTAATAACTTTTTCAAGAATTAATTATTTCTAAATTATTGTTTAATTTTTAGATGATGAATAGTTCATATGAAAGTTAACAAAAACAATAAGGAGAAAGCAATGTATATGGACAAAATTTTCAGCTTTTCATGTAAACTATTTATTATAAATTGATAGCTGTCCATTCATCGCTGTTTCTTTTCAATTTACCGTTATTGGTTTTTAAAATTGTTCTTGAAGTTTAACTTGTTTCACATTACTTGCTTTTGAAATTCTTCAGTGTTGATAACTTCTCTTTAGAAAATCACAATGAAAATTTTTTAGATTTTAATAAAATTGTGTATACACATTTAGATATAATATAAAAATACCAAAAAAAACAGTTATGACACACGCATATTCATATGTACTCAATTTGTCTCATCAGCACAAGAAAGTCGAAGATGGAAGTTACAAGATGGAGTAAGAGATAAGTTAAAAATTGAGAATATGATTTTATCTTATAGTTTCCACAACCTTCACGACAGGAATTCAAACTTGTTCAGTTTATAAATATTTGTGACAGCTGGTGTCACTACTCCAGGAACACTGCATACTCTCTGATATATCTGGGAGAAAAATAAATTCTCCGATGGGTCTTCCAAGAATATCCAAAATATATTTCATGGGATAAAATTTAGAAATCAGATAGGTTATATATAATTCTTCCGGAAAAAATCCTAATTTTTCATAAATCCATCGGCCATGTGCACTCTTTTTGTAAGAGGCCCGCCAAAATGAACTAAGGGTCAACCCCTAAAAAGGCAAACATAGATATAAGAAGCAAAAGTACATCCATATATCTCACTGTAATCCTGAGACCTCAGACAAAAAAAGGAAATATGTGCATTTTTCCTATATAAAGTTATATCTTCTTAGATGATCAAACCTCCTCTTCTGTACTGGTATTTTTCCCATGCATAGTAACGGGGTATGTAACGAAGTGTCACATAACGAGTCCTGAGTTCACTCTAAAGGAACGTTAAGTTTACAATTAATTAATAGTGATTAGATTGAATTTGGATTCAACAGTCAATAAGAGGTCCGTTTAATGATCCCTGTCCCAATACTGATGTGTTCTCTACACAACGTTAAATGGGTTCTTCTTGGATAAAAAAAAGGATAAGCAAACAACAAGCTCTGGCAAAAAAAACCCGCTCATAGATACTTATAAAAACAAAAACCCTTGAAAAATTTTGGCTATTGTGGAAACGTAAAATACATGAGCCAGATATGAAAATCCGTTTTACTTCTGTTACATCTTAGCAGAATGGGAAAATATAAGTTTTCATTTGTCATAGCGTCTCTTGAAAAATCTTGATTAGGCCTTCCTTACAATGACTATCATCTTAAACTATGCGTTGCAGATAAAATTACGCGTTGCATCTATGCCCGGTAATTTGCCCTTGAGACTATCCTGCTTTATGGTCACTGGTGATTCGTCCCCTCATTCGATAATCAGAATTCAACTATGTTTTTGATTTTACCCGAATGTTGTAAACGAATACCACAGAAGTCACCACCGAGGTTTGCGAGCAAAGAGCATAAAAATTAACTGAAAGCTTTTCTTTTACAAGCATAGAAATTTAGCCCAGGGTTATTCATATGTTGTTTTTCTTTCAAATTGATAGTTAAATGACATATATTTTAAAAATCAAGTAATTGAAAAAAATAATAAAAACTGTTAAAATTAAAATATTTTTGTGTGTGTGTTATCCACAATATTAAATAATATTTTTTATAAAAATAAATGAATAATAAATAGACATAGCTTTTGAAAATTGCCAACAAATGTTTCAATAAAAATGCTTTGTTAATGTGATAGTAACAAGGCTATTGAATACAGTAAGCATAGCAGTAGCTTAGTTACATCCCCCATTTTTAGTCAAATATTTTTTCTTTGTTTGCTTTTAATAAGTAAATGTGTAAGTGAGAAAATAGTTCTTAAAATACAATATATTCCCATTTCATTTATAACCATTTTATCCTGATTCAATATTAAAAATATTTACAACATAAATGTTATGATATTTGAAAATGAATTAGAGCTGGTTTTGTTCAAGAATTTACTCATAGCATTCTATTTTACTTGATGAAACTTTTAGTAATCCCTATTTTTTTTTCAAATGTCTACAATAAACTTCTAACAAGTGAGAAAAAATTAATGTCAGTGAAAAATCAAGTAGAAAAATAAACATAAATATCAACAATCAATAATCCGTAAACTTAATGCAACAAATAACACATTAAAATTTCTTAAGAACTTAATTATCCATTAAAAATTAAGAATAATCAAATTCTAAAAATTGTCAATTGATATGCAGGGAAACACAATTGTTAACAATATACTGGTAAGAAAAGCGTTACAAATTGGTACAACGAGGACTCACACTGACCCTTCGTTACCTGGACTCGGTGCGGTACGTCGTAGGTGTGCTCGACCATCCTTCCCCCTCCCCGGGTCCTTTGCAGACTCTGTTCGGGTGACTCGGACGAGGGGTGGTCCTGAACGTGATTCGGGATATGGGTGGTGGCGTAAGGCAGAGGATAATACAGGGGCTCTCGCTGAGAGTCATACACAGAATTACCCTTTGCCTTACCGTACGAACTCATGGAAATATCGTCAGCTCGACCTCCGGAGCCCCGTGAATCTAAAAAATACATTACAAAATTTCACACACATCATCATTTCATTGATTTTTAATCTACTAAACAAGCATTATAATTATGCTGAAGATAATAATCGACAAAAAAGTTTTATCGTGCAAGATAATAGATGCATGATTAAATTAATGCAGTATTTTTTAAAAAATAAGATTTTTATTATCTGAATTCATGAATAATTAAGACAATTTTTTAGATTTTTTTTTCACAAAATTGTTCAAACTATTTTTTTTTACGTCTGTATATTTTTAATGCTGAATTAAATATTAATTCATAATACTCTTTTTCCAAAAAAGAATACTATGGAAAAGAATAAGTAATGGAATAATTTTTGAACGCATATAAGTTAAGTTATGTAACAAAGCAGAATAAATAAATTTAAAGATGATGAATCGTATTTATTACCTCATATTACGACTTATCAAGTCTGACAAAAACAAATTTGCTTATTTTTAATATTAACATTATTTTAATCAAAGCGCTCTGCTTTGCCAATACATTTGTTTTGATACGTTTTCTTATTGATTTCAGAATAATTAAGCATTCATATACATTGCAGTCTGGGAGTTACAAATTTTGTTTACAAATATGTAGGGTTTTCTTTAGCTTCTTACACATATGTTTGAGTGCAATCTTGCAATGTAAATAAAAATATATTTGCATAAGATTCAATTCTAATTTATTCATATGGTTGCCAAATACAAAACACATACATTTTTCAATAATATTTTTTTATTCCTGTATAGTATAATAATAACTTATTTAATAACAGTTAATGTTATGATTAAAAGTATGTATTAACGTTAATAAGAAATATTTATTTATTAAGTTCAAGTATTTATTAAAACTAGAGGCGTACCATCTGTCCGCCTAATGGTGGACCGATTCCCATTGTACGAATTATATAACTGTTCATACTCATTGCTCAAATTGTAAAATTGTAATTTACATGTATTATAACTCATTTTTACTAACTATACCTTATGTATGAATAAGTTTATTGCTGCTTCACGAAAAACTTTTTTACATACACAAAGAGAAATTTACTATTGATGCTCGAATAATTTATTTCTAAAAGCTGACGCCAAAGTGACATTAATTTGATTATAATACAGTTTTTGATGCATCTTTTTTCTTTTGGCTTTCGAAATGAATTAGCTTTATTCTAATTGTTATGCTTTATAAATGTGACATTGATCAAAAGTCATTATTTTTCAGCTTTTTTTTTTAATATTTTAGCACTACAATTATTTGACCAGGTTACATAGTGTATTAAAATTAAAAGTCTATATTTTTCTCCGGATATTCGATTTTTTTCCTCTTCTAGTTGGCCCCAAAATAAATCTGTTAAACCGAGCTCTTTCGCAAGTTTAGTTTTCTACTGCAATATATTAGGGCGCAAAATATTTGCACTTTGATTACAGATGATTAAGTGGTCATTTCAGAAAAAAATTAAAGAGGTTTGTTCGCGGTCACATCATTTATTCGAGCATGCCAAAATACAAGAAAGAGAATTATTCAAATATCAAGTTTTTATATACAAGGAATAACAGGTAAAATGGCATTATAAAAAATACAGCCACATCTTTAGGCAAAGGGATTAACTAGTTATTTATAGAAATAACATGTTTGTAAGGAATATTAATCTCATTTTAGTAAGGCTCATGTAAACTTATATTTCTTAGAACCCCCAATAAATCTATAAAAATCCAAGGTCTAAGGAATGATTAATATATAAACATAACGTTTTCAATGCCTTAGAAAAGAAATAAATTAAGTTGCGTTTCGAAATAGTGTATTAGGATTTATGAATTAAATGTTATAAATAAAGAAGACTAGGATTATGACTAGATATCAAATTAAGTTACATAAATATATATATATAAACAAAAAAATTAAATTTGAGAGAAAGAGTGTTTCCCTTTTAAGTAAATTTTTATTAAGCGGAGCAGTATAATAAATTACACTACAAGTTTTATTTTTTTAATGACGTATTAATGTTCAGTGGTCATACCATAAATATTTCCAGAAGATAAAAAATTTACGAAAAGAATTCTCACTATATAGTGTCTGCCTGTCATCTTTTCTGGTGCACAAACAGCCAAGATTAAATCTAGCGAAAGTAAAAGGAACAATGTACACTAAATAAATTTTAAATCTCTGTGTTGTTCAACATCCTTTCGTTCCACGATTCCCTCGAGACCAGACTAAATGATTTGCTCTGCAACTCGGTGAAGTTTCACACACTCATGAATTTATTCCTAACTAGGAAAACAAATCTTCACTAGGGAAAAGGTTTGTTGAGTCGAAGCAGAAAAAGTTATTAATAAGATATTACGTCTGGATTTACTGAAACTTTACACAAATCCCCTCGCGTAAAAATATATGTTATTAAATCCTTTAGAGTAAAAATGCAATGAAACCTGGCCAAAAAAATAATGCATTAAAAATCGATTTTACATATTTGTTATTCATAATTAGATCCTTAAAGTAGCATTTGATACCTTGCTACGTTACTGTTTATTAAAGGGATGGGATTTAATAATCCTTTGGGATAAAATTAGTATTTTCGTATACAAGGATTCAATATTGTCTTTTATGTCACAGATTAGGATTACTATGTGAAACTATCCAATCATCAAATGCTGTAATCCAAATATCCATGTTATTTATCTTTCGTTGTTCTGAAGACTTAGGTTTAATCTGGTATTTCATCGGACATTTTTGTTTTAAATTTTCTTAATCTTTTTAAGATATATACTAGAGAGCTTCAAATATTTATAAATTTTAAAATTATTATAAATACACGCTCAGATTAAAGAAATTGAGATTTTAATATAAAATTAAAAGCTAAATGAACATAAAAGTGTTTATGTCAGAAATAAAAGACTTTTTCATTTGATACTAAAAGTTGTGAAATTATATTTTAGATTTTGGTTAGAGGCTGCTAAAATAATTTAATTAAATTGCGCTATACTCTTTTTCTATTGGCAGGTGTTAAAAACTTGTCAATACATTTGTTTTTATTTCTTTTTTTATTTCTGTGAGTGTAGACATTTGTAAATTATAGTTATCTTTAATTCATATAGATAGAATTAGTAACAAATATTAATCATATTTTGCACGTAACATATGTAGTTGCACTCATTTATAATATGTAACCCCATAAAGTTTATTAATTTTAATTCCGTACAAGAGACTTTCATTGGTTAACGCAGAGCTTCTCAAACTTTTAATTCTTGCGACCCAATATTCAACCCCCTCCATACAATAACAATGTTTTTAGTTCAATAATAAAGTATATTGACGCTGAGACTACAATTCTACTTTAACCTCTTAAGTACCACCGTATATAAACGTCTCACTCAGCCGAATCATTGGTTCTGACGTATATATACGTCTTTCCGAAGTACGATCTTTCCTGAGCACTGATATCCATACAATTATTCCGAAGGCTTTGGAATGCAATTAAAGGAGTTTGACAGTGTTTGCGAGGGATTTACTTATATATATATATATATATCAGGGGATTTCTTATTTATTCATATTCTTCCCCAACACCCAATACATCACATACGCGCCTCCGAAGTAGTAAATGGGAAGTGAATTGTGTAACTTTTAATCAGCTCTTAAAGGATTATTTATAAACCGTAGAAATTCTTAAGATAAGTGTTAATTTTTGTATATAATTTTATATATGAAAAGCCCAAGGAATCACTGGTAACTATTAAGCTTGCATTTTTAACTTGGTATTGTTAAATTATTTATAAAATACCTTGTGCAGGGTACAAGGTGATACTTTTTTTAGTGTATTATATCAGTGTAAATGTTAATTTTATTTTTTATTATGTCAGAATGTGCATTTTGTTTACTTTCAGCAAATTAATAATTTTTTTAAATAATATTTTGTCTTCGACTTTTAATATGCTCGAGCCCCCTCGTAGAGTTATCGAGCCCTTCTAGGGAGGCGCTCTCCACAGTTTGAGAAACGCTGGTGTAACGGCTTTCTATTCCAATTCTTCATGGAAGTGGTTGTTAATTATTCGATTGTGGCGATCCCACTATATGTATCCTTGAGGACTCCCAAGATTGTGAAAAATCTCCCCAAATTAATATTCTGGATCAAAATACAAGTTCTAGTAGAAATTTTTCATTGGGGACTATTTAGTAATCTAGCCTAGAATGACAAGCCTTTCAGAGTCAAGTCTCAAAGTTACATGAGAGATCCCGCAAACCCTTAGAAAGACACTGCGGATACGAAGGGGGCGGTCGCGAACGACAGTTTAAGCACCACTGCCCTAGTAAGATTTTTCTTTAAATCATTATTTTTTATTTCGAATCCTTTGAGATTTCGCGCTATTCCTTATTCTTTTAAGTTAACCACTTGCCGTTCAAAGGAAATAAAAAATTAACTGCAGTCTCGGTTCTCAATATTTTCCTTGGCTTCAAAACTTTAGGGGTAACTAACTTAAAATTGCATAGTCTATCGCAGCGATCCGCAACCCCAGGTCCGCTGTTCACATGGTGCCGGGTGGCCTAAAGAATATAAAACTATTCCCATTTTATTTAAAGTGGTGCATTTATCTCGGATTTGTGCAACTTTATATTCCACGGTAAATCACTTTTATTCATTTTTGGTGTAAATATATTTTATTCTGATAGCATATTTAAATGTAACTAAATTAAAATTGTTAAATTAAAACAATCTAAAATATAAACAATCAACGTGTTCCACTCTCAGTGGGGCGTGGTAAAATTATCAAACGTTGTCCGGTTCGCATCGATAAAAAGGTTGCGGATCACTGGTCTATCGGATCCATCCAATTATCAAGAGTGTTTTCCGTTTTTCGCTGCTGTCGTTATGTTTGATGACTTGTTTTTGTTACCGTATTATGGTGTAAAGTGTTGTTTTTCAAGTTTCTTATCAATACATGAAAGGGGGATCAACACGTCTTCCCCATTCCTAACAGATTTGACTCGATTACATCTAAAAAAATAAAAAAGATTTAACCCAGTGATACTCAACTTGCGGCCCACTGAGCCTTTTTAAGTGGCCCGGTCATGATCCATTGCTCTGCAAAATTTACTTATTTGATATCATTGTATTAAAAATTTGTTGGGAAATTCTTTATCAAGAAATCAAATATATCAATTTTGTTTTTTGATGTCGGTATCATATGGGTACGAATTGATATTCCTTTTCTGTTTGGAATGGTTACGGTTAGTGATAACAGACAACAGTGGAGTAGTGACAATTTTATGGTATGAACTAATTTTTAACCATCTTTCATATCTGGCAAGCGAAAAATATTCGAAAAAAGTAAATCGTTTCAAGACTATTCGGAGGTAGACTATTTTGTAGTGAAAAACAAACATGGATCGGTAATTGTTTGATTTGTCACGAAAATGCTATAGTTAAAAAATAGCAATAAACAGGAATCATTCAATGTCACTTTTCCTCGAAAATCACTTTCCAAGAGGTGATAAATAAGCGTTCTTGAATAATCTTTGCAACAGCAACAAAGTGTTTTGTCAGAGGTAATATCACAGTGGTGAAAAAGACATCCTATGAAGTTTGTTACATTATTGCTAGTCATATGAAACTGTTTACTTATGCAGAAATTGTGAATAAAAGTTTCTTAGATGCTTCTAATTTAATGTTAGTGACAAAAATAAGAAATAATTAAAAAAAGCAAAACAGGAGTCATAATATTTGTTATCAGTGTTTTTCTCATTTTAAACTTTCAATGTTACATTGATCTTAAAGCCTTTCTCCCCCTCCCCATTTATCCTCATGTTGCGACTCACGTGAAATAACTAACATATGTATGCGGCTTAGCAGAAAAGAAAAGGTTAAGTACTACTGATTTAACACCTTAAGCATTTTTCTCGTAACTCGTATCTCTTTCTCGTATCGACTAACTTTCGGGCTACCGAAAGTTGGTCGCAACTGGTTTGCACATACGCTGTACAGGCCCTAATATTTTCACTTATTTTTTTAATTTTTAAGATGCGTTATTTTATGAAAAGGTAATGCAGTTTGTCCATGGTACTGAAATGCTTCGCGTTCAACATTTTTTTAAAAAAAATTGCGTTAAAGGCGGGAATTAGTATGGTCTCTAGTTAAAAACAATAAAAATGTGTCTTTTTTTATGCATTTTGGATTTTAAAAAATGAACTTTTAAGGAGATGTGACGAATCTGTACGGAACCTTTCCATAAATGTTCTTAGGCGTATTTTGGGGGATTATAAATTCGTGTATATTTCCAATCAACTCCAAAAAGTGAACGGGATATGCAAAGTAGATAGGATATTTAAGTAGAGCGTTGTAAGCTAGCAAGTATGAAGGCTATTGAGCCAGCAGCAGTAGCCTCAAATTTAGAGGATTCCATGAGATTAGGTTAGTGAAGGCTTGTTGCTGTTATTCAACGGAAGAACTAGAAAGCTGATATACCAAGCGGTAACTATAATTTATTTACGCTTAAAATAAGCGTTAGTTTAATAAAATTAGTTAGAGTTAATGAAAGCTAATAATTCGAGTTACGTGTATTTCTCGGACCTCCTATTTCGGTAGACCTTATTTGATCTAAGGCATAATTATTGATTAATTTCATAATTTAATTTAATATTAAAGGTAAATCCATTTTATTTGACGTATCATAAAAATAATATGTGTTATTAGAGTTCATTATACCGGGTGGGCAAAAAGTCCGTAAAAATTTTAAAAATTCATAAAATCCGGAGAAATGAACGAAAAAAGAAACTGTTTGCAGGATCAGCATTAGTATGTCACGGGATTTTTTTTAAGCTAGAAAAAAAAATAATTCGAAAATCATCCGGTAGGTGGCGCTGATGTACGCAAATCAAAGAAACAATGCATACATAATGAACAGAAAACTTTCACAACTTTATTACACCACATGACCACCACCACAGGGAAGAAGACATTCCAGGCGAGTGACAAATTCAGCAACGGCAGAGTGCAACACGTCCGGATGTATGGAGGATACTTCTCTGCGGATCGCATCTTTCAGTTCCGACAGACTTGATGGACCGGATAAATACACGCGAGATTTCAAATATCCTCACAACCAGAAGTCTGCCGGTGTTAAATCTGGAAACCGAGGAGGCCATGGGTACCTCCAGCGCCTGCTAACGATTCTGTCTCCCCGAACGTCTGTATCAGGAATGCCTTAACCGGGTTAGCAGTGTGACTGGTTGCTCCATCCTGCATGAACGTGACATTCGCAATCTGACCTCGTTGAATTAAACATGGCACGACAGTCTCCCGCAGAAGCGTTAGATAACGCTGAGCATTTACCGCTTCCGTTATCCATCCATTTACTGGGCACTGCGTTTCAAAGAAGGGTCCTATGATAAATGAACCCGTGAAACCACACCATGCTGTCCCTTTTGGGGAATGCAATGGCTTCTGTGTGTACTCACGTGGATTAGAGGTCGCCCAAATGGGACAGTCATGGTTAACGTCACCATGAAGCTAGAAATGTCCTGTTCCATTTTAGAGAAGGCCCACTTCGCAAATGCTTCCCTTTGTGCGGTATCTTCTGGCAAAAGTTCATGGCACGATTGCAATTTGTATGGGTACAGCTGGAGGATTCGACGAAGAATATTGCGGACAGATGATGGTGGTAAGCCCAATCGTCTGGCAGCTTCACGAGCACTGTTGGTCCCTGAAGCTGCTTCGGACGCAATCGCTTCCATTTCGACAGCAATGCAGGGTACACGTGCTTCTTTCAAGCATGGTCGTCCGGCTCGTGCTCGATCCTCCAACTTTCCTGTTTCGTCAAAACGTTTAACAAACTTTAAGAGACCTGCAGGTGTTGGGCCTTTTCCACTCTTTACATTTTTTGAACTCGAAATTTAAGCAAGGCAATGGTCGCTGATTCCTCGTTCATGTAAAATAACTTCACCAACAAAGCTTTATCCGGCGCACTGAGCATCCTTGTTCACATTCACTGTATGTAATGGGGAAATGAATGTGGATTCATTGAGAGCAAAATTTTTTATAGCCGTCTAATTTGCATATTTACACCACAGACGCTTGTAACAGCGCCACCTACCGGATGATTTTCGAACTATTTTTTTCTAGCTTAAAAAAAATCCCTTGACATACTAATGCTGATCCTGCAAACAGTTTTTATTTTCGTTCATTTCTCCGGATTTTATGAATTTTTAAAGTTTTTACGGACTTTTTGCCCACCCGGTATTTGAATTGATATAATAAATACTAGTTATTACTATACAAAATGGCTCATAGTGATTATTTGTCTCAAATTAATCTTAGTGTCCAGGGTGGAACCCAGGGATGTTCACACAGAGATTCTAATATTTATAAATGTCACACTCTAAATCTGTATATGGGGCACTGGAAACCAATCTCGAAACTTTTAACCTCAGTCAAGAAACGAAGATGATATCTGAACAAGACTATAATCTCAAATTTCCGTACCACTCTATAGTGAAGAATTGGAGCCTCATCAAATTTCATGTACATCGGTTCCTGTATTCAGCGGATCTTTAGTAGCACCAGAACTCGAATCCCCGATTTGATAGAAACGACATAGGCTACGAGTTCAAGACCATGACCTCTCAACTACTACAGCCACATGATATTCAAGGAACCTATAACCTTTCATACTTACGATGGATATCTATAAAGTATCGGACCTCGAATTTTTTGCGTCATAGTGATGCCAGGATGACATTTCTGCACATGGAAAATAGGTATATGCTTGAATACTTTTGCGCCCGAGTGTGCCAGGAGCTACAACCGGGACTGCTTATCAAACTGTGTTATAAGAGTTCGTCGGATTTTTATTCCTCTCAAGATGGGTAAAAGAGATAAACAAATATACTTTATCAAATTTTGTCAAAAACATAATGGTTCTTTTACCATAAGACTTTTTTCCAAATTCAGCAGATATTCGGAAACAAAGAGATATGTGCATAACACAAATGAAGTAATTTAATCAATTTCAAATGGCTGCACATTAATGAACGTGACCAGCTTTGTTGGTGGGCCACAAACAGCTTGGAATGCAGCTGTTGTTGAGAAGATAAAACATACGGCAAGAGGAGATATTTGCTTGATTATGCTAGAGATTTCTGAAATTGTGATTAGTAAAGATTCTGCATATGCGATTTTACGCGATGTTTTGAACATGCTCAGAGTCGCTAGAAATTTTTGTGCAAACTGCTGTCAGCAGAACAGAAAGATCGTTGTCTTCAATTTGAAACATTAAATTCTTGTTTTTAACTTAACTTTTTACTCCAGAGACCTGAATTCTTGCGACTTCTAGTTGTTTCCAAAATTGAAAATGACATTGAAGTATCCCATTTTGAGATTGAGATGAGATCTCAAAGAACGCAACGGAATAGATGAACATCATTCCAGAAGAGATAATGCAGAACGCGATATAATAGATTAACATCATTCCAGAAGAGATCTCGCAGAACAGCGCACTGGAATGGATGAACATTATTCCAGAAGAGATCATGCAGAACAACACAATGGAATGGATGAACATCCTTCCAGAAGAGATCATGCAGAACGCGATATAGTAAATGAACATAATTCCACAAGAGATCTCGCAGAACGCAATGGAATAGAAGAACATCGTTCCAGAAGAGATTCTGCATAATCCGATATAGTAGATTAATATCCTTCTAAAAGAAACCTTGAAGAAAAAATGTTTTGGTTTGTGACCACTAGAGTGGACAAAGCGTGGGAAGGTGCAAAAGGCCGACTTTAACAGAAATTAGAGTCTGAATCATTTCATTTAAGCAATATATTTATACAGCCTATGATTTGATATTTTCTTTTCGGCCCTCATATATATATAGCGGCTAAGATATCTAATGGTTTTACATTAAAGAATTTTAGAACGAAGCATTCAATTATTAGTAAAATTAATATTTTATTAGTTTGACTAGGAATTTTGAATGTATTTATTCTATACATTTGATTCCATTTAGTTGCCAAAAAAATGTAGTATCCATCCCGTTTTATTAAAGTTATATCCGAAGGACCTAATTAATACATGACTTATTTGCTTAAGTAATCAGTCTCACACCAATATAGTCTGTAAGGTTATTAATAGACAAAATACTAACTTTTATTTTTCATTTGATAACTATTTGAACTTGGAATTAATCATTGAATAGCTCGACTGTGTTTCATATATAAATTAATTTCAAGAAAATTATCTGAATTACAGGTGTTAAAAACATAATTGCAATATATTTAGTACCTTCATGCTTAGCATGCACTTGTAGGAAAACTAAAGTTAGTTTATGACAGATGATTTTAAGTGTAAATGGACGATTTTTTGTTGCTCAGTTTTTAGAGTTGAAATAATTTAGTTTTTTAACAGTTGAAAATAATTTATAGTTTCAACTGACTAGTTTGAAATTTGGGAATCATGTCTAAGTTGAATAAAAAATGTTTATATAATATTTAATAATTTTAAAAATATCTCATCTGTGCATATTTGTTTTTAAATAAAAAAATCCTTAATATTTTAGCAGAACAAAGATTTCCAAAACCTGATTCAGAAACAAAAATTTTAAGTCTAAATCCTGCATCTGAGATTTTTATTTTAACAAAAAATGGGAGCAATGTCTTATCATATACATTCTTTCAATGAATTTTTTGACATAATCCCTTTTTAAAGAATGGAACGGCTTTTTAAAATATCAAGGAAGCAGATTTACTTGAAGAAATATAAATTCAAAATCTTGTGATATATTTTGCAGTTTACTTATAAGCGAAGCATCCGCAACAGAGTTTTTGCTCTTAATTTTTTTTTTTATTTTTCCAAAAAAGAAACGAAAAATGTTTATATCAGAGCTACATTTAAATGTATTTTTGTGAAACCTGCACTCAAATATAAAAGGAGAAATTCGAGTAATTTTATGTTATGTAACTGCCTATTTAGTTATTGCTAAAGCGGGTTCGAGTAATTATAGGCTATTAACTCGAAGAAAAATGAAATAATTCTAGCTATTAATAATAAAGCAACTTCTCGTTTTAGGGTCTTAAAATGAATTAATTGCATCATTTTTCAAAGCATATTATTTCGTAGTCAATTGCTAAACGTATCTTATTTTGGAATGATAAATAACAAATGATGGAATGGAAAGAAAGCACATAAATATTGAAAAGTATTAAACAGAATGATTAAGCATAAAACTCACTTTTAGAAATAAACGTTTTGAAATCTCTAATAAATATATAGTTTAGTCTACTAACATTTGATCACTATATGAACAATACATTTAAAAATTACACATTTTCGATAAAATTTAACGAAACACTTTTTTTGAAATATTGTCTTTTCCTACATAAATACCACCAAAAATTTTATTCAAAAGAAAAATTTTTACAAGTCAATAAATGTTAAACACTGATATTTTATCTGTAGGATAAATCATTCTTTATTTAAGAAAGAATACGTGTGGTTTTATAAAACTTTTAGTTTTATAATTTTAAAAAAAAATTAGTTATTGAAAAGTAAGTGTTCTGACTATTTTCAGAATAGCGATTTTTAGTGTACTTTTTAGGAGTATTAATGTGATTAGCAAATATTTTTAGTTTAAAAAGAACTGACATTAAAGAGAAAATCATTTATAATGAAAGCCCGTATTATTAAACTGCATCTAGTTTTAAGGAAGTAACTATTAAAACTTCTAGAATTTTTAAAAGGAATACATCCATTAAAAGTCTATTTTGTGTAAAAAAAGCTTATTAAATGTCTACTAGAATTTGAGACAAATACATACTTTATTAATCATACTGGGCATTAAAGAATTGAAACTTTTTTAAGAAGTTTTCCTCCATTTCCCAATTTATGATAGTTTCCAAAGCGATATATTTAGAAAATGAAGTATTTTTTTTCTTACCGTAAAAGGTAAACATAATGTTCTTTTAGAAAAATAATACCCATTAAAGGGTTAAGTTATTTTTAACGATACAAAATAATAGACTTAAAAACGTGATTATAAAATTACATATGTTTTGTTGTTTTTAAATGTGAAACTTTAAATTCCCAGTACAAAAATGTTCTTTTCATCGTAAAGAATTTTACCTTTTCATTTAATGTAATAATTGACATGTAGCATGTGTTTTGTTTTTTATTTTAAAATAGCATAATTATATTTCTACTATTGTAAAATTATTATTCTGCCATTACTGTAACTACAGTAACAATATATGATATAAGCAATATAATAATAGAATATATATCAAGCTCTTTTTTTTAATTCACACAATAGTGTACTATTACTATTTTAACTATACTATACTATGTATACTATACTATTTTAATATTAGTATTATATTATTACTACAGTCTAAAACTATATATATATATATATATATATATATATATATATATATATAGTATAACTATTACTTAGAATTATATTATTTATGTGATCAATAGCCATCTTTTCCATTTGGAAATTATGTTGTGTGTTTAACTCTTCAATCTTGGTGAAAATGTTTTTTCAAGTCGGCAACTAAATGTTCAAGTCGGCAACTAAATGTATCATATTTTTTTAGGAACATAAATATAAAAGTTATAAATACTTTACAGAAATCCATCTCGAAAAGAGTTTCGCAGATTTTTAAAAAAGAAATATTTTGATAAATTCAAGCATTTTTTTTAATTAGCAAGCAATAGAACTTATGAACATTTACTTCTCAGCATTTCTCAACATGTCTGAAACTTGTAAGTTGCAATATGTAAACAAACCAGTTCAAGTTTGACAAGACAAGGCTGACTATAAATCTCATGTTAACAAATGTATTTTGGTATTATACAAATGAACCAACTATCAATCTTTCAAAGACTTATTAAATTCAACAAGGCTCCAATGTAAAGTACAGCGCTTTGTCTCCTACGAATTCTCTAGACGACACCGAGAGAATTAAATTCCTAACATAGTCCAGATTATTCTACAGACCTGTTTAATATAAGCATCATTACTTGATGCTAAAGCTTTTATAAGCTTACCTGGATGTTTTGATTAGGAATATTAAGACGATTGAATAATTGTATACGTCACAATATATATAATATATTATTCTCTTTACTATATTATATTTAAACACATATATAATATTCCATATGGAGCAGGTACAATTAATTTCTTCATAAATGTATATATTTCCCAAGGCAAAATCTTTTTCAAATAGTATTGAATAGTTTTGAAGTATCTATATTGTGACGGGCTTTCACGTTTTTTCATTAACATGTCCTTTCGAGTTCTTTGGAGCCAGAATAAATGGCAATCATTTTCCAACCAACCCGAGAAGTAAAACGTGAAGGAAAGATGCAAATTAGGAAGCTTTTTAAATAACAGAAGTTTAGAGTAAGTGGTGTGGCATTTGGGGAATGTTATGATAGTTCATGTTTCAAGTGTGAAGAATATTTCGAGAAGTTAAGTGACAGTCAAGAGAGGTCACCCGTGACAGCAAGCCTTTAGTCAAGGTGCATACCATTGCACCGCAACTTCAGCTAGGATCAGATAGATCGTCGTTTCGTTGGACATTAAGGTAGAAGTTACCAGTTTATATATAAATATTCGGATCTGTATTTACATTGAAATTGAGCTTAGGTGAGTTGATTATTGATAGGGGTCCGGGTTACGTTATTTCGGCATTATATATTGTGTGTTTATAGCCACCATAGATTCTCTCATATATCATATTATCTAATCTGCTGTTGGTTTAAGTTAAGATCCAAATAAAGTAATATTAAGATTATGGCAGCTTCTAGTTCTTCATTTATTCCTACACCTCTAGCTCACGCTGATAATTTAGAAGAAGGGCACCCGAGGGGGGCACCCTTACAATATCTGTGGTTATGATAACGCATGTAAAACAGCACTCCGTAAAAAAAGGAGATAACAATGCTCCAATTTTGAAAACTACATGAGATTCATTAAGTGCGTGTGAATTACAGATTTAAAGAGCAATGTTGAATTAGTATTAATAGATATCCAGCACACATGTAGGAATAATATGGCTAGAAGTCCTTCAACATGCACTTGAATGCTTCCCCCAGAACTATATCCTAATGGGAAGATTTTACGATATAGCCATGTAGTAGAAGTTTTTATAGATGCACTTTTCTAGAAAAAAAATTAAAGTGTATATCCTACAGGAGTTTCTTAACAGGATTGGTTCTAAAATGCGAACAAACTAATATTTAGATATGATTGGTTTTGAATATGTGACAAAATAGTCGCCCTTTTGAAGGAACTTCTATGATTCTCCAGATATTAATTACATGATTATATTTAAAACATTGTAATGATTAAAGGCTTTAAAACTGTTTTTGGAACTTTTTGGGGCATTACTTTGTGTTGTCCTGGCTATGAGACAAAGTAACTCATTCAGAGTTCGAATAAATCTAGGTTCGGGGTTTTCTGATCTACCGAGGTACAAGCTGTTTGATTACGAAATTTGTTTTACTTTATCAGTATCTAACACATATTACTTAACATAGAAAAAAATGGTAATTTGATTTAGTAAATATGAATACTAAATACCAAATTTTGATACTTTTAATTCCTTTCTCTTCTTTGGATGGGCGTCCAAACCGAAAATTCTATGTAATAAGAAAATAAAAATGTGATATAAATATATATCAAAGTTTTTTGTTTAATTTATATTTATCCAAGGAAAAGAAATGGCTGGGTAAAATCAAAATAGACTAATTTTACAGCAGATTAATGGTCCGGGACTGCGGTGTTTAGATGATAAACAATAACATTTAGAACAGTCGAGGTACCCAATGGTATGATTTTTCACTGAGTTTTTACTAGCTTATAGTTGCAAGAATTTTAGGCTTATAGTTATTTATTTGATATCACTTCATTTCATGCAAAAAACTTAAGACATCCAAAGTGAACTTGAAAAGATCTAATATTTATCTAAAAAGAGAAGTTATATATATATATATATATATATATATATATATATATATATATGAACCTATTCAATCAAATATCGACCGAATCGCTTCGTTGAACTGACGGCAAGTTGTTACCTATAGTGCTTGCAATCGACCATAGAACTTCGGTATTACACTATAGAATAAGTGCTGGTTTATGCATTGGATGTTTGGGGCGGGCGCCCAGGTACCCCGAAGGGCATAGGAGTGCCTGGAGAATCTGGACTTAACCCTGTTTTCTTATAATAAATTTCGTTCTGCATGTGACAAGGGGGCATGTAGATCTTCTGCACCCAGGAATTAAAATTAGCTTTAATCGGCACTGCATAGAACAATTAAAGAAAATCATCTGATTGGTCAATTACAATGACCGAAGAATATGAATATGCCAATATAAAATGGAAACTTTGGTGTGTGGGTGCACAATTAGCTGGATATAATGTGATGATATTTGGTATGAACAAGGTTTTTTTAGGTATATATTAGGATCTATCATCCCCATAAAATAATCCCTGATGTCTGTGAACCATGTGAACATCATTATAGGCTAACAGCAACAGCTCATGACAATAGTGTTGCCAGAGGATGATGACAATTAGAATTGCAAAAAACACCATAAGGGCCAAATCATAAAGTAGTGATTCAACAAACATTTTGGTGAATTTCTAGCCATATTTAGACATCCAAAATCTTCTGACATAAATCAAATCGAACATTTGTGGATTACCCTGGAAAATCGAATCACTGCCTCCACAATACCACCTCATAATGTGTGAAAATTATAGGACCCAGTTGGTCAATGCCTAATATCTACCTCAGTCTTCCTATCTGTACCTTTTCAAAGAAATGTATACATAAAAAAATATATCTCCAATGTATGCGGGAATTTATGTGTATGTGTTAGCATGTCACCAAAATCAATAATCCTCGTCTACTACTTAAATGGGATTTTTACAAGAATGAAGTAAAATTTTACGTGTTTTAATTATTATTATTTTTTATTTATTTTATGTTTTTAACTATGCATATCAAGCATAATATACATAACACAATACGAAAAATAATGATATTTTTTTTTCATATTTTATTATACCGCATATAAAATAACTCGTAAGAATATGAGAAACACTTTCTGATTAAAGAATCTCATCTAAGAGAGTTGAAGGAAAAAATTATAAACAAAGTTTAAGGCTTTTAAAACTTCGCTTAATTAAAAATGGTGTTGAAGGATTTAAAAATACTTTTCTGAAAAGTAGAAGGTGAAAAAATCATAATTCTTTTAGAAGAAGTTTTCCTTTTTTTATTGCCTCTCATAATTTTGCTACTTCATGAAAAATTCATGATTACTTCTTTTAGGATGATACAATTAAAAAAAGTTGTAATTAAATTAAATTTTTCATTTTTTTTCTTTTTTTTTTATTACTTCAGTATAATTCACCTTCAAAATGAATTTGTTTGTTGCCTAACATTAAAAACATTAATAATTTTTTGATGCGTTTGTGTTATAACTCTTTGTTCGTTGTTTTATGCATTAGGTAGGTTAGAAAATTTACACTTTTAAAAGACTCTTCAACTGAAAGAGTTTTCCTTTCTTTTTTTTTATTTTTTGTTACTGCTGCATTTAAAAATTTTATTCAGAAAGTTCCTTTTTTAAAGATGAAGTATTAATTTAGTAGATACCCGAGCAACTTAATTTGAAAAATTAAGTTCTGCAAGTGTAATACTTTTTCAGTTAAAATAATAACAATACATAGATGTACAAGTTTCAAAGGAGGAGAGAATTATAATTTATCAAACTATATGAGTTTTTCTTTTAAAAAAGGCGGAATAGCTTTTGCTAGTTTATAAATACTGTTGAGGAAAAATATTGATTTAAATGTACTAATCCGTAACAAAAAAAATATAACGTAGACTTATCATTGTTTTCTTTTAATTCTTTGGTAATTCTACAATTACAAAAAAATGTTTAAATCCGCATACTCTATCAATAAATCACAAAAATGCTTTTTCTGCTTTATATGGTTCATATTACAGTACAATTTTTATTATATTTAGGCCGATATTTTGTTTCATTTTACTTGCATAATTCCTAAAGGCATTTCCCTGTATTGTAATTTTAACTAATTTTTATACATATAACAATGAATTCAAACATTTTAATGATAAAGCACATTACTAAACATTTTTAATCATGTTACTTTTTGCGGACTTTAATAGTATAGTAATCAAAATCCACACATAATTAAGGTAAACCATGGTTTAGTTTTTGAATGTATAAAATGTATTAAAAGATCCTTAAATGGTTTCATGTGGGTGGCCAGATGGATGCAAAAAGAGTAAAATAAAATGCAACATTAAATGTGAATAGATATCCATGTAAAATTATTTAAGCTTTTATTTTGTAATTTTGATTTGAATTGTAAAAAAATTACATTTTGCAACTATAATTATTTGTAATTTATGTTGTCATCCAGCCTGTTCCTTACAATTAATATTTTTGCATTACAGCTAGAAGTGTATATTTTTTGTTTATTAAATCTACATTCATCAAAAATAAACAGAATTAAAAATATTTTTTTATATAACCTAGAATTCGAAGGCTAGCAAAATAAATAAAAATTTCTTCATTTTTACTTCATAATCCCATTTTATTTTACAATGTGTTTAGAATATTATTCTAATCGGGTCAATAATAAGGAAACATGTATCTAATAAGTTGTCATATTTATTTTAAGGGTTAAAATTCAAATGGTTTTTTTTTGTTTTTTTTTTGAAAAAAATCTTTTAGTTGCAGTTATTACAACTTCCTAACATTTTCAAGAAAATATATAATCAGTCATTTTTTTAAAAAAATAAAAGTTTATTTTTTATAGATTTTTTAAATGTGTTGAAAACAATATATGAGTTTTATAAGTATGAAAGCTAGTAAAATTGGAATTATACATTTCATAAATATTTGTTTTGATAAAATGAAAGTTTGATTAAATTGCAAGAAAACATAAAAAGAAACCGACCAACATATATACAATCATCTACATATATATGAATATTTAATGATAGTAAAAAGCACATGTTATATAAATAAGGCAACAAAAATAAATGTAAAATAATATGGAAAGTTATAAAATTATTCGAATATTGCTCAATGTTAATCAGATCTATGCAAAAAAAACCCTAATAGATTTTTTTGTTTTGTTAAATGATATAATTATATATATATATATATATATATATATATATATATATATATATATATACAGTAAGTGAAAATTTCTAACTAAAAAATATATACAGTAAGTGAAAATTTCTAACTAAAAAAAAGTTTAATACTTTATTTGCATTTTTGATTTATAATGCATACATAAATCAGTTATTATACCATACAAAATGCAACAGTTAATTTTTCTAAGTGGTATATTATTTTTTTCAGTCTATATTTATCCTAATAAAATTGAATGATTTTGGTAATCTTTGTGTGAATTTTATTTTCAAGTCATTGTCTTTGTATATGGATTCAGAGTTTTGAATTCCTAAATTGATTTTTAGAACGTGTAAATTAATCTCAATATTTTTAAGTATTCCTGGTTAAAATATAATGCATAAAATATCCTTGAAAACAAATCCACGAAAGTCTCACTTAACAAAAATTAAACATCGATGCATATTTTATAAGAAATTGAAACTTGAGAAATGAGAAATGGATTTTTTTTTTGCTTTTCTAATATATATATATATAATATATATATATATATATATATATATATATATATATATATATATATATCTGACATTTTATCTAAATTTATTCTTATGCCTTTTTTAGAATAAAGAAATAATTTACTTTGTGAAATATGAGCATTCTGGGTTATATCGCCCAAATGATTACTGTACAAACCCACCAAATGCATCACATAGTTTTCTAGATGGCATACTTTTAACTTTTAGTTTTGGTTAATAGACATGGTAAATCACGCACACATGGGAATTTGAGACTTCCGTTCCATATATTTCAGTAATCTCTATATCATCTTATAGTATGGGTTACTTTGGAAAGGAATTTTTATCAGAAATGATAAAATACCTTGATTTTCAGAGTAACATTAGAAAATAACTTTAAAAATTCATGAACTAGAGTACAAAATCATTTTTCAAACGAAATGATCCAAATAAAATTCTTATTTCTTTATTTGCTTTTTCCCCTCCTTTTCGGTAAGATATTTTTCGTTCCACGTTATATAAAAGCTACTTAACTGAGATAAATGATAATAGTGAATATGTGGTAGAAAAACATATCCATCAACGCTCGAGATTTTTTTCAAAAAATTAAATTGAATAACGAGATGATTTTCAACCTAATAGATTTCAAATCAATCTTATAATATTTACAATTTATTTGCTAACGAATATAGTGATCAATAGTCAATACTCAAAGTTTATTAAAATAAGCTCTAATGCAGACCTACCTTATCCATAGTATATTTAAATCAACCTTATCTGATGTATATTTCAAAAGACAGCTTA
Source organism: Trichonephila clavipes (assembly GCA_019973935.1). NCBI lineage: Eukaryota > Metazoa > Arthropoda > Arachnida > Araneae > Nephilidae > Trichonephila > Trichonephila clavipes. The sequence continues at coordinate 1,033,003 of BMAU01019643.1, read as the reverse complement.
AAATGGAATTGAAATGCATAAAACTTCTAATTCTTCTTATTTTATTCATGAAATGAATTATCTAAATTTCTATCCGCTATTTCCTAAGTATATAAAAAGAACATATAAATACAGTCAGAACTAATGAAATATCTTAATCGTTCGTTATATGGAATAATAATGAATGTTATGTGTAAAACTCGTTAAATAAAGTTTCATCTTTCATACACTTTATAAACCACATAAAATAAAATTTATAAACACTATACATTAAAAAAAGTAATTATTCGCATCCTTTTTTTATATATTAACATATATTTATTTTACATATCTTATTCATTAGAAAGAAATATGCAAGGAAAAAGGGGGGACCATTATCTAGGAATATATTGTATTTAAACTACAAAAAAATAATTTTGATCTAAAATTCATGCATTTTAATGACATTTTCTATTTTTAAGCTTTCAAGTATTTTTAAACATATGTTATTTCATAACCAGTGATTTTAAGAATGCATTACTACATGCGAGCTTAAATTGAAATACTGATAAAATCTGTAAACTATTTGAGTTTTGTGTTTGAAAAAATAAAATACTTTGATAGTGGGATCTGGTAAAACCAATTCAAGGTCATTGATCAGTATAAAATGTGTTAAAAAAGAGAATAATGTAAAATGTCCTGATATATTTTTAACATAGGAACAGAAAAAAAAATCAAATCACTAGAGAAAAAGTTCATTAAATAGAAAATGCATTTCGCTATTTTTGGAGGGTATTTAACGAAAGACATAGTAAAATATTCTTGGTTCCAGGGAAAAGTAAAGTTCGCAAAATAGAGGTCCGATCACACAATTTGATGCATGTATTGCAGTGCGTGGAAGTGATATATAAGGTGTGATGTTTTTATTTATGTTCGGTTTGGATTAATATTTTGCGATCACTAACATTTTGTTGACCAGGGTGTTCTGTGTATACATCATGCCATCAAAAGGAACGAAACATCAGTTTGTGCGGCTACTTCTCATTTATTACTTGTAGGTGGCGCTGCTATTCGCTCATCATACTGTACATATTTTACTATTCATTGCATATATGTAGCGCCACCATTTTACCATACTGTAAGCAGTTTACTATATCGTAAATAGTTCCCAATATTTTAATAGTTTTTGATATATGTTGATATGAATTCAATAAACCTTAGCTTAGCTTGTCCAACTCGGTCGTTTCATTTAACGGAGTATGGGGACTAGCACCCCAAAAGTTCATCATCGGACACCATACTTGATAAATGTCATGAAATCATCCCTTGTCTCCCCCTCATAAAAAGTCTAGAGAAAAAACATAAATGAAGAAAATTATGGCCTTACAGTTCTAGGACCATCAAGATCTGTTGCTCAGTAATTTCCTCACCGGTGAAGCAATCGTAATGCTACCAATTATTATGTCCTACTAAAATAGTTGCGCATGACTATTAGCTGAAAGTGGCTGGGATTTATTTCAACAGATTCTTTTTAATATACAACGATGCCAAACCGCAATCAATCTCAGAGTTGGTCCTTTTTACGGAAAGTTTTAATGTTTCCACTTTAATGAGTTTTTTTCCACAGCATTAGAAAAAAAAATTAAAACCAGTACATGTTATGATTTTTCCTTTTCCTACATTCACTTCCAGAATCTAAGAACAACAATATCAATAAAAATATAAAAATTCCATATTTGAGGAACACAAAATCTCCCCAATAAAAGGAATACATTCTTTAATTCATTAAGGGAAAATAATAAAATTGTGTGCGTGTGTGTGTACAGATATTAAAAATATTAATTTTTTTAAAGCTAGGCAAAGTTAATATTAGGTTTTATAATTAAAATGATATTTAAAACTAAAATAACAAGTATAACTTAGATGAAAATATGTAGAAATACATTGGAGCTTCATAGAAAATTAACAATGATTGTTCATGCTTTCAAAGCGCTGATTAACCATTATAGTTGCTGAAAAGACGATTCCCTCCATTAAGGTAGTTTCCAACACTCTAAGAATAACTGAAAGTGGTAAAGTATAAAGCAACACACCTGAGGGTATATCAAAGATTCTCAAAGGGATTGACGTCAGAAGGACAACGAGAAGTACATTTACTCTTTGTAGACAGGCATAGTTATCCAAAATAAGAAAATTCGAATCTACTACTGCAAAGTAGAATCTCACAAAGGGATCTAGTATTTTATCCCGATATCACGTGACCATTAAATATCAGCTTGTAAGGATGTAATTTAGGTGCAATGTTCCTTTGAAATTCCAGCCTACATCATGATTCAGTTAGTTACCTTTGAATACGAGATATTAGTGATGTGATTGGTCTAATCATGTGTGGCTTGTTATGGTCAGCCTCTTACACACTGGCCATTTAACCTCAGAGAAAGTATGGGATAGTCCATGAACCAGTGGTTAACAATATAATTTATATGTTCATGTTACCATTTAAATTTTGCCGATCTAAATTGAGTAGTTATTGAGTACAAACATTTGTGGTATTTAGCCATGCATTCCCTTTATTCTTAACCTTCAGAACAGGTTATTGGCTTAATATCACTAGAATGACTGAAACTTAGTATATACCTATATTGCCCAAAAGCAGTCAAAATGACTGCATTGTGAATGAATGATTCATGAGTAAAAAAAAATTTGCTTAAAAAATTAATTTTTAATATTTTTTATATTATTTACAGTTATTAGCGCAAGTTACATATCAAGTTATTAGTAAATATTAACAGGAAACAAAACATTTTCTTCAATTACATATATAATTATTTATTATATATGTAATTTTTTTCTAATTAAAAATAAAAAAGCAGTCAAAATGACTTCTTTTGGGCAATCTAGTGTTAAGGGACACATTATTTATGAATGTAGCATTCTTGAAGATACTTTGGCGATATATCTATCATAGGCAGGTTGGTGAATGCGTAGATTTGGACACAACCCCCCCCCCCTTCCTCAAAAAAAATTATTTATTTGCTAAGAATTGTTTCAACAATTGATATTTATGAATATTTAAAATCAAAGAAAAGAACACATTTGATTGTCATAGGACATGTTTGTTATGATTGAAAAATATTACAAAATTAGTCGGTAAACATCAACCAATACAATAGATTAATGTGGAAACTCCTCTCTTCTGTTAACTATCTAAATTGACGAAGGTAATACTCATCTTGCGGAAATTCTAAATTCTGCTTCAAGTCACGCTGAGATATTAATTGAAATGAAATAAAATACCCTTAAAATATTTAGATTTTTATCCATTAATTCAGTTTTAACTTTTTAAAAGCAGTTTTACATATTTTAGATAATTTTTATATGTTTTTTGGATCCTTTGAAGTTATTAAAAAATATGTATTTAAAACTGTAGCAAAAAATACGATGTAATTGCAGTCTACCTTTTTTTATATTATTTTAAATGTGTTGTATTGAAATCCAATCAATATGGAGCATTAAGTTTCTAATGGTAATCAGAAAATATTTTAGAGGTTTTAACATTAGTTCACAAACTCAAGATGACTAATAAATAAAAGTGTTAAGAGCGTCCATACATTTTTGAGTGAGAGGAAAATCTAACACGTTTCTTAGATATCTCAAACATTGGTAAAGAAAGAGCTTTAAAATTTTCTTCTTAAGAGGGCATTAAGATTTTCTATCCAAAAATGAATATAAATCCCTTTTATAAATATATATATATAAATATATATATATATATATATATATATATATACCGCTAAAAATAACTATATACCAGTGAAAAAAATTGTAAATTTTTTTAGTAGTAACAAAGGTTGGAAAAAAACATTTTTTGAAAAAATCCTACATTTTTTTTCTGCATTGAAAACGCTCAGAAGATAAATTTAAAGGATAAACAAACAGAAATGCCTCTTTGATGAATAAAATTTACAAAAATAGGGAATCCCTTGAAAAAAATATTTATTTAAGATAATATTTTTTTTAACTCAAAATTTAATGTTAGGCATATTCAATTCAATACTACCACTAGATGAAAGGATATTATAATATGGAAGCGTTATTATTTTTTTCTTAATAATACTATTTCATTGCACTAATTGAAATAAAATATGTCTGGGTAAATATATTAAAATTGGACGCTAAGACATTTATAAATGATAAAGCCGGGAATTTTTTTCAAGAGCTAAATGTATTTTCAAATAAACTAGGAAGAAACTTGTTTCCAAGTGACAAAAATGCAGTTTTCTCTTGTCCTGATAAGAAGTGGGAAGTTATATATCTAAGTTTATCGTACAAAAGCTATTCGTTTTGAAAGTGCATGTAAAAACAAAATATCTTCAATCTTCAGTGGAAACATTTTCTTTTTAAGCCATCATATGAAAAACAAAGGAATCTGGACCATAAATTTATCTCTGTGTCTAAATATTAGAACACAAACTTGGAACGATTTTTTTAAATAATAAAGGGTCCCTTTACCATTGTAAATTAGCATATTTATTATATGCATTCTTTTACATTTAAAATTTAAAAGCATATGCTAAATTTATAATTTTTGCATACATGAAGCGAAATACTTCTTTAAAGCTAAATTGTAGGAGTAAAAATTTTAAATATATTTTTACAAAAGGAAAAATAAATCGATTCAGACAGAAGTGACAAATTAAGTTAACTAAACTGATCTATATTTGCTAATTAATAGGTGCAAAATTTTAATTTTAATCAATTTTCTAGCTATAAAGATATCTGAGGTTCAGTTCTCGCTTTTAACTCTGTACATTATCAAGAGGTTTTTATATAATTTCATTCCAAACTTCAGACTATTTTCGGTTAATATTAAAGAATAGGACCCGAATTTGGAACATTTTTTTCAGATTTAAAAGAAATGAAAAATTAATATGATATTCTGGCTTCACTATCATTTAGACAGCAGCATTTTTTATCACAATTCCCATTTTTAACCGAGTTGATTCATTTTTCTGGTATAAAATGTGTTTCGCATTTTTTATCCTATACCTTAATGTTAAATGAGATTTGTCTTCACAAAAAGAAAGTATTAACGGAATATTCTGAAATTTTTAAAAACACTATATTGTTAACAGAGGTACGAGCTATAATTTTGCAAATTTCCATGGAAATTGGGTCATTTTTCTGTCTGAAAATGTGCTTCACCTTTAGTTAGAGCTCTCGTACTTTTACCGAAGACAGCCTTAAAAATATCGATGTTTTTTGAAATTAAGGTCATTATCTGTTTCAAAAATCATGATCGATCGCTAATGTTGTTCAAAATACAATTTCTCAAAGAACAAATATAAGAGAAAAAATGTGAAATTTTACATTAATGTACATCGTAAAAATATTATAAAACTATTTCAGTAATGTGCTTTCCAAAACTTGTCAACATGGTTAGGTCAACGGAAAAGTGTGTAATAATAATTTTTTCCATTTTGTCCCAAGATTAAAAGGAAGGTATCCTGTCTAAAACTTCAATAAGTAGATTTTTAGAGTTTGGTTTACCCCCTGTTTAATTGAATTTGGTTAGTTATAAAAAAAGGCTATTTTTTGTACATTTTTTGAACATTTGAAAATTATCACATATTAAAATCTTGCTTCTCGAAGAAAAAGTTATTGTACAACTAGATACAATCTAGTATTTATTCAAATTAAGTTGTAGCAAGAAATATATGTAACTAACAGATAAATAATGAACCTTTTTTTAGTTGAATATGTACTCTTTTTAATCTATACATTTAAATTATGAAAGACATGAACAAACACAATACCACCATCTAATGAAGATCAAAACATATTACGTTACCTGCTTAAAATGCAATGTTAAGAAAAAGAGGCCAAAACAGATATAACAGCAGAATAGACGCAACTTATCGAGTTACGTTAATAAATTTTATAAAGCAAATACTTTCACTGCGCACACAGTGAGCACATACGTTGGAGGAAATGTTTGACTGCGCAATAGTCGAAAGTGTCATAAAAGAAACAGGTAGTTACCACGAATACCAGATAGCCGCAAACGAAGGCATTTCAGACAGTTGAATTTGTGAGGGGTTACATTACAAGAATTTAGAAGAAAAGAAGTATGATCGATAAACTGTATCATAGTCGACAGCCACCTACACGAGTACATGGTTGCTCATCCGGGGGTTGAAGATAGAAAAAAAGATTATCTCATGTCTCAGGGTATACTAGAGTCGTCAGAAAGGTGTCAGGGAAATAGAGCACCGCATCCACCAACAAGGACTTAATACCACGAAGTTAAATGTGTTGGGCATCTTGGAAGTTTCTTTTTTATTAGAACAGTGCATCTCAAACTGTGGGGCGCGCCCCCTGGGGGGCGCGATGACCTTACGAGGGGGCCATGAGCATATCGAAAATAAAAGATTTAAAAAATAATTAGTTTACTGGAATGAATTAAAACAAAATACTTTCATACATAATAAAAAATGCACTTTTACTCTGATATAATTTATAGGCGATATTAAGCCATCAAAAATAAAAATTTCTTTAATACCTATAAGTAGCTATCTTTGATCCTATAACCAAATAAAAAAAACTTTTATTTGATTTGCTGTCATCCCGTGATGTGAGATTTTTTTACTACGCTTCTTTTTAACCTAACATACTACTCTTTCAGAGAAAAAACAGATCCCGGACCCAGAATCGAAAAACTTTAGGAACATAAAAAATTCATCACTGTCATTATTTTTGAAATACTGCACATTATAGCTGTAATCTCTTTGACCTTCTAAGTTATTGGTAGAGTTAGTTATGACCCCTCTCTTATGTGTTCTCTGTTGCGCTTTTTTTTATGCAAAAGAGTTTCATGATATTTGGAAAACCACGGAGAGCACACACACAAGCACATGAAGGATTACTTGGCCAAGACATATTTTTATAAATATTCTCAATGTATAAAGCATAACGAAAAACGTTTCACACAATTTTTTTAGCAGCAACATACATATTATCATAATGAATATACTTTTTACCCGGAAGTGGTCGCGTGGGGCACACAGATTACGAAATCGTTAATTCTGGCAAAACTGTTTATTTATTACCAAAGAAAAATTGAAAAGTCCTTGAAAGTAGGTAAGTAAACTTTCTCTTAGTTAAATTATTCACTTGAATCATGATTTGTATCGTGTACAATAAAATAATTATAACAAAAAAGGACTGGGGTGACTAGATAACCCCGACCGTATGGAGTGCGCGCCTGCTCCCGGGTTAAAACATGTTGAAGTCTTTTCACTTTAAATATTATAAATAATACAATTATTCTTCATCGATATTTTATATTATTGATCATTATTTAACCTCAGTGGCGCACACAAGGGGGGGGGAGGGAACCCCCTCCCCCAAAGCCCTTGATTTTTTTCCGATTGATTATAATTCTAAGTTTATAGTACGCAAAATTTAGTTAAGTATTTGTTATTAATGATTAATTCTATTAATTAATGCTAATTATTTATTCAAGAAGTAGTTTTTTGCTGTGTTTTGTTCCCGAAAATCGACAAAATCAAAAGGTACCTGATACAAGATTGGTGAACTTTTGACCCCGGACCCCCCTTGAAAATTTCCTGTGTGTTTAACATCAATTATAATGCTAATTCTGTGAGGCTTAAAATTACAATTCGCTTAAAACTAATTATAATTTGAACAACGATTTAAAAAAAAATCATTTTACGTTTTTGTAAACTTTGTCAAGCACTTGGCTTTGCTTCCCTTACAATTCAGCTATTATATCAATAATGTTTTATTTTCTTATAAATGAACTCGTGCAAAGAGCGGGCACTTCAGCCAGTATACTTTTAATGTATCAGTGCTGCACAGAATATTTTATAACTAATTAATTAATACTAAATTAAGAACAATTTTAATAAGTATTAATGACGTCCATGAGATTGTCTTGGAAAGCAAAGTTTTTATAAGGAATGCTAATGATTAGAAATTGACCATCTGAATTCTTTTTCTATATTTAGCAGATATCTATATTTTGTCTTCTAAGCAGCTACCGCATTTTGCAATATGTTCAATTTAAAAATTAGAGAAAGGAAAAATAACATAATAATTATCCTATTATTTTATTTATTTATTTTTTTGCTTAAAAGTAGTATACAAAATTTATTACTTATGTTACTAATTTGTATGGTTTATAATTAAGATCGCCTATTGTAACTTTAGCGTCAAAGTGCATTATTATTGCATTCAGTACATTATTAATGTATAAGGGGAGGGCGTGAAAGAAATTGTGATCGAAAAGGGGGGCGCCAGTGTTGAAAGTTTGAGAAGCACTGTATTAGAAACATTATGCATTGACCTGCTACTCGCATCTATTGCACCAACATCAACAATTTTCTTTGCATACGTGTTCGACGAAATGCAGTGACGAATTTTTCGTCGAAAAAGGCTTTTGTTTAAACATTGAATATAGCTGCGCACGAGTTTGGAATAGACAAGAAAACAGGTCCAATTCATGCATAAATGTTTAAATCTAAACCTCGTAACACTATACCATCATGGTTTAAGGTATCATCTCTAATAACTCTCCATCTACAATTGATACAATGATATTATTGATGATATGCTGCATTCACTAGCTGCATGTTTTTAAGGGGGTGCATTCAATATAACTTATCAGCAAGATATCGCCCATCTGCACATCATGCATCAGTGAACAAGTTGTGCAGGGCATCCAATTACTTCTTTAGCCACGTCTTCTAATATTTCACTTATTGACCTCAACTTGAAAGTATCTGGTCGGCCCTTGTGTATGCTACCAACACTAATCACACAAAATGACGTATGACAAAGGGTTGATAGTTTATATATGGATAGCTGAAACACTGCTTACGGGGAACCTAAAATCTACTTATCACCTGTTTCTTTCTGCCGCTCATTGTATTACTTTGAAATAAGCATCACTTATTTTCCAATGTTGTTTCTGTTTGCCGATTCCATCACTTTCTACGAACAAAATTGTGGTATTGAACTTTCTCCTCTCTGACAGTCTATATTCATTGCTTTTAATTCTAATAGTTCTTTTAAACACGAGAATGTGACTAAATCAGAAAATAAATATATTTCTTTGATTTTAAACTTCCAAACGTAATTTAAATATTCCTTTGCGAGAACATTACATATGCAAATGTACTGCTTACGAAACTACTTTTTTGTACATTCGATTCATTAGGTTGGGGGGAAAGGAATCCATTATTTCTGCATGAAATTCAAAACTTTATTTAACATGTTTCGGATTGTCCGATTTGAGTCAAATATGTACCGTTTTGTTGTATAATATGTTGCCATTTGAAAGGTAGTTTCATATTGCTCTCTCATAGAAGTCTTGGCCTTTATTGGCGAAAAACTCTAGTAATCGATTTTCACAATCTTCTCTTGATCACAATTTCTTATCACTCAGGAAGTTTTGCAATGCGAGAAAAAGGTAGTAATCGTTTGGGGCCAGGTTCGGACTATATGGTGGATGTATTAAAATTTCCCAACCAAGCTCTCAGAGTTTCTGGAGAGTCACTACAGACGTGTGTGGCGTGGCGTTGTCCTGATGGAACACAACACCTCATCTGTTGGTCAATTCTGAACGTTTCTGGTTAATCGCTTGCTTCAAACGGTCAAGTTGTTGACAGTAGACATCTGAATTTAGTGTTCAGCCTTACGGAAGCAACTCATGATAAATGAGTCCTTTCCAGTCTCACTAAATACACAGTAGAACCTTCCTGGATGTTAGTCCTGGTATGGCCACCGTTTGAGCTGCTTCAACGCTCTTTGATCACGATCGTTTTCATACAATATTGTCGTATGTATCCCATTTCTCATCCCCAGTCATCATCCACTTAAGAAATGGACTCATTTGATTCCGTTTAGACACAGGGCTTCGCAGATGGAAATTCAATCCATCATGTTTTTTGGTGTTAATTGGTGTGGAACCCAAACATCGAACTTCTTTTTGAATCCAACTTTGCTCAAATGTCTTAAAGTGGTTTTATGATCAATCTTTAGCTCCTGGAAGATGCTACGACTGCTAACATGTCGGTCAATTTCAATTATTTATGTGATTTTATTGACATTTTCAATGACGATCCAGCCTGTGCGAGGGACAACTTTGACATAAAAATGCCTGAACGGAATCGACGAAACCAAAATTGCACGTAATTAGCTGTAACAGTATCGACACCATAAACACCATTCACAATTTTAGCTGAATGGCTTGCATTTCCGCTTAAATAAAGAAAAACTATAAAATGTACTGAATTTTCTCTTTGTTGACTTCCATTTTTAACACCCTATAACTCACAATTGAATGGACCAAACAAAAAACAGCAAAATACTTTTTTTAGTCAGAAATGTCACCTTGACAATGAGCATAAATTTGAAATTGTTTGATCGATACTTCACGAGATATTGACACTACAGCCATGCACCGAAAAAATAATGGATTTATTTTTTCCCAACCTAATATATCAATGGACATCCAAAATGTAGAGATTAATTTCAAAGTGGACTGTTTTTGCATAGTCAAATGAAGGATAACGAAATTATGTGTCCTTTAAATCATATATTATCACATTTGCAAATTGTTAGTCAGATATATATATTAAAAAAAGTACAGCATCATAGACACACTCTAAAAATTAAACTATGTAATTACAATACATCTGAACAATAGCATCTCATTTTACATAGTCTATCCAAACGTAACATTGTGTAGCTTTAACGTGTCTTTAACTTTACAAAGGATTGGTTAGTTTTTAACTGTTTCTTAATAGTCTAGAAGTAACCATAATATAAACTACAAAAAAGTTAACTATACCCTATATATTAGAAAGATATATTAGGACAGGAGTTTTACAACATACTATCCTATGATGCTCGTATCAAGTTAGTCGTAGCGAAGAGAGGAAAAACATGAGAATCTGATAAATTTGAAATTTAGACGGAAACTTCACTGAAATGAAGCTTTCTATCAACACGAATGAAGATTCAGATAAAAATGAACTATTAAAAAAAGTTACGGCGATATTTTATCGCATCCGTATAAACCGCAGCCTCTTTATTGATTTTGTAATTTGGGATTGCTTGCCTCCTAAGCTAACTCAACTTTTCGATGTATTTTGCAAGATAGCAATTTTAAAGTGTATTCTAAACATTACCAGTCACAAGTGAATGCAATTTCCAGGAACATAACATGAATAGATTTTGTATTTCATTTACTCAATTTGTTCTTAATTTACATTTAGTCCGCAAATTAGAAAAATGTATACGTTTCATTTTATTTTAAGAATATTGTCTATCCGAAATGAAATATTATTTCAAAATTGATTGCTTTATTTGAAATAAAATTAAAAATGGTAATTAATATCACAGAATTCTGAAGAATTTGTTCGATTGCGATTTGATTACATTTACAAAAGTCTCTTCAGTTTCAGAAATTAATAAACCAGCATAGAATTTCAATGGAATTAATAAAAGTAGCTCTTGTAAAATAAATTTGTGCGTTCATTTCATCTGTACAGTTGGTTCAATAATTTATTTTATTTCACAAGTTATTTATTAAATCGGAACAAGATACTTTTTTTAAAAAAAAATATATTTACTTATTAAGTTTCTGTCGGTTGCATATATATATATATACGTAATTAGATTTTTTTTCGTATTAAAGAAGGCATTCTTTAATTGAGCTTTCATTTTGGAAAATTTCCATTTATAATTAAACCTGAATAAACACTGAAAATATTTTTAACATCATGCATAAGATGAAGCTTTTTTATTAAATATGTCTATTGCCTGTTTAAATAATAATAAAAATTAATTTAATCAATAACATTGAAACTGCAACAATACTAATTTAACATTAAAGTAATAAAATAAAATTTAATTATATCATATGTTTCGTATATTTTTTTACTGAAGACAGATAAAATAATTCCCGTGCAACCTCGATATCACGTGCAGCTTAAAAATGTAAAACAAACAAGAAAGAAAACAAAAAGCTAAAATTCTCACATTTTTTGAGATAAATAAGGCAAATAAAATAACGGATAAGCAACAAAATAAAAGTTACGAAGCAAATGAAATTACAATATCAAGCAATTAAGTTACAAGACCAAACAAATATAAGTATCACAAATTGAACAATTGAGTAACAAAACCAAGACAGTGAAGTAACACAAGGAAAACAATGAATCTAAACAATAAGAACAATGACAAAACTACAAAATCAAATCATTGAAGTTAAAAAGCAATACAAATGTAGGTTTGCTAGAGAGAATTCAGTACTTTTCCTAATCTATTTTTTTTAATCTTCGCATGCTATTAAATAAGTATATAACAGTAGCGCACACAGGAAATTTTCTGGGGGCAAAAGTTCCCCATTCTTGTATCATGCTCCTTTTGATTTTGTCGATTTTCGGGAACAGAACTCAGTAAAAAAAATAATTATTGAATAAATAAATAGCATTAATTAATAAAATTAATCATTAATAACAAATACTTAATTAAATTTTACGTACTATATATTTAGAATAATAATCAAGCGGAAAAATATCAAGTGCTTTAGGGGGGGTCCGGACCCCCAGGATCTCCCCCTTGTGTGCGCCACTGGGTCATGTATGTTAACTTGTAAAGTCATAATATTTCTATCTTCCATTCCTTTGAAGTATAAAATGGCACTTTTACTTGTGTAACCTGTTATCTACCGACGGTTCCTTTAAGTATCACTTACTTTAAAACTACATAGAATAACCAAAAAACCTCTACAAAATACTTTGCAGGAATATTCTTTTAAATCTACTTTTCCATGATATATATGGCAGAACGGGTTCTATGATAAGTATTTTAATGAGGTAGGTGCGATTATTTTTACAGAAGAAGTTGCGTTTTTAGCTGAGATTTTGATCGGATTGTGAAGATTGTCATTTTTGTTCAAAAAAAGTAATTGATGTCAAAAGGTGTCTTATATTTTTGTACGTTAATGAAAACCTTAGAAAACTATTTGATTATTAATTTTTTAAGTGAACAGTGTATATAATTAATTTTAAAGTGGAATATCTGTAAGTAATTAGTTAGCTCTAACGGATTAAATTTTCCAAAGTTGATTATTTTGTTTATGTATATTCATTAATTTTCAATGTAGTGATTCAAAAAAAAATATTGCATGAAAAAAAACTACCTACAGTAAATCATATTGCGGTAGATAAAGGGTTAAAAAATAATTGATTAGTTTTATTGTTTAAAAAAATAATTTTTAAATTTAATTTCGTTTAAAATTTTTCTTTATGTTTTTAACAGTAAAAATAATCAATTATTTTTTTAAAGTAAAAGTCATATTTTCAATTTCAAATGAGTGGATTTCAAATGAAAGATATAAATAAAAATACTCAATGTACTTTTTAACTCGCAAATGTGAGGTGTTAGGGAAAAGAAGTATATAATATAGTAATAATACTATATATTTTTTAAGCCGACAAATATTCGAAAGTTTAAAAATAAGTCAAATATTATTAAATTGAAAGTGTCCTAACAAAATGCGATAGAACGATATTTGATAATTTAAGGGGTCGAGTATCGTCTTTGTTAGTCTTGACTTGAAAATAATTCCTCGAGAAACTACTAAGAAAATAATACAATAAGACTTGGGCTTATATAAGGAATATTAGTGCATCCTCCCCCCTTCACTGACCACTGTCTAGACACATTTTTCCGAAATTTGTCTTTTACTTGTCTACCTGTTTACGTATTATACTTCTTGTTTTTTGTATCTATCATTCATAGTTATCCAACTTTTATACTGGAAAAAAACCCATTATTTTTACTATTTATCTGTATTTCCCTTGAATACAATCTTAAGAATTTCTAGGAAGAGACTGCACAAATGTGTTTTTCTTATTAAAGGTAAAGCCATTTCTGATTGTTGCCAGGAACTTTTTATGTACATCACATTTATCCTACGTGTGCCCGTCGTATATGATTCATTGGGACTATAATTGAAGGTTGATTTCTTACATGTTTGGATTATCTTTTTATTTATTATTACTGGAGTATTTTCACTCACAGATGTATTTTTGTTCATATTATGTCTTAGAAATAGTCACAAATATAATGATGGTGGCTTACTTTCTGTTACTTTTGATTGTATAATATTTAAACGTAGAAGGGTTCCATGGGTAAAGGGAACATGATACGATTTACGTAAAAGTTTTTAATTTGAGGATTTTCAAAAACAATTTTTGTTGCCTCCTATGTGTGTATAACATGTAAAACAGATTTTGTGTTCAAATTTTCATAAAAAGCTAACCCTTCAATTTTTTAAGGAAAAAGCTTAAAATTTGTGAAGTGATTTTAAAACGCTACTCATCCCCTACAAAGATTTACTTGCACGCATGAAATTTGATTTAGAAGTACGTCAATCTATGTACAACAGTAGTTGGTATGGGTTTTGCGAAAACGTGATTGGTATTCGTAAAATACTTCTTTTTATGAATGCTTATTCAAAATTCCTTAAAAAATGTATAAATTCTGAATTCAATTACTTTTTAAAAAATAAGTATTGTTTTGATTGAAAAATGCATACCAACTTTTGTTACATGTATTATTAGCAATAAGTAAAAAAAAATAAAGCATTAGGCACAATAGAAAAAACCTTAGCATTTTAAATGAAGACAAACTATGTATTTTATCTTTCTGAGATATTTAAGCTTCAAGTTTTGATTTGCCATAGGAATGTGAATAAAAACGAACATAAAATCTATCATAATTCTGCTTTTTTTAAGTTTAGAGCTTTCAAATTTTGGAGGGCTATAGAAAAATATATAAAAAATAATTTAGGCTAAAAAAATTATATTTGATATTTTGACCGATTTTTGTCATTTGAATCGTACTGTGTCCTCTTAACAAGCATTTCATTTTGAAACACCCTGGGATACGTAATAGAATTTTTTATGAGAATTAATTACCACACACGTATAAAAATCTGAAGTAAATCAAATTCGAAGTTAATGCTAACATAGAACACAATAACATAAATCCGTATTCAAAATATTCCATGAGGTCAATGAAACGTACTTGTAACTGCTAAGCTTTAACACTAAATCTCCCTCTAGCAACATATGACACGCGTGCCAGATGTGATGATGTCTACGCTAGTGGAAGATTTGATGTTAAAAGTTGAGCAGTTACAAGTACGTTTATTTGGTGTGTGTGCGTGTAATACAACAATAATACAACGTGTAATACACAACCAATGTTAAATTATTTTTCAATAACACAGTAAGGTATCCGACTACGTTCGGAGCCATGATTTTAAAAAGGTGCATAAATGGATAATTTTCATGATATTTAGTGTCGCTTAGATTAAAATACATGAATAAAATTGTTTTAAGGATATTTGACAAAAAAAATATTTAAATACAATATTTCGGCTAAAATATTCGGCACTGTGTTTTAATATCATCATGAATTTGTTTGTCTCGTCGATGTGAAAATGTACTATAATTTTGTCCTAAGCTTTGATGTGTGCGCCACAATAAAGAAGATATATGTTCACTGAAGATGTGTTTAATGAAAACCTTCTCACACTCGACAAAAATCTACCACTTGTACAATACATAACATATATATATACTCTATTTATAATATACTCTGTTTTTGAGAGACAAAAGTGATTTGGATGCAATAGATTAAAATAGAGGTAGTTGAAATTTTGGAAACAAAAAAAAATGTTTTATTTTTAAATGCTTCCAAAGACTCGACTTTAAAATGGAGTGTACTAATTATTTCATGGTTAACCAACAATCCCTCTTTCTGTTTATAGCAAAAAACTCGTATGGGGTATAAAAATTTGATATAAATTCTACATCGTTTAATAAAAAGATAACTTACTTAAATAAGTATCCAAAAATACTTAAGCTTGAATGAAAAATCAATGAAATTATTGGGCATGATTCGGCGTAATCTAAATACAAATTAAAAACTTTAAAAATAAACGGCAATTTGTACCAATAGATTAATTATAAAACAATTTTTACTAAAGGTATAGGGCGGGAGCATCCCGTGTCCGCGTAAAGTTGGATCATCCTACATTCTACAAATTATACAACTGTTCATACTTATTGCTCAAATTATAAAACAATAATTTACGTGTACTATGTGACTGCTTCTCAAACTTTCAATATTCACGACCCAAATTTCACAATCACAATTTTCATCGACCCCCCCCCTGCACATAATGTATTGAATTCAATAATAATATACTTTGATTTTAAAGCTACAATATACGACTTAAACTAAACTAAATTATCAAGATAAGCGTTAATTTTTGTATATAATTTCATGTATGACAAGCTCTTTGGGTCACTGATAATTATTAAACTTGTTCTTAACTTAGTGTTGTTAAATTAATTATCAAATACATTGTTCATTACTGATACATTTATAAGGGTATTATATTAATGTAAATATGCATTTCATTTTTATTATGTCGGGTACTATTTTGTTGTTTTTTCTTTCGGTAAATCAATAATTTTTTTAAATAATTTTTATTTTCGACTTTTCCATACGCTCCCACTCCTCACATAGGTTTATCACACCCCACAGCTTTAGAAACGCTGTTCTATTTTCTTCTTTTTTTCATTATATTGTAAACACTCGGATTTTAATGTTCCGCATCCATGATCTCCGCACTTTAATTTGTACTTCAATTTATTGTTTTTTCAAAACAATGTTCCTAAGGCCCCCTTCTTCTAAATTGCACTTATTCCATCTTTGATTCTGCCCCTTGAAAGAGCCATATACAATTGCCCATGAGTAAATACTGTTTCTTTTAATGTTACATACAAGCCGACTTTTTAAAAATTCCACCCCCGTGTTTTTTTATAGTCATGGTAAATGCCAACCCTTCATCTTTTTACGATCCATTCTCACTTATACCTTACGAATAAATAAAGTTATTACACCATCACGAAAAGTATTTTTTTATACATAGACATGTTTTTGTATAGTTTTTACATGGTCTATCAATCCTTGCGTATATTCTGTTCTCAATTGTGCTTGGTTTGATCAAAAATAATACAAATGGGCTCCTTCAATTTTCAGATAAGCACTTATGAAGTAATGCTGTGTTAATCTTTGAGCTTTACTAGTTGATTGGACTGAAAATTGATCTCTCATTGCCAATGTGTACCCATATATTGAACAGGACTTATTGCATTTTTGTTATTGTTATCTTGTGTGAGATAAATAAATAAATTTATTACATAATCACGAAATAATTTTTTTAGAGAGATAATTATAAACTAATACAAAATGAAGTATAATAAATTAAGAATATTTTAATGATTGTTAATGACCTAATAGCAATATGTAAGGAATGGATATTCAGCAAATATTATTTTTAAGAACAACAGCGTCGCCATCTATGATTAAAGAAAGCATTTATTTAATTGTAAAAAAATCAGCGCTTATAGAATATTTATATTATATTTATAAATAAAGCATCCTATTTATCTCTGAAAAGATAAATTTGTACATACAATTTAGGATTTCTCTCGTACAAATAACTATACATAAAATTAACTTAATACTTTTGTTCTAAACAGTATGTTTTAAAATTAATAATTAATATACATATATATAATTTTTACTCTTATGGATTATATGAAACTTAAAATCTGTAACACATTAAATAAAATTTCTAATTATTCGATTTTCTTCAAAAAAATCAAAGCTTGTTAATTATCACCCCAATACAATGCTTTTACAATACTGAAGTCAAAATTGTCACGCTTGTCATAAATTTTAGTACATATTAAATTATCTTCGCAGTTTTAAAATGCAGTTTTCATTCTATTTAAATATCTAGGAAATAAGCTTCATGAGTTTTATTGTTTGCTTGAATCGTATCAAGGTAGTCTGAATCAAAAATTCCAATTTGGGTTGTAATGCTTAGTCTTTCCAAAAAAATAAAATAATGCACAATCAATATAACAAAAACAGTTTTGACTACATAATTATTTTTCAAAGATGTGCAGATATAAATTAGCTGGAACACTTGCTTCAAGAATTTAATTTTTTTTTAAGAAAAACTACCATATTTATACAAGTATTTTTCTTGTAATACTAGCCTAATGTGAAATTAAAAATCACATATAATTCATAACATTTTTAAGTGTACTGTCATAAAATTATGAAAATATTTTAATTATATCATTTATGTCAATAAAATTGTCCAAATCTTTAAAATATATAGTACAAATAGAAAAAATTAATTTATTTTTCTTGCCATCCATAATTTTCTTATTTTTCTTAGTTATTGCAGTGGTAGTAAGTATATTTTTTAATCTGCATAAAAAGGATGTCAAACTCAAAGACTAACTGGGGTCAAATAAACAAGATTTTATTTTAGGTGGGCCGCAAAAAAATCAATATTCATGGAAACGTATTTTGTAAACGTCATGTACATTTAATAATACATTAGAATAAACATAAATAATAGAACAAGAAAAGTGTAACGTTTACATCCTGACAGTGGCATCTCTTCTTTGCTACTATCCAGGGGCGTAGCTACCGCCGTATCAATAATACGGGGTCCCCAACATGTTTAACTACTATCCACGCGAACAAGACTTTCATATCTAAAAAAGGGTCCAGAAAGAATTTTGATAAAGGACCCCCACAGAGCTAGCTACGTCAGTGCTACTATCATTCCTATTCCGGAAGAAATTTTGATATTTTATTACATATTGTCGGTCTAATTATCAGACTGCATAACTCCATCTGGGATGCTAATTTGATACAGTAAGGCTAGGCGTCAAATCGTTGTTTATGTTCGCCAAGATAGGCGAAAATATTACAATGTGGTTTACTTTGATATTTTTATCGTGCGATAATGTGGTTGTCATGGGGATAACGTATATTAGTGTTAGTTTTTTTTTTTAATTTTAATTTTTTTTCGGGATCTCTGCTCAGCGACAGTAACACATTGTTCAAATTTTATGTAAGGAACGCTTAAAATAGTGTAAATAATTTACATATCTGGAAGTGTAATACATTAATATTAGTTTCTGTTGTACTTATTTTATTTTAAAATCTTGCCATCACCTCTCCCTTCGAAATCTAGTTTTATTATGAAATAAAGAAAATTAGTGATTATACTGATCGAGGAATAAATTAAAAGCGGAGCGCGCACTGAGGCATAGCGTAGACAAAACAAAAGGATTAAAGAATCGCGCCAAAAAGGGCTTGGCGCGTTGCACTCCTATATCAAATCAGTAACGCCGGTGGAGTTACGCAGTCTGATAACTAGGCCGGCGATATTATTGTGTGCCGATAATGGCCGGGCCGCAAAAATGTTCGTAGTGGGCTGCATATGGCCGGCGGGCCGCGAGTTTGATATCCCTGATGAATAATCTCTTGAAGCATTTTAGTATATAGATTTGTTAATTTAAATATTAAATTCCTTTTTAACAGCTCTAAATTTAATACGGATTTTATGAAATTTAAGAGGTAAGAGAATTTGCGGAAAATCAAAATTATTATTAATGCGTGTATTTAATTTCTTATAAAAACCAGAAATTCGATCATTTACTTCAGAAGCTGCAATTTTTAAAAAATGTTTGTCGAACATATTAAGGTATTCAAACAGGTTCGGAGTACTTTTTTTTTGTAAAAAAAAAACTTATTTGTACTAAAACATTATAAATGCTTTTTTAGAAATCAATACCAATAAATATTAATATTTAACTAACAATATTTTTAAAAAATATATATTTAAATTTTACAAAAATCCCAGTTATAAGTTAAATTTAAGCAATATATTTTTAAAACTTCAAAGCAATTAGAGAAAAAGTAATAAACTTCTATCAGTAAAAGTATCACTAAAACAAATTAGATGCATTTATCTAGAAAATTTAATAAAGTTTAATGTTTTATTAAAAAAAATTTAAATGTTAGAGCTAATCAAGTAAATATTATAAGAAATGTTACATCCTTTATATGAGGCTATTATTTAAATAACAGGCCATAACTCAAAAAATATCCATGCAATGAAATACATATTAGTACATTTACTAGAAAATAATATAAAAATCAGGCTCAAAAAGTTTCACAAAAATAGGTTTGTAATATTTTGAGCCATCAGACTCGAAATGACAGATTTTGAACAATTTATACTGGTAGATTAATGACTCACTTTCGGTTTTTCTAATTTTTTAAAACTAATTGTAACTTGGCCTCTAGATAACGTAGAAATAAAACAAAGTATGTTTTGTAAAGCCAAAAGATAATTTTATTTAATAAAATAAAATATAAAAAACTATATGATTTGACCAAATTTGATCATTTCCATGTTTGGGTACCTTAAGTTATAATACTTGGGATGTTTTCAAAATTAATTGTTAATTTATCAACTTGAATCCTTATATGATTTTTTGCATCTTTAATTTGTTGCTTCATGTCTTTATATGTAATACTGTTATCTACAGTAAAGTTATAGTTTTCTTCAAATGTTTGAAAAAGAAAAACAGCGAGAAAGTTACATCTAAAATTTATCATACCTTTTTATCTAAAGTAAGAGAATATTAAATGTTGCAACATACTTCTGAATATGTGCCTTATATTTTATAACCAAATTATATTTTTACTACATCACGGATAGTATATCAGTTTTTCCGCGAGAGTATACCACCTAAAAGAAGCAGTGAGCTTCTCAATACAATTTAAATGTATAAGTATATCAAATCTGTTAAATGAGAAATTCAAATACAGGCTCAACAGTAAGAGAAAAAAGAAAAGCTAAGTTAAAGGGGTTTCAAAGGAAGGGTTTTTTTCATATTTTCTTTTTTGAATCAGTTTATACTAGAATTGAAAAGATCAAAATAATGAATTATGCTTCTATAAAGGCTTTCAATGCTCCTAATTAAAGCATCTGAGAATTTACCACGATTGTTAAGTTTGATTCAATGAATTTGGCTATTGAATCACACGGCTATTGTAAAACTTCTTTTACGTGTAAGAAATATGAAAGTTTATCTTTAACCACACATTGTTAAGTGAATCTGCTCCAAACCATCTTTTTTGAAAGTATTGTTGCGATGACTTATAGAACGCATGATTATTTAAGGTTACAACTGATTTCTTACAAACAAAACACTATCAGTTTTGCACATTACTAAAACGGTATCAGGAGACTTCCCAAAGCAAAGACAAATCGACTGGACTTATCTCACAGCAAGTAACATGAAAACGCTCGATCACACGTTCTCTTGCGAAATCTATGCGACCATACACCAGTTCCGTTGGGAAGTGTTGAAATACCCAGCATACAGCGCATACATTTATACATACATCTATATATTATATTTATCTATATTATATATATATATATATTATATATATATATATATATATATATATATATATATATATACTTATATATATATATACTTATATATATATATATATATATATATATATATATATATATATATATATATATATATATATATATATATATATATATACATTTATAGAAAATTGTACACTGAATAAAGCAAACACAACCGCTTTAAAAATGAAAATAATTCTATCTGATGAAAAACCCATTTGTCAAAGGTCATAAAGGTCATCTTTTATTGAGAAAAAGGGAAGTAGAAAAACAAATAGATCAATGGTTAGCACTAGGGATATAATAACAGCGAGTTTATCCGATTTTTCCTCTAATGTTACGGTTTATAAAAAGAATGGTGGAAAGGTGCACTTGTGCATCGATTATAGAAAATCAAATTAAATAAGGAAATAAACTTCAATAACTTCCTGTTATTGAAGAGATATTAGATAAATTAGGAAATGAGAGGGTATTCATGATTCTTGATTTGAAAAACGCAGCTTTTCCGTGAAGGTGCAGGTGAGGCAAGCAGAAAATATGCAGCATTTGTAAAAGAAACAAAATAGTACGAATTTTTAAAAATGCTATTTGGTTTATCCATTAGCAGTAATTACTTCCATAAATACATTAATTACGTATTCAAAGGCTTACTAAGCGAAGCTACTTTAATTACATATTTAGATTATATCGCAGTTCTAACCATTGGTGAGAAAGAAGCTGACGATAAGTTAACTCATTTGTTATCAACGACTTTCCAATATGGTATTGTTTAGTGGTGTAACGTAAACCCCCGCAACCCCCGCATTGCGGGAGCACCTAGGGGGACTCTAGGGGGTCCAAGGCTTAATTGACGCCAAGTACGTACCCTATGTACGATCTAGTATGGGACCCAAAACCTGATTTTACTGAGGGGGGGTCGTCTCCGTTACGCCATTAAAAAAAAAGTGTCATTTTTTTTCATAAAAAAAATTGATTTTCCAGGCCATGTAATTCGATATGGTACAATTCAACCTTCGTTGAAAAAGACAGATTCAAGCTGCATCCTTCCAAAACTTAAGAATGCCAAAGAAGTGCAAGAATTTCTAGGGTTAACAGGATATTTTAGAAAATATATACCTTATTATGCTATGAGAGCTAGACCTCTTTAAGATTTATTGAGGGGATAAAAACCTTCTGAATTTAGATATTAACAAAAAATGTATTTTCAGAATCTTAAGAACGCGCTTTGTCAAGTGAACAAATTTCCAGATGCAAAGCTAAAGCTCTCCGCAGATGCAAGCAAACATGCAAGCAAGCAGATGCTTGGGTTGGGCGATGTACTCTTTTTCCCTTTTCATTACATGATCATTCTATAGTCAAGAAGAAAATTTGTGCAGCTCTAAAAACTTCAAGAAGTAATCTCTGAAGAAATTTCTTGATACTATCTTTTGGGAAGAAAATTTAAATTTTACATGGTTTAAAAATTCTTGAGCAAAAGTAACTAACACCAAAGGTTTTTAAATGGTTATTTTTTAAAGATTTCAATATAAGTAGTACATTGTCCGGCAAAACAAATATAATGCTTAGATGCGTTCAGCAGACATTCCGTTATGTTGGTGAACAATGATAAATTGACACACAAAATTGTCAATGCTTAAGAAACTAACACATTAAAATCAATAAAAAGCTGTTATATGTTGGCAAAACTTTTGAATTTATGTTGAATAATAATGTCTTATATGAAATTAGTGAGGATCACAGGAAATACTGGATATGATGTAAGTTTATGTTGAATGTTCATTTATTTATACATTTCCCACACATTGCTTTAAAGACTTAAGACTTGGTGAGATGTAATTATTATTTCCCAAAAATATGACAAAGTATATATGCATATATATATATATATATACCAGGTGTCCACAATTAAACGACCCTACTTTAAAATTGTCTACAGACGAAACTATTGTTCAGAAAGTTGTAAAATGTTGTGTACGACATAAAGAAGGGATGTGGGAATTTGTTTGGGCGAATAAAATAATTAGTTCAAAATTTCACCACTAGAGGGCGTTTTTAATGGAGATCATATTTAGCATACATTTATAACAGTTTACAAATTTTGTTACAACAATAAATGCTCAACATGATGACCATCGTTTTCAGCTGCTATTTGAAATCTTAAGATAGCATGTTCCACCGTTGACCGCAGTGTGTTCTGGGAAATGTTAAGAACATGTCGTGAAATACTGTCTTTGAGATCAGGTAAAGTTTTTGGTTGATCACAACTTACCAGTTGTTTTAAATGGCCCCAAAGCCAAAAATCGCATGGATTGAGGTCAGGCGATCGGGGAGGCCACAGATGACGAAATTGGCGACTGATCACACGTTCTTCTGTGAAGTGATGTTTGAGAACGTCCGTAACACAACGTGTAATGTGTGGAGGAGCTCCATCTTGCATAAAAATTATGCGTGAAAGGCACTGACGTGCTTGCAGATCTGGAATAATTTTATTCCGTAATAACGATGCATATCGCTGTCCAGTGATAGAACATGTTACTGGACCTCCAGCACCTAATTCCTCGAAAAAATACGGGCCAAGAATAAAAGACGCGAAAACCCACACCATACCGTTACTTTTGGTGAGTGTAGCGGAACTCGTAAGGTGGAATGCAGATTGTCTGTATTGCAGTTGTGAGTATTCTCCGAACCGTCCAAATGAAAGTGGGCTTCGTCTGTCCAGAGGATATTCCAAGGCCATTCTGGATCAACTTCCAAACGAGCAAGAAACTGCAGTGAGAACAGATGTCAAATCTCGAAATCATGTGGAAGCAATTCCTGCACAAATTGAAGCTTGTATGGATAGTAACGGAGGATGTTTCGCATGATCTTCTGGACAGTTGAACGAGGCAGATCCAATGCTTCTGCGACACGGCGAACACTTGTACTAGCCAGCACGTTGGATGATTTGTCCTCTTCCACCTGAAATGCTACTTTCTCTATTGCTTCCGCAGAAACAGCTTTTTTTCCTCTTCCAGAACGAACATTCAACGATCCTGTTTCTTCAAATTTGGTTAACATCAATCGAAGATTTTTAGCAGTCAATGGACCTTTTCGCAACCCCTTTAATGTCCGAAATTTCCGTAAAGCAACTATTGCGGAATTATAGTTTTGATAGAATAACTTTACTAACAATGCTCGATCTGGTAAACATAATGACATTCTGATTAGCAATACCGAGCACAATGAAAATAAACTAATCTTCCATGAAAGTTCATTGCTTTTGTAACAGTTGCTGTGTGACGTCGAAAAAATTTGCATATTTTCGTCTTCCTTCGAGTAAATCCTTTGAAAATTAGTCATCGAAGAAGTTTAATTTTGCAGTTCATTTTAGAGATTGTGTTTTTTAATGAGTATCAGTTATTGTGTTACCGTGTCCTGAGGATGGCCTTCATTCAAAAGCGCCCTCTATTGGCGGAATTTTGAACTAATTTTTTTTATTCGCTCAAACAAATTCCCATCCCTTCTTTATGTCGTACACAACATTTTACAACTTTCTGAACAATAGTTTCGTCTGTAGACAATTTTGAAGTAGGGTCGTTTAATTGTGGACACCTGGTATATATATATATATATTTAATGTATTTAAAATCTGTGTTGAGAAATGTAAATTTGTTAATAAAGGTAATAGAAAAAGCTTTTTACCTCCTATTCCTGGGGAAGATTAACCGTTGTCAACATATCACATAGATTTTATTGGCCCATTGTCAACGAACAATACAAATTATAATCATAGATTCATTGTTACTGATCCATTTACAAAATTTACAAGGCTTTACTCGATCAAGAATACTACTATTGTAGAGACTACTGAAAGCCTGACGTTGCAACACCCTTTGAAACCATTTATTTAAGATCCTATTGAATAATCACTGTGGAGCACCATGACCTTCATGATATATCTTTTTTATATATTTTTTCTTTAAATATAAGTTTCGAATCGCAGATTTAAAAAGCTAACTATAATTTAGAAAATACTTTCTTATTTGTAATTATTTTAATTGGCTCAGCCTATTGAATGGTGTTTTTCGATGTATAACAAATTTTCCTAATGTTATTTAAGTAAATAAAATAAAACGTTCAGATTATTCAAGCAAGACTTAATGTTTTATTACCATTACTAAATTTATTTAACAACATAGAAACAAAAAAAAGTATCATAAAAAATTGCTTTTTTTTCAATAAAGAATTAGTGGTTTTTTATTTTAATTAATTAGTAAAATATATAATTATTTTTATTAATTCGTGCTTCAGCTATAATATGCACTTGGAAAAATATATGAAATCTAAAAATATTTTAAAATATATTTTGAAGAAAACTATTGATAATAACTAATTTCAAATTTTTATTCAAATATTAAAATATTTACTTCTCATTAAATTGAGTATATAGTTTTTTTTTTTGGTTTAAAAATGTGTGTGTACATTTTTTTTCTCCTAAGGTTCTCCTTTTTAAAAGTTGTGTTTCCACAAAATGTTTGTAGATGGCAGCACGTCACACCTTAAGCAAATTTTCAGGAGCGCATTGTTTTTTCGTCACTAAAAATGAAAAGTTCTATATAGAGAATTATTAAATGATATTTTTATTGTGATATTACTATGCATAAAATCATATAAATAATAAATAATGCACTATTTTGTAATGCATGTAGCGTAATCTGTTTTGTGTTGTAATATGTTGCTGTTTTTTAAAAAAAAAAAAAAAAAAAATATTGTGAAATTCAAGCCTATAAAACAAGTTATACCAAAGGAGAAGAAGAGGTAATAAAATATTCCTTCTGATTAATTACTTTTATAGAAATTTAAAAAGTTATTAAATTATTTAGTTGAATAAAAAAATATTTATAAATTGAGTGCGAGAATGTTTATTCAATGCAAAACTTCAGAAAATGTGTCAACACCTAAACAAAATATATGCCATGAAATTTTAAAACTTCAAATTTAAGTTATTTTGCTTCGTGTCTATAAAAATTTTAAATCAACAAGAAGAAATTTTATTTATTTACACTTTATTATAAATATTTTCTTAAATATTAATTTCAAACATTATAAATTTATTATATCCTTTCGTTTACTACACTAATTTAAAATGCTTAAACACCCTGAATATTTTTGAAAAGATATCTTTGTAAATTTATTGTAGGCCTTTTCTGTAATATTTCGATAATGCAAGCAACCATCACAGAATAATAAGGAAAAAAAAAAAAAGAAATTGTGTGTACTTAATCAAGGCACTTTGGAGAAGCATGGTTAACATGTGAACATTAAATCTTAATTAGAGGTACTGATGTTGAAAAGTTAAATCCTTCTTAAAAATATCGAAGTCGAAGCTATTTTACGCTTACGAAATAGCTTTTCTTACCACTTAAAAAATTTGCAATGCTGTTTTTAACAATTATAATCTGATTAAGTGATAGTAATAACGAACTCCTATTATGTACTTTTCAGAAAAAAAGATTTAAAATTTTAGTTCTCAAAATTAAAAGCATTACTTCTTCTTTGTACGAATAATTGCCTCAATGCATTGCATATTTTAATTTTTTTCCTGTCCGTTTTCTCTTGTATTTTGTTATTTTATCTACTTTTTGCCTTGTAGTCAAATATATTGAATTGATTTGAATCTTATTACTGTTACACATAACAAGCAGAACCCTAAAATTTTGAAACCAGCTTCCAGTTTACTAATTGTACGTATTTCTAACCGAAACAATCACGTAATATCAATGAATGGAAACAGCATAATTCATTTTCAACTCATGATAAACTTGCATAAAAATTTCGTGCTGGAAACATAAAACAGCATAAAACAGACAAATAAACATTAAATAAAGAAAGAATAAAGTGATATCTAATTAAAATGATTCTTACAAAAACGTCAATGTATTTTTATAAATCCTAAATTGAATGGTTTTGTAGAAAACGTTTGTATTTATTAAGAAAGCTTCTCTTTGAACAATTTTTTTTCTTCTCTTTTTTTTCTATTCATGTTTTAAACTGAGAAAGTTATAGTATTTTATTACTTAGTAATCTTTTAAAACATGCAAAAGTCCTTATTTTCTGGGAAATGATCATAAAAAATACCACCTTAGATCAAACTAAGTTATAAAATTTCAGAATTATAGCATTTGATTAACTCCTGTAGAACTACTCATTTAGTAATGTATAGCTTTGAATTCGAAAAATGAAATCTTGCATCAATTTTTGAGAGGTTTGAATAAAAAAAAAAGAATGTGGAAATCCACGCTATAGAAGTGAAACTTCTTTGGCGACGTTGGCCGGAAATGCAGGAATACATCTAATTATATTAAACTGCTGGGGAAACTTACTTTAATCAAATAAAACTCGAAATTCATTTACTGTATGAAAATAATATTTTTATTCAATTTTCTGCATCATCATTTTCCAAGAATGGGATAGGGGTTAACTGAAGTAGGATATAAAATCCTCGATTGTAATCAATCAAGGAAATATGAGAAAACTGCATCAATCATCAATCGTGGTTCCGTATTTTGTGGTTCCTTCTCTAGAAACAGTATTCAATGACAAATTCAGTGTCAGTTTCAAGGGTTCAATGAGTGGCTTTGCTTCTGAAGAAAAATTAACATTAAAGTCTCCAGTTAAAATAATCGGCTTTTAATCATCATCGGATCCAATGATTGCAGCAGTCTCTGGTGTGTACATCACTAAAATTTTATGGATGAAGGGGTGAGAGAGAGATAACAGCTGCAACAGGACTACTTGGTGATATATGGACGTTAGATAGGACTTGCTGCTAGTTTTTCTTTTTTTTTTTTTCACGAAACACTTTTCCTCCTTATGCATTTGTTCTTGGCCTTCTGACTAGAATTAATTATAATTCAGTGGAAGTGAAAATTAATAATATAAACTTAATGCATCACTCACAGAAGTCACTGCGCTTGCTTACAAGACGCAATCCGTAGTGCTTCTGACGCAAACGTTAGTGACATATACACAATGCTCCAGACACTCTCGTAAAGGGAAAAACCATATAAAGGTAATATTTTGGGTGCGCTTATTGGTTGGAAATGGTGCGTTTATTAAATAAAAGCTACGGAAATACGTCGCGCGAGTTTGTTACGAGTAGCAAATGTACCCACTTAATGTTTCCAATTCCCATGTGCCTTTCGTCCGAAGCCGCAAGAGGCCCCACTCCATACTTCTGATGCAATCCCCCTTGGCAATCTTCCAACTTTTTCACGGATATGACGCAAGTCACGTGGTGTCCCCTACTCTCTATCTCCTCACCAGGACGACTATTCTGTGGGATGGGGGATGACTACTCCCGTTCGCTTTTTCACCCTAACGTAAAACTGAGCAAATTTCGAGCCTAAAGAAGTTTCACTTCAGAAACTTATCTTTCAATTCCAACTAACTCAAAACACTTCTCCTGAACTAACTTTTTAATTATCTGGGAATTATTATTTATTGAAAATTGAGCAAAAATATATGGAAGTAGAACGCACTTTGGACTTACAAATGTCGGATGGGGCTTCTCCTGATGGATCTCTTCTTTTCCACACCACCACAAAAGCTGTTACACTGATGATAACCACTAAAACAACTACAGCACATACAATCGGCACCAAAATAGTTGGATCTTCAAAGAAATGGGGCGAACGCACTGAAGATAGAGGAGGAACCGTTGCTGAAATAAAATAACGTTTTGTAGCATTAGTTTCAATATCATCTAATAGTAAATGAAGATAAAATAGCACGAATACAGTTTCAAATACACATATTAAAACTTGTAGCAGTATATATGGAAAAAAGTAAAATATTAGACCTTATAAAATTAGATATGGATTTATATAACCAGATTCTTGTGTCTTTTTAATTTAAAATAATATTGCATTTATTTTCGAGTACTCTTTTCTGATGCGGATTTGGCCCTATGTCGTGCATTCAGCTCTGTATAAATGTGAAGCAGATATTGAGAGGTTAGATACAAAATGTGTGATTTATAGACTGTACTGTGGCCTTTTTTTATTCTTGTTATTTGTTAATCTTCTTTGTTACTTATTTTTTTGCAGTTGTCTTGCAATCCGTCATTGGAAATAAAAACAAAAATACATACTTCATGTTTTGCAGACTACAAATACGATTTTCTACCATGGCTATATATTGTCTCTTATTTACATTTCCATATCATTGAAAAGGAATTTCATAAAAAGTAAAAACCAACCACCAACGCGAAGCAATTTTGACAAAATGAAGTGTTATCTCACCAGTTTACTGTGGTTGGCAACTCTCCCTCTCAAATGCCGATAAATAACGAGCAGAAGAAATGAATCAGTCGTTAAACTCAAGAGGAATCTTGCGTAACATATTAACTATGAATATATATATCAAGTGTTTCTAAAAGAGTATCGGAGTTTTAATGCATTATAGTATTTATTCCATATAAGTTACAAGTATAATTCATACATTGAATGAAAGATTAACTGAAACAGTTTTAGCTACAAGTTTATAAATGTTCAATGTGAGCCCCATTTGTCACACGGCACACATCAAGCTGATAGGCGAGTTCATTCCAAACCTTTTTTCAATGTGTCTGAGGAAATTCTTGCAACATCGGCTTCCATCATGTGTCTTAAGTCAGAA
Organism: Trichonephila clavipes; assembly: GCA_019973935.1. Lineage (NCBI taxonomy): Eukaryota > Metazoa > Arthropoda > Arachnida > Araneae > Nephilidae > Trichonephila > Trichonephila clavipes. The sequence continues at coordinate 1,002,945 of BMAU01019643.1, read as the reverse complement.
AGGTCAGCTGGTAGTGGAGGAACGTACACATAATCCTTCATGAACCCCCACATATAAAAGTCGCATGGCGTCAGATCGGGTGAACGTGGAGGCCATGCGATACAAGCTATATCGGGAGGCTCTTTACGGCCAATCAATTGATATTAATGAATCGCGTACTGTGAGGTACCAGTGAGGCGGTGCACCATCTTGCTGCCAAATGAAGTCATTTGGTTTACTTTCTTCCAAATGAGGAAATAGCCATAGTTGTAGAGCATCAATATAGACAGAACCAGTTACAGCATTGGTCGTTCCGTACTTTTCCATTTACAAAGACAGTCAGTTATTTCAAACTGATGGTACCACCTAATAATGATATTATCACGAACTTAATACGGAACGCTCGTTGCACAGTAATAACAGATTCTGTCTTTGCAAACTGGAGAATACAAAACGCGTTCTGTTTACTAGTAGCCATTTTTCTACCAACGCGTTGATCGGCAAGAAAGGAGAAAAAATTAGCATACGTTTCGCGCGCACAGGCCAGTAAACAAAACTGTTTCAGTTGCTCTTTCATTCGATGTATGAGTCATACTAATATGTTATATGTAATGAATACTACAAAGCGTTAAAACTCCGATATTCTTTTAGAAACACCCGGGATATATATATAATCCTTATTTCTCATACTATATTTTGTTACTCGTAATTTATAAAACTAAATCTTCATAAAAACAAAAAAAAATATCAGAAATTTTCAGCGAATCTTCAAAAAATTTTCATGTGGACCCCCGGTTGTGACCTCTGATCTAAATGAGCTATAGTTTAAAATTTCCGTAGAATTTCAAAGAACAAATAACTTCCTCGATATGAAAATATCACTAATTTTTAGATGTTGATATTTCAGCAAATGTAGGATGAGCTATATATTGCGTTTTCAGAGGAAAATTTATTCCATTAAAAATTATTAGTTTTCTATCGTTTCAAAGTTTTAGAAAATTAATAGCTACAAAATTGCGTTTCTATACAATTTTATTATTTATTATGCGAAAATCAAAAGAGTTTCTTACAAATTTACAAATACTATCGGATTTAATAATCTCTTCAAAAATGACAAAGGTTTACATAATTGAACCTTTGTTATAATATAACTGAAAGTTTATGCAAAGGTTAAAAAAAATTCTTACAGAGCCATTAAATACAAAATACACATTTTAAATAAAAATTTCAAAATTAAGCAAAATTAGTCTTGTTATTATAAATCGCTTTGTTGAAAATTTAGAAAATCGATCCTAAAGAATCCATCACATTTCTTACCATGTGCTGCCATCTATGAATAATTTTGGTAAGTACTTAAAAAATTCTTTTAAATCAGCCATTTATATAAGTAGAAATTTCAAAACGTATATGTTTATTGTATTTCAAGAAAAATCGCATTATCGTTACATTTTTACAAGATAAAATAACCTCTTACCCCTCCCCCTCAAAAAAAATGTTAAAAGCTATCAAGAACTCAAACTTTTTTTAAGTGCTCAATTTAATGTAGATACTAAATTTAAGCATCTACTCAAATACCTTCTCACACAGAAATGCTCCCCTTCAAAAACTACAAAAAAGTAGTATTAGCATTCGTGCTGCCATCTACTAGCAGTAACATAAACAAATTTTGAGTGTAAGTAATTATTATTAAACAAGCATCTTTAAATACATGGAACTTTAAAATTTAACAATTTTAAATAATTGTTCTTAAAAACAATGCATAATAAATCATCTAATAATAATAAATTTTTCTTAAGTTAAAACGTTTATTATTATAGTGAAATTCTACAATATTTGTCGGTGCTGCGATCGCCATCCCTACCGCACAACCACATTTGTACTATCTCACTGCACCAAGCAGTCGCAATAAATCGTGATGCTTTAAAACTCGCATTTTTAATTAATTATAGTCCACATACGAAACCATATTTTTGAGGTGCCAAAATCCGACTCGACGGAACAGAAATATGGTAGCGAATGTGGACTATAATTAACTAAAAATGCGAGAATTTTAAAACATAAAAGTTTATTGAGGTTGCTTAGGGCAATGTTTTCCTTGCAAATAATTGTACAAGTGTGGTTGTGTGGTGGGGGTGGCGATTTCCGTGTCAACCGTATTATTTCAGAAATTTTGTATCTTCAATCAATAATTTGTAATTGCAACATTTGAATAGATTTGTGAATGCTTTACCTATGAATATGTTTCACATTCTTAAATCCATGAAAAGTAAAGAGCTGTCTTTCATACATATGAATGTTAAGAAAAACAGTTAAATGGTGAAATATTATTAATTTTAACAGTAACCCTTGATAATGTAAGTTTTCAAGATGTTAGCACTAGCAAAATTCTAACAAAAATTTTGAAGAAAACCGAAATTAATCAAAACAAAATGTCTATTTTTTTCTGAAAGTTTAAATAATTAAGAGAACAACTCATTAGTAAAATATAATTTGAAATGAACAATATGTATTAAACTTATCGAGTTTTTGTGCGGAAATCTTTAGCAAAAGAATTTATCTTTAAAAACAAATTCTAGTTTGTAACAAAAATGAACTTTGTAGAAGTTTTATTAGTTTTGTTAAAAAAAGAAATAGTTTTTTAAAATGTGTTTTTATTTTATATTTAATAAGAAATGGTTATTGATATTTAATACTGTTTCTTTTATTCACATCTTATGAAACCTTTAGTATTGTTTTATAAACGCAAGTAAAAAACTGCTTGAAAAAATACACCACTTTTCCGCAAAGTACTGCTAAAAATTATTTGATATTGATATATTTCTTTTTAAAAATCTTTAAGAAAAGAAAATTGTTTTGAGTTTTAATTGGGTTAATGTTTATGTTTTATTTATCTATTTTAACCTTTGTAAAAATAAAGTATTCATTCTCGCGCGTATGTAGGTCACTTATACATTTCTAAATAAATTCCCAAATGTATTGTGCTGCCATCTATTAACTTTTACAGGACTTTAATTGATAGGAAATCTGCATGCGTGTAATCTAAAAACCGCGGTACGATTAATTTAGCTCATGATTCAAATTGCTTTAACGCATAACGATTTCTTTATTTTTATCAACCTTTTAAATTAATAATTTTAAATTTCTTTTGATCAAATTTTACCTTTAAAAGGTTGACTTCGACAATCATTTAAGTGTGTGCTAATTTTACAAAATTCGAATATTTTTTTACAGGCATAAAATAATAATGCTATGCAATTACCTCCAGTTAGTGTGAGAGTGGCGAACCTATACTCTGCATCCGTTGTACCAGCGTCACTATGAGCAGTCACAAGAAGATCATGCCAAGTGCCCGGACTTAAATCTGCAATTTGAAGCGTTTCCTGATCAGTCAGGATATGATTAGAGACCAGGATCCATTCCTTTTGACCTTGAGGTTTGTATTGAATGACCAAGTGAGATATGGGACATCCATCATCCATCCAATTTCTAAGGTTAAGTTGTACTGATGTCGTGTTGCTTCGTATAAATTCTGATTTTTCTGGTGCAACAGGTGCTGTAGATTACAAAAATAATAAATCACTTCTAGTTAAAACACCCATAATTAATTGTTGTTATTCAAGCTAGATAGTTTTAAGTACATGTTTATATATGTTTACATATTGATAGTGAAACTTATTCCTGCAAGAACCCTTCTATCGCAAACGATATATCCGTCAGCTACAAACTTATTTAATTTTTATTCTCTTCTATAAGCTTGAATCTTGATATTTTTTATCTACTTATTCAATTCAATACTTTATTCCTTGTTGCTAACTTTATGTAATATTTATACTTTTTTCTCAACAAAATATAAATAATCCATCTAAAGACCTAATGATGACATAATAAAGCAAACACTATAAATCCAATGCAAATGTTGTTTTCCAGAAATAATATAAACTCAAAAATCAGTAAGGGTTATGCGATTAGTTGTGTTGTATTTAGTACTCCAAATGATTCATTTCTTTAACTCTTAAATGGAACAATATGCATGCAAGCGAAGTAAAAATTTGAATATTTTATATACATATAATCAAAGCTTCCTTTCCTGATGTTACAAATTTTTGAAGTTGAATGTTGTACAAATGTAAACATGATACACCATACTAAAAATAAAGTTTTTATTTCAGATAATACATTGCTCATTTGGGGGGAGGGAAGGGGTAAACTTTTACATTTATGATAGCTGATTGGTTGTTCATTGGTATCATAATAAGAATCAACACAAGGGCTACTGGTGACGACTCTTATCATTCTTTATCATGTCTAATGATTTTGTACCACCATTCATCTAGTGACTGGGCCCAGTGCCAGTTCAGACCCTAGGCGCAGAAGATCTACAGGCCCCTTGGCACTTGAGGATCGAAATTTATAACCAGAAAATCTAGTTAAGTCTAGCTAATTCGGGCGCCGGTCCCTTGGACGTCTGCCCCAAGACTCGGATAAGCTGAACTTAACCAGTGTTTCTGTTAAAAATTTTCTATTCGCCTATGCCAAGGGAGCCTGTAGATTTTCTGCTCCCAGGGCCCACAATGAGCTTAAATCGGCACTGAGAACACCGCTCTCCAAAATTAATAACCCTGCCAACGTGAAGCATGATCTTTTTCGCTGCTCAAATAGATCTTATTATTATGAATTATCCGCTTTAGACGGTAGGTCTTACAGAAATGAAATCCTCAATTCAACAAAAGCATATTATCGACAAGTCGCGACCATGACCTTCTGCTACCACCTTCACTATATTTAAGGAGTTTATAATCAAAAATAGCCACTAAAAAACTGTCCTTATAAACGTTGATTATTCTTCAACTGCGTGCTAGCGTTAAATCCTTTTCTGTTTTTGCACGCTCTTATTATTAACAATCTCAAATATATTTAGATAAATCTTCATATTTATATATATATATATATACGCGTATTTTTTTACACTAACTTTCTTCAAATTAATTTTTTTTGAATAATACGTTGCTTTAAATAGAAATTTAATTATAAAATAATCCTTACCGATTAATATCACAAAATGTTTTGAAAGATAAAATATACTGTACGGCCTTTAGATTTCGATAAAAAGGGTTTATAGGAGCTTAGGATACCTCAGTAAAAACTCTAAAATAAGCATATTCTATAAAATATATGCTTTCAAGGCAAACGTGTTATTGAGATTTTATAAAACATACATTAATACTATACGTTAATTAAAATACTACATGTAAAATTTTTATTCCTGACTCAACGATCTTATAATTTTGCCGAATTTAATTTTCCTCACATTCGAAAAAAAATAATATTGTTTCATACTGTAGAGTAACTGACAAAAATATACACTTAATCAGTGACTTCGCAGCATTAATATCAATATTTATATAGTTCATGAAATTCAACTTTAAATCAAAGATGGGATATTATTATTAATAAATGGGAATAAAATAATAAATATCTATCTACGCGAAGTTTTTATGCTAAATATAATTTCAAATTACTCTTTTTAATATATAGGGAGTATATATTAAAAATATCTCAATAGATTTTGCATTTGTTCGCGGACACACGGGCGTTCTTGGGAATGAGCGAGCCGATTGCCTTGCAAAAGCTGCAACCAAGCGCAAAATTGACATTGACGTTAATATTCCTAAATCGTTTTACAAGAAGATCACGAAAGAAAGAATGGTGAAGTCTTGGAACCAAGAATATCTCATTGCTTCAGGGCTACTCAAAGTTTCACTGTTCGCGACCCAATATTTAATCATAATTTTCATCGCGCCCCCCTCATACAATAACAATGTACGGAATTCAATAATACTATACTTTGTGGTGTAAACTATGATACGACTTTTACCTCTAAAGTGCCACCGGCGTATATAAACGTTTCGCTCAGTCATAGCGTTAATTTCCCCGGACGTATATATGCGTCTTTCCAAAGTGTGATCGTTTTTTGTGCACTGCTATCCATAAAATTATTCAGAAGGCTTTGGAATGCAACAAAAGGAAGTTAACAATGTTTCCGAAGGATATGCTTATTTCAGATTATTTGCTTATTTATTACATCCCCCCAATACATTACTTACGCATGCGTTGACATTGAGAAGCGAATCGCTTATATTTTAATCGGCAGTTGAAGGATTAATTATAAACCGTACAAATTGTGAAGTAAAGTATTGAGTTTTGTATATAATTTAATATATGACAGTCCCATGGGGTCACTAGTCATTATTAAACTTGTTCTTAATTTAGTATTGTTAGATTAACCATTAAATCCATCGTGTAGCAATGATACATTTATAAGTGTAAATATTAGTATAAATGTGTATTTTATTTTTTATTATGTCAGAAAGTATTTTTGTTTGTTTACTTTCAGTAAATTGATATTTTTTAAAATGATATGCTGTTTTCGACTTTTCAATATACTCGCGCCCCCTTGTACAGTTGTCCTGCCCCTCAAGGGGGGGCGCACCCCACAGTTTGAGAAACGCTGCATTGCTTTCAAAAATATCTGTAAATTTCTTGTACTTCTTGTAATTCTTCTTAACCTCATTTTTTTAAAAAAATTTTGTTTACCTTGAATGTGTGTTTAATACTTACTTCTGTAAGCCCCGTGTTATACTTTGTGGTGCACGGGGATTGTATAATGTTTTTCAATAAAAACAATATATATATATATATATATATATATATATATATATATATATATATATATATATATATATATATATATATATATATATATATATATATATATATATATATATATATATATATATATATATATATATATATATATATATATATATATATAGGAGTTAAGTTTTATAATTCCAATGTAAAATAGCAAAAAAATATAATTACAATTGTATTATTTAAAACAAATCCAAAATATTATGTATAACCTGATTTTTTTTAATTAAAACTAGATACAAACATTCACATTTTAATTAAAAAATAAGCCATTTGATACAACTTTATAATATTTTTACACACATTACTCTTAAAAACATACTTGATATACATTTCTGATTTTCACACAATGCTACTTAAGATTAAGTTGTGAAAAACGTGCACTTATAGATACAATTACTGATCAAGATTGTGTACGAGTATAAAATATGCGGCAGCCAGTGGCGCACACAAGGGAAGGTGGTTCCTGGGGGTCCTGACACCCCCCAAAGCCCTTGATTTTTTTCCGATTACATAGTACGTAAAATTTAATTATTTGTTATTAATGATTAATTTTATTAATTAATGCTAATTATTTATTCAATAATAATTTTTTTACTGTGTTCTGTTCCCGAAAATCGACAAAATCAAAAGAAGCATGATACAAGAATGGTGAACTTTTGACCCCTGACCCCCCTCCATGAAAAATTCCTGTGTGCGCCATTGGCGGCAGCTTATATATGTGTATCGTTTTTAAAATCATTTTCTACATTCAAATGACTACTACAAATTTCTTTTTATTTATTTTTCGATATTTTATAACTTATTTTACAATTTTACATGATTTTTAAGTGACAGAAATTTAAAATGAATTAACTTCAAAAATAGAAAACGAAGTTTACTTCCAAATGTATCTTTAGTAAAATTTTACCTCTCCCATTGGTTGTTATCTGCTGTATTTCGCTAGGTTCTCCGTGACCGACACTATTTAGAGCCGTCAACATAATTTGATATGATGTCCCACACTGAAGGTTCTCTAAGACGAAACTCTGTCGTGATCCTGGAAGCCTGGTTTCATGCCACTGGCCTGAGCTTCCTTTGTAAGTAAGAAGGAAACCTAGAAAAGGCATACAGATGTAAAAGAAAGGGTTAAGTTTCTATTTTATATAAATGAATTTTTAAAAAGGATACACAATACAATATAAATGTTTGGTGTATTGTGTTGAGTGGCAAAGTAAAATTGCAGTGAATTTAAAAAAATAAACTTTATTTTCCAACATAACAAATAATTAAGTTCGAGTTTATATATTTTCTTCGTCAGAGTGGAATTCTGGGAAGATAAAAGAAATGCCAGAGGACATTTCTTCTGACCAATGAAATTCAATAGTAGGTTTTAACAGCCAATAAGACGTAAGGATCAAGAATCCGTTACTATGAGTAAGGATGATCCGTTATTATGAATAATAATGATCCGATATTATGAAAGTACACTACAAATGTATTCCTGTCAAGGATTTTTATTTTCCATGGTATGTAGAAATATTTTTTATATTACTTTAAAAAAGAAAATAAAAATATCTTAGCTAATTTCATTAAAATTTTCTAGAGTGTAGTTTCTTAAACAAATAAATAATTACTTTACATATAATCATAAAATATATGAATGAAAATAAAAAAAAACTATTAAAAAAGCACATTTTTTTTTTTTTTTTGGAAGAATAAGCAGAATGCATAAATTATGCTGTAAATTCCTTCAATCCGCTGTAAATACTTATTAAAGAAGACATTTAAAAGTTACAATATTGCGAATCTTTTTGAATACATTATGAAAATGTTTTTTAATGTATCGTTTTCGCTGCTTGACTTGAAATTTAATCAGATTTTATTAATTTAAATATAGAATTTTAAATTAAACTCTCTGTTGCGCAAATTAACATTTTGTGATAAATCCATAAACTTTAACTTGTAAACCAAAAAGTAAAAAAAAAAAAATCTATCGATGAAATTTTAACATGTAAAATTTCTTGCTTCATACCGAAATATATATATAAGAAATGTGTATTATTTTTCTTCGGTTAAAAACTATTTTTATCCTATTAAATACTTCATCCGAGCCTATATAGCTGGTAACTTTAAGCAGTAGAGAATTGATTTGATTTGTAAACTGAAATAAGGCATGATTTTCCGATTAAAATAATTTTGATTGTGAAGTGTTATATTTGATTGTGTGTGTACAATGGAAATAGAATTAATGCATCAACTCTTGGAAATACTTTTAGATTCCTAAGAAATGTGCTGCCATCTGTTGGGAATACTAAGTACTAAATACTGAAAGTTAACTTGTATATCATAAGAAATTTTTTACTAAATTGTAAAGAACGTATTGCGGCAATTATTAAAGTTTACGTTTATTTATCCATGTAGCTGTAAAATAAGTATGAAAATTTATGTTGGGTTTCAATTTGGCTCTCTGATATAGTTGGAACGGAGGAATGTTATGCGTTGTGAAATAAATTAATGTTAAAAATGCAAGTTTAAACGAGAATAATTTCTAAAAAATAATAATAAAAAATGATTAACATTTAATTTCCTCACTAAAATCACTTTCAAAATACTTTATTAACTGTATTAAAATACTTATTTTTAAAAAGTAACTTTGAGTTTGTTTTTCCCGTTATGTTACAGATTGTTACCATCATGCGATCAATTCATACGGATCCGTAGAATTTTGAAAATAAATATATCAATAATATTTCGAATAATATTTATATACTCTTATTTAACTTTTTCTTATCATACCTGTAATCGGTCTTTCATTGGTTGATTTAGCGTCCCAATTTAGACTGATAGATGTCGCTGTTGTATCAACGACTTTTAAAACTGGTGCAGCTGGGGTATCTACATAAGAAATGCAAAACAAAATTTCGTTTAAAGTTTAATGAAATATTTATTACCAGTACGCTTCAAAAAAGAATGAAAAAACGAAATTTCAAAATGCAGCTTATCTAGCCAACCAATTATGAAAAAAACCCATAATTTTTTTAATACATTCATTTTTAAAATTTAAAAATGGGAACAAGAGAAAAATTAAAAATATGAAATTGGATTTTTTTAAAAAAAGTTATTTTCCAAAAGAAATTTTCTACGAAATTTTTTTTAAAAAACTGTAGAATTTTCTGCAGAGTAAAAATACTATTACTAAGGAAGCAATACTTTAAATGTGTGCATACTGTGAGCAACATTGAAAATATTTTAAAAATTCTGAAGTACTCTCAAGTTATGCGAAATAATTTCATTTCGACGGCTCAAAACCTTTTTAAATATAAAAACTAACAGCAATAAGAATTTTAAGGCAATTAAGCATTTTTCTCTTTAAGATATTCAAGCTTATAACTGAACTTTTTTTTTAATATTGATAAACATTTTTTGTTCAGTATAAAATACTTCGGTTCAAACTGTAAATAAAAACTTGCATCGCTTTCTCAAAGTAAATAGACGCATATATATTTTTTAAATATATCTATGTCACCAAAGAATATTTCCAAAAATAAAACAATATTAATCTGACTCGCCTATAGTGGATGTCTGGACAATGATTTCATCTGATGGAGGACCAGCGCCTTGGCTATTGAATGCTTGTACTACGATGCTGTACTGAGTTCCTCTTTTCAGTCCCACTAAGGTGTAGTTGGCATCTGTTTGTCCTTGTTTAATGTTCACTGTTTTATAAACATATGGGCCACCGCCCGGAAGTTCTCTAAAACCGACGTAATATCCATCCACGTAGCTCACTTGTTCCATGAAAGAAGGTTGTTGCTGTGGAGTTAAAATTAAAATTCAGTGTAAATAACTATTTTGATTATATTTATAAATAATTTGTATATTTTTATCCAATATATCAACGATTAATGTCTTCTAGCTTAAAATATTACAAAAAGATTAAAGTTTTTGCACCTTAGACTAATCAAATTTGATATAAATGCGTGAAAAGGATCCTGTGTTATCAGATCATATAAAATTATAAATATTATTTGAAAAAAATATTAATGGTTTATTTATTTTTATTAAAAGCTCAAAGTCTTTTTTAAAATCTTTCAAAACTGTTGATTTGTTAAGAAACAGTAAATTACATCTCTTAAAATTTCGCTCCATAGATGGCGCTGCATATATTTATAAAACTAACGAAAGTATTTTGTAATTTTGAAGTAGAATTCTTAATTCAGTGAAAATTGTTTAACACGAAACCGAGGGACTGAAATGTTTTTTTCGTGTTGAAAGATACAGCAAAAAAAAAAAAAAAAAAATCAACAATGTAAGTTTATCAGAGTTTACTTTATTTGCGAGATATGCATATATGCATGTTTTTAATAAAATAAATGAAACAAAAACGTTCACAATAACTTGATGAAATTTAACACAAATAATTTTGAAAAACAAAACTCTTAAAATGGGGGCATTCTGAGATCTTACTTGTTTGAACCAAGCAAATAAAGCTAAATCTGAATCACTTCTGAGTGGACCCAGTATCAAAATTTCTTGCAAACTCTTTTTGGGGACCCCTTAATATATTAACAAATTTTGCTCACATGTGTTCGAGCCCCTGTAGCTTGGGCTTGGTAGCTACGCCCCTGCTCTGAATCCTCGTTCTTGGCCGTTCTCGTCCGTTTTCGCTCTGGTTCAAACTTACTGCGTTCAAACATTTCCGAAATTTACTCTCTTTTTTAATTATTGTTGATAATAAAGAATTAACAACACCAAAATCTGCACAGATTTCCGTTTTCAGTTTTTGATCAACCGCCTTAAGAAGCTCCATTTTCAATTTAAGCGACATAGCACTTTGCTTTCCAACCGAGCCCTTTGCCATTGTGCTCGGAAAAAAATCTTCTAAAAAAGGAAGGGGGGTAGCGCGAACCAAACTCATTTACATTTACTCATACTGCGATGTACTCATCACTGAATTTTAAAACCAACTGATGACAGATTATATGTTTTTGAATAGCGTTTATAAGGGTGGAGGGTGTAACAGGGGCGTAGCTACCACCGTTTCAATGATACGGGGCACCAAGATACAAGGGCTGCAACATACGCAAACAAAAAATTATGATTAATATGCTCAGAATTGAACCCCGATAAATTTTCAATACATGGCCCTTTCAGGACTAGCTACGCCAAGGGGGTGCAAATAGCTTAAATAAACAAAAATGGTTCGTGTCACAGGCTGTTCCAAGAGTAATTTCAAAGCCAAGCTATCTTTCTTTCATTGAAACATGTGAAACCACCTCTCTTTCATTTCACACTTCTGTTAAATCTATGGTGTTTCCTGTATTTTGCTTACAATCAGATGGGAAATCTTTTCGTGTTCAGCTCTTTTCTTTTAGCGCTAAGAGAAAAAAATGCATGGAAATACATAGTAGTTTGTCGGGACCGTTGTATTCTTTCGTGCTAACCAATATTTTGTCGTAATTGTTTTCACGTTAAACGTGTTTCACTGTATAAGTTTTTGAAAATAACTCACCACAAAAATGTTACTATGATAACAAAACAAAACAAATGAAATTGTGAGTTTCATTTCTTTCTTACTTGTTAAATAAATTTGATATTTAATTAAAGGAACTCTTTTTTTCAATTAAACAGATTTATGCAAAGAGTTTTAATCTTATTTTCTTAAAAAAAATAACTAATGAACCGAAAAATCTGTTACGTGTTCTAAACCGTATTTAATATCTAAAAAAGAAAGAAAAAGATGTTTAATAATGAAATATATGAAATAAAGCACAAGTGTGGACAGAAAATATATATCCTTTAGAGAATGTTAAAAGAGGAATCTTGAAAAATATTTTAAAACTTTATTCGGAGTTACAAACAAATAATCATGTAATTTTAGATTCTATTTATGTTAAAGTTACTGAGTAATTTTTATTATTTACGTGGCTATCAGCGTAGATCATTTAAAAATAAAAACAAATTATATTACATCACAAGCAATTTTTTTTTAAAAAGTTCTCATGAATGTCAGAATGATGGGATACATTATTAATTTATTTCGTGATAATATTTCCTTTGTATAAATACAAGGCGTGACACGAGGGAAAAAACGAGACTCAGCGTGTAGCTTGAAAAAAAGTGCAGTTGGCAACAACTGTTTTGATGACGTTATCCTACACACTTCCTCTATCCATGTGACCAGTTTCGACTTAACCGATCATGCCAGTTGGGAGTACTGTGTCATTGGGTGAACACTTGCAACTGCATTCTGCCGAGAAAATGTCGAATCAACATCAAGTTTCTTGTGAAACTTAAGAAATCCACCCCAAAAATACTTCGAATATTGGCATAAGCAATTTTAAAGGGGAAGGGACAGTGTGGAAGATGATGAACGTGCTGGTCGTCCAAGGTATTTGATTGCAGACCAAAGCATTGCGAAAATTCGTGATATAAGCGGGTCCTTACTTACATCAGTGGTCAGACTATTAATCAACACAACTACATTGAAATACGTGAAAAAATTACGGAAAAAAACGTCAAAATTATGGAGAGGGAAGGATGGCTGTTGAACCAAGACAGTACACCCGCTCACACGGTCCTATTTGTTAAGCAGTTTCTGACTAGCAAAAACATTCCTGCGATGGTTCATCCTTCCTATTCACCTGATTTGGCCTCACACACACACAAGCTACTCTTTTTTAATTCATACAATTAAATCTTCATTAAAGGGAATCTATTTGATCTCAGTTGAAGAGGTTCAAGCAAAAACGGAGAATCTCCCGAAGGGCCTTCAACCACCTCATTCCAGAACTGTTACCAGCAATGTTAGCACCAAATGCAGAAGTGTGTGAATACTGAAGGGAACTACTTTGACGGTGATAATGTCACGTAGAAATAATTATGTGCGTTCAATGATTAATTGGACCAGTCTGGCTTTTTTGTGTGTGTCACACTTGATATAAAATTTATCATTCCCAAAGATTAAATGTAAGCCTTGAAGTTAATTATTAATACTTATAGTACAAGGATTAGAAAAAATTTTATATATATATATATATATATATATATAATTCTATAATGCCATAATTCCAGAAAGATTACCGTATAATTTGTTTTCAGCGTACATGAATCTCTCATTTTGTGCGATCTCCAATTACATCCACAGAATGTCGCCACAAAGAATTACGCGGAAATTCAAATTTGAAGAAAATTGCGTTAAATAAATGCTAATTGCACTTAAAAAATAGATTTTTCTATTTATTGTTTGCTTTCTGATTCTGTAAGCTCAGTATGAGTTGAATACGTACTTCAGAATGAAGTGCTGCATTTTTTAAAAACATATTTTTGTTATTCAGTTTATGCATTTCTCATTTCCGAACGTTTCTGGTTAGATTCCTTATATATCTAAAATTCTAAAACTTACTGTTCTTTAATATCAAATTATCATGGCATGATGTTACTTTCAAAAGCATTTAAATTATTTTTAATGTCAAAATCTAATTATGTTATGTTCCATAATTTTAAGTACAGCAAAAAAAGTTTTTTAGAATTCACTATTCAAAATGCATTTGCAGTAGAGTAATGGCTGTATAAACTTTTGTGTAATATTTTATATACTAATGTAAACGAACAAACGAGCTTTAAGAAAGTTTTTAGTGAAAAATAATAATGTATTACAAACATTATCAAAACAAAGAGGAGAATTCAAATTAAGGGAAGTTTATCTTTTGTATGCCTTTTAATAGGGCATTTTGAAGAAACAAATAACACATTCTTTTGATAGTTAAATGGATCCTTAAATATATATTTCACCCGATATCTCTTAAATAAACAGCATGCGCTAAGTGTTTATGACACTAAAAATAAATTTCAATTACTTAAGAATACTGTAAAAGCTTTATTTTGTATTCTGAAGAAAGTTTTCTTTAACTTAGATTTTCTTTTAAGGAATATTTACTTTTAATTGAAAATCAAATTCTGTTGAAGTGTGCATGAATTAAATTTGTTATCTGTATATCTATATCAAGAAAAAAAGTGACTCATTCTCTCCTCACGAAATCTCCAAAACTATTAGACTTACAAACTCAATATTTAGCCGTCATGTTTCTTTTGTTAAATAAATATCCGCTAAGAAGAGTTTTTAGGGGGAAATCGACTCCCTAACAAAGTAGATGGAAGGGGCGTATATGACTTTTGCAATATTCTACTCACTAAGGAGGTTACGGACCACTAATAGACAAACCTTTCCTATTTTGACACATTACACGCATACTTGAAAACTGACAGGTATTGAGTAGAAATATTCAAAAGAAATAGTTTGACTGAAATCAAATCTCAGGCAGTATTACAGGGGCGTAAAAGTATCTTCTCTTTAATCTCTCCATAATTATTAGAGTTATAGACTTGAGATTTGGCAAGAATGTTTCTTTCGTTAAGTAGAAAACAACTAACAACGGTTTTTGCGGTAATTCTCTCCCAAAGCGGCTTAAAAGTTAACACTTAATTCTTTTAGGGAATATTTACATATTTACCTGCAGATGAATCTGGGAAATATTATGTTACATTAGACTTCAATTATTTATTTTACTTTTCTATCTTATATCTTAAATCATTGGTTCTGTGTATTTTAATGTGTACACTTTACTTAAAAATATTCAAAATATCAATTTAATCTTTACATTCCTAAAATATCTTTTATCCTTCTATCTCAAAGCTTATAATTTTCATTTCTCCCGAACGAAGGATGGTTATGCCTCTCTGTTATATATATATATATATATATATATATATATATATATATATTGTAATAATTTAACGCTTTATGTACCGTCAGTACTTATAAGTACCACTTACTTTAAAATTACATAGAATAACCATTTTTACGAATATTCTGACAATACTTGGCAGAAATATTCTATGAAATTCACTCTTCCAAGATATATGGCAGCACGGGTTCTATGATGAGTATTTTAGCGGGGAAGGCGAATAGTCTTATAGAAGAAATTACGTTTTCAGCTGACTGCGTTTTCAGTGGATTGCGAAGATAATCATTTTTGTCCTGAAATAATAGTCAATGTCAAAATTTAAGTGTCTTTTTTTGTATGTTAATGAAGACCTTAGACTGACTATTTATTTTATGTGAACAGAGTAAATAATTAATTTTACAGTTGAATATCTTTAATTAATTAGCTGTGACGGATTAAATTTCCCAAAGTTGAGTATTTTGTTTATGTATATCCTTTACTTTTCAAGGTAGTGATTCAAAAATCAATATTGCATGAAAAAAGCTGCATTAAATCATAATGTGGTAGATAAGGGGTTAAGTTAATATTTCCTTGAGATCTTTTTGATCTACAATGGTCCTGAGCCCTCCTCGTAAAAATTAGGTTAGCGATATATACAACAGGTTGGCAACATTTTGTATAAAGACTTGAATATTCTGGAAGATTTAAGCTGCTTGTGTGTGTGGCGAACGCTATATAAACTGTTCTTATGTGTTTTATGTATAGCATTTTTGTGTGTGTGTGTATTATATTCTTAGTATTTGTTAATATGTTCTACATAAAACAATAAAGGAAGATGTATCAACGTCCAAGCTGTCTCATCAATTTTGTCCTGACTACACCATAACATCCAAGCTAAGAAAATTCAATTCCCGTTTTGCGAAATCTTTTTCATATATATACACGCTATTATTATTTTTTTAAAACAAAAATTATAATTTCACGTTTATGTTATGATTTTCATCTATTACTTTATTGAATGTATAAATATGTTTGAAAATAACTGTGTGTGTGTGTGAAAGATATTAATAGCGTTGTTCATTACTTTAAATGATGTAAAGATTTATCTTCTATGCAGGCTTTCAGTTAACAATTTGTTGAAGCAGATTTTCTTCTTGATACATCAATTTCCGCTTATAAAATATCTTTCAAGGTATCGAATACACTTGCACAAATTCATAAAAGAAAATGAAAATAAATTCTTACTAACAAAAAAAAGAAGGTTCATCGTATTTTGCATTTATTTACAAAAATTATATTTTAAGAAAACTACAAAAGTATATCGTTTGATTTTCTTTTCCAAAATTCCATTACCAAGTTTAAACATCTTTTAATTGTATTGTTACATTTGCAAGCAAATATAAAATTTTTAAACAGTGAAAGTAATTCATAAAACTGATGTAAAAATGCATTAACTAACAATGGTGTATACTTGGAAGGAAAAATAGATCGCATCTTGTTGATATCAACCCAAATAAATACAACCCATTATTAAAAAACATTAATGCTACAATCTAATTCACTTAATTAATATATGGCAGGAAAGATTTTACACAAACAAGAATTAGGGATGCAAATAATAAACATCTTACATCGAAGTTTACATTTTACGACGAGGAAAAAGAATTACTTCTAAACTGAAACAAATTAAACATATCCCTCCTTTAAAGGAATGAAATCTCGGCATGTTAAAATTAATTTATCTTAATCAGTTATTTCTCCATATCAAGAAATCCTTATGAAACTTCTTTTCTTTAATTTTGGAGTTAAAAAGAACCTCAAGTGACGCAGAGATTTTAATTATGCGTATCAAGAGAAGAAATCAGAGGAAACTTAAAAGACACGCGGTCTTTGATCTTAATATTTTCTATTTGTCCAGGTATTTCTGAACGAATTAATTAAAGTTTCTTTTTGTAGAAACATACGAGAATCTTTCATAAAATTTTCCTTTTATTACCGCTTTCGAATGATCTCTTTTTTTTATGTTTCAGAAAAGACACGATTTGGAACAGGTGTCGATTCCAGTATCACGGAATGAAAAGTGGGAATTTTTCATGCATTTCAGTCATATGAATTGTAAAAGATAATCCCTGAGGATTTATACAGTCTCTTAATTAAAGTACATAATGATTTCTTTCACGAAAAAGACAATTTAGTATTTGATCTAGGCGAATTTTAAGCGTAATGCATTCTCTGAAAATCACATTTCCACAATTCAGTAAAACATACATAATTTCATCTCAATGTGAGATATAATTTAATTAAAAATTTGGACTCTGAGATTGGAAGCTTTAAAAAAATACCTAAGATTCTGTATAATTACCTGCATTTTTTATTATTCATTCTTGTCTAAATATTCCAGAAGATATAAATTCGCTTGTGAATGGGGAAAAAAGAAATAATACAGAATATTTTTTTTAATAGCAAGAAATATTTTTTAAAATTAAAGTTATAAAGATGATGCTCCCAATTTTTTTCATATATTTATTTTAAAGTTCATATTTGTAAGTCATTAATTTTTAGCGAATTAATTCTTTATTTGAGTTATTTACTACTTTCTAGAGAAGTAGATCAGCAGATGTTTTGTAAATAATCTTATGGAAAATTTCGAGAGAAATAGTTAAAAAATAGCAAATTCTTTTTCTCCGAAAAACTGAATTTACTCCATACCCTCCAACAGTAACAGGTTATTTGTGTCATGTGTTATAAGAATTTAGTTTTGAGAATCATTTTACAAAGCTACAAATGTTATACAAAGACTTGATACAGTTGAACCTTTATATAACGAAGTCGCTAAATCCCGAAAACAAGTTCGGTATACGGAAAATTCGTTATATAGAGGTTCATCTTTCAATATATTTTATAAACCACATGAAACAAAATTTTAAATTCATAAACACTATAAATTAAAAAAAAGTAATTATTCACAATTTTTTTTAAATTAATGTATGTTTATTTTATATATCTTACCCATAAAAAGAAAGGAAGAAAAACTGCAAGGAAAACAAGGAAAAAGAATGTCGAATACGCGTATTTTCAATATTAAGAAAATAATTTTATATTAAAATTAATAAATTTTAAGGACATTTTCTATAATTGAAAGCATACAAGTAATATTGAACATACATTATTTTATAACTAGAGCACTGGGACACTAGACATCTCCACCGAGGGTGAAAGGGGATATCGAAAATGTTTCTAGTGAACTGGACAATGGGGGTTACAGACTACACTTCTTGCATGAAACGTCCATAGCTCTATTGCTCTCGGCGAGTTAAAATCTAATGAAACCAGCTCAAGATTTATGACCACAATAAAACGAGTTAAAGAAAGAATAATTTGAAATGTTCAGAAATACTTTAAAAATCGAGAGAAAAAGAATTGAATCACAAAAGAAAAGGTTCGTTGGATAGAAAATGCGCTTCACTATAGAGAGGTTATTTTACGAAGGAAATCGTGAAATGTTCTCGGTTCCAGGAAAAAGTTCGTTAAACAAGAAAAATTCGTAATACAGAGGTTCGTTATATAGAGGTTCGACTGTAATTTTCTTTCTTTCTTTTCTTTTTTTTATTCCCTTGGAGCAAAACATTTCCTTTAGAAATATAAAAGACAATTGAAATCCGAAGTCATCTGCCTGAATTCTGTCTTTCTTCAAAGTATAGCCAAAACACAAAATAATAATGTCTCAAATACTAATACATTTAGAATTAAAATTTTTATCAAGAAATTTCTTCTATTATTAGGAACTTTATATTAGGAAAGTCAATCAAGTTACTGGAAATATTACTATTATTTTATCAGGGGAGATTGAAAATAATCAAAACATTTTGTAATTTTAATGTATAAAAAACTGTTAACTTTTTTTTATCTCTAGTAATAAATGTGATGGAGTATCAAAATATCTTCGCTATATATATATATATATAGGTAAATGTAATAAATCATCTATAAAATGAAAAAAATAATTTAGATGGAGTGTGAAATAGTACTCTCTAAAATCTCTATCTTATTCATTTTTTTGCAAATAATTAGTTAGCTTACATTATACACGGCTAGGTTACAAAATAGAAATGATGGAGAAATCTTTATATATATATATATATATGATGGAGATATATATATATATATATATATATATATATATATATATATATATATATATATATATATATATATATATTATGGTGTGTGTTTGTGCAACACTTATTTATATATATAAACAATTTTATTTAGAGTTGATCATTCCATAGTTACTTAATATTTCAGAAAAAAAAAGAGATAGTAAGTTTAAATTTACTAATTCTAAGTATTATAAAAAGTTATCTTTAAGTACCACTATAGAGTTCACAAATTTTCTTTCAGTTCATTTGTAAAATAAAATATGTGGTATAATATCTTGTGTCTTTTTTGTTGTCGTTTTCACTACAGTTACAAATTATGATATATTAAGTTTTTAGCGTATTACATTTACTCCGAAATTTTAAATGACATTCATTAGGTCACTTGGAATTACTTAGGAAAATCAAAAATAAATTATGATTTAAATGAATATAAATTTAAGCTATTTTTAAATAAAATGAGTAAAAAACAAAAAATAATGCTAGTCACTTTTGCTGTTAAACTATTATAATAATTTCCTCACATTAAAATTTTATTTTATTCTGTTTTCGAAAGAAATTAAAGCAATTGAAGTAAACGAGAATAGAATTTCAATATTTAATGAATTCGGCCAGACAAAAGCGATATCAAAGAAGATGATCGCGCCATAGTCCTCTGAAAAATTTAGATCACTGAAGCAGATATTTTTGTCATACGATATACTTTCAAAAATATTGATGTGATTCAAATTTACATTTATTTGGTAATTTTTCAATCGTCTGTGTACATCAAAAATAAAATAATAAAATAACTTGAAACCATCAGAGATATATACCAAATGACATACATTAGAGCTCTATCCATATGAATATTGCATATTTATAAAGCTACGAATATGGCCTGTATTTTTATAGATCTGGAAAGTATTTAAATTTTAACTATTGTCTTAATCAAAATTGCTATCTTTATTGTATTTTATTATATTGTGGATGTAATTCTTAGTCAATCTTACGATGAAAATCGCTAAACAAGAAAATTCAGAATTTCCTACAAAATTGGTATTTACTGAAAGTCCTATGAATTATTTATGTGATATTATACCTTAGATGTTTTTGATTACTTTTTACTGCCTCTTTAAAGTGCTTAAAGTCTGTAAAAATATAAATTTTTTCAAATTTTAATAATAACGAAAGGATGTTTATCCATTTTAATACGAATAACAAACGGGCTCAATCATTTTATTTAATAATGAAACATAAATGAGAATTTCTATAAGGCAAAGCATATTAGTAAATGTTAACCATGTAAAATAATGTATATATCTCTCGAACTGACAATAGTAGTTTGATGGTGAAAATAATCGTAAATGTTTAATGCAAATATTTCGGGATAACCGAACGAGCAAAACTTTGACAACATCAAAGTATGTCAAATGTATAAAAATGAGAATAAACATTTACTATGTATCTCAATAGTTGTATTTACATAGTAAGTATTCTTTATCTATCATGTTGAATAATTTGCTCTATGATATACATTAACTGCTTAATTATTTTAGAAATTGGTTTCTAGTAATATTTTTAACATTATATTTTTTTTTTCATATTTCAGTGTATGGCTAAATGCGCTTTATTTAAAAATTTAAATTATTGTTCTCTTTAGAGAATCGATACTTTTAATTACTTTTCTTTGTTCAAAATCAAATGTTTTAAATTTATTTTATGTGTTACGAAGATTTAATTCGACATGAATCAATGTGGTGAGAACAAGTTTTTAATTTTAAATATTTTTAGTAGAGAGAGAGTTGAATGTGTCTACCAAAATATTTTTCATATTATTATCACTAAAATTAATTTTAAAACTAAAATAATATCCATAAACACATATAAATATGAGCGTCATTAACAAGATATACAAAAAACATTTACTATGACTTATTGTTTCTATTGGCATTCAAGATAACACAAAACCATTAACAATTAGCTTAAGTATAACTTCCGTAACTGAAGACAAAACCCTAAAACAGTAGCAATAAATTTTTTATCTTAAAACAATCAATTAAAATTTCCATTATTGATAAATCTGTCTCATCACTTGATAAATATAGAAAAAAAGAAAGGAATAAATAGTTTTTTGGAGATTTCACGCATTTTTTGAGGAACTTAGACTCAATATCTCCGAAAACTTTATAACTAGTGTTTACCATTTTGAATTAAATGCTTCAAAAATACTATTCATATTTTGAAATTGTATCGTAATGCTGCAACATTAAATACTCCTAATTTAAACCTTTTTTTTAAATGCATATTGAAGAAATCTTTAAACTCTAAAGCATTCTACAAAAATAAAAATACATACTATATTACATATGTATAATTCAAACATCATATATGTAACTTCAGCTATTAACTATATAAGATCAGGCATAGCATTTAAAAGTTAATTAATGCATTAAAAATGAATTATTTATGTATGTGTAGTACAGACTTATAAATATTAAATATTTAATGTTAAAAAAAAGAAGTTTTAAAGAAAAATTTAACTGAAAATATCTTATCCATTTAAGTATTTGATATATACACTGGTGTGCAAAAATTAAGGACGAAGTCGAAAAATTAGCATATCAGCTAAACGAAGAGACAGAGCGGACAGAAAGACCAATCAGGAGATTAAGTAAGGTGATGTACGGTAGCACATGCGCAGATATGCAGGTAGACGTAATGGGGGAGTGTCTGAGTAGTATAAAGCATGTTGTCGGGGTAAGATCAGTATTTCTGGCAAAGAGATTGCACACCGTATAGCAGTTAAAATCACACCGAGTTGCAGCCTCAGTGAGAAATGGCGAATAATCAATCTGTTAGACGACATCTGGATGCTTTTACCCGAGGTCGAATCATTGGGAAGTTGGAGGAAAGCCGCAGTGTGACAAGTGTGGCTACAGAGTTCGCAATTGCTCACAGCATCGTTTCACGACTTTGGAGACAATTTCAAACTACAGGAACAGCATTCCGGGGGTTCAGTAGTGGTCGTCCACGAGGAACCACACCCACAGATGACCGGTACATTGTCTTACAGGCCAGAAGAAACAGGCGGCAGACAGCAAGAGAAATCGCTAGACACACGACACAGGCGACTGGACAACCTATATCGCGTTTTACCGTGGCCAGAAGACTGCACGGTGGTGGTCTGTTTGCACGACGCCCTGTACGGTGTGTACCTTTAACGCCTGCCCATCGGAGAAGGCGTTCTCTGTGGTGCCGAGAACACCGGAATTGGAGAGACAATGAATGGGGACGAGTACTCTTTACAGATGAGAGCAGATTCAGTTTGAGTAGCGATTCTCATCGCATACTCATCTGGAGAGAGCGGGGAAAACGCAATCATCCCTCGAACATCATTGAAAGGGACAGGTATGGAGGTCGCGGTGTTCTCGTTTGGGGATGCATAATGCTGGTAGTCGTACAGACCTTCACATCTTCTACGCAGGTTCAGTCAACGGGACCCATTATTGTAACGAGATTTTTTCTTCCATATGTGCGTCTTTTTAGAGGCGCTATGAGTCTGCAGTTCCTTTTCATGGACGACAATGCACCATGTCATCGCACAGTAGCTGCCGAACAGCTCTTAGAGAGTGAGGATATTGAACGTATGGATTGGCTGGCACGATCTCCGGATCTCAATCCTATCGAGCATATATGGGATTTTCTAGGCAGACGCTTGGCAGCTCGTACCTTACCACCAGTAACGATTCGGGAGCTTCGATGGGCGCTGCAAGACGAATGGGCAGCAATGCCTCAACAACTCATTGACACCCTCATTTTCAGCATGGGCAGACGCTGTGAAACCTGCCTAGCAGTCAGGGGAGATCATATCCCCTACTAAAGACCGGATGTTTCTTGCTGGACACCCATCACAGGGATATTTCGGCCTTCAGTCGCATTGCGCTCCATGCTACTTTTTGAATAAAGCTTCTTTTTATCCCTCTGATTTCTCTTTTAGTAAGTGGTGCTTACATTACACATGTCCTTACGTATTGGGGATTTTACGGTATTAAATGTGTTGATTTGGAAAGCTTTTGTACAAAGTTATATTGAAAAAACCGTCTTGTCCTTAATTTTTGCACACCAGTGTATATCTAAAAATTGTATCAGTAACGTATTTTTTTCTCTCTCACACAAAGAATTTAAAATAATGCACAGTTTTATATTTTCTCTGAGCCAGTGCTTTTTAAAGTTGCAACACTCGAGACCCAATATTCAATCATTATTTTTATCACGCCCCCCCCCCCCATTAAATAACAATGTACTAAATTCAATATTACTATACTTTGACGCTAAAACTACACTGGTGTGCAAAACTTAAGCAACAGGTGGGTTTATTGCCATAACTTCACAAAAAATCATACGAGAGACATGAAATTCAGAAATGAGGGAGAGTATTATGTACGTAAAGAATGACGAAAGCATCGGCGCTGAAAAAGGAAAACAATGCATACGGTATGTAATCAAACAAAAACAAGCTTTATTGAACGCATAGTATCGTGACTCATTATTGTTCTATCCAACAAGAGAAACAACAAGCAGATGTTCCTTAATATGGTATTTGCCCTCCCCTCACTGCAATGGTTGCTTCGCACCGTCTCCGCATACTCAGATCCAGCTGGTGCAACATTTCTCGGTAGGAGTGCCCCAGGAGTGCTGTACTCAATCAGTATCTGTTTGAGTTGTTGGGCGTTTTCCGGATGATGTAAGCGTGCTGCAATACGTCTCCCCAAAGCATCCCATAAATGTTTGATGGGATTTAAATCTGGGGAGTACGCTGGCCATTCCATTCGAGTGATATCTTCACTTTCCAGCAGCTCCTCAACAGCAAGAATCCGATGTGGCCGTGCATTCTCATCCATAAAAATGAAGTCTGGGCCAATGGCACCTCGGAACAGACGCACATGGGGAAGAAGTACCTCCTCACAATAGCGATCCCCGATTACAGACCCTCTGTTGAAAATGAGGAGCTCAGTTCACCCGTTCAGCATAATGCCTCCCCAGACAAGAGCTCCAGGACCACCGTAACGGTGTCTTTTCTTGATGTTACTGGGATAAAACCGGGTGCCGATATCTCTCTAAATCAAAACGTGTTGAGATTCGCTTCTGGTACTGAAACGACTCTCATCCGTAAAGAGGACACGACTCCATTGATCAGTTGTCCAGTTTTTGGGCTCTCTGCATCACTCATAACGGTGGCGTCGGTGGTAATTTTTCAACAGGAGGCAGGGTTCAGAACGGCGGGCAAATAGGCCCCCTTTGTGAAGGCGTCTGGCCACAGTAAACCGCGACACTTGTCGCCCCGTTGCTGTACAGAGTTCGTGAGCAATGGCGCTTGCTGACTGCTGTTGGCCTCTTTGCGCATACAGGATAACATATCGGCCATCCCCTGCAGTCGTCGTCCTCGGGCGGCCCCCACCAACCTTTCTAACAGCTGTTCCTGTGGTTTGGAATGCTTTCCAAGTGCGCAAAACGACCCTTTTGTTGATTCCGAACTCTGCAGCTACACTGGGGACAGTACGCCCCTTCTCCAGCTTTCCGATCATTATTCCACGTGTGAAGTCGTCCAGGTTATTTCTTCTAGTCATATTTTATGAACTGACTCACTGGCACTTGAAGCCAATATGTTGACTTACGTCTCTGTCCTTCATTTTATTCTACCGTTGAGCAGCGCGCGCCAACATCACGCGTTTTGCGTACGCTCACGTCGCACGGGCGCCCACAGTTTGAGAAACACTGCTCTGAGCTGAATATTTTTAAATTCCCTTGGTAAAAATTCGACAGACCATCCTAAGGTTTTATAAAGTTTAATTACTTAAAACTATGCTCTAGTTTAATAAATTGTTTAAGGTATCCGTACACCTTCGAAGAAAATTTTTTTAAAAACTGTAATATATGCTATTAAAATATTTTTTACTGATGAAATATAACTTAAAACTATGAAAAATACATTTAATATGTTACTTGTAGTACATAAAAAAATTTTAGGGAGTAAAACATAGTGTAAATAGTAATTAAATTGATTATTAGAATAACGCACATAACTCAAATGTAAACAAAAATATCCCTTTTCTGTAAATTTGATGATGATCACTATAACATTTTTTAGGGCTGGTACTATTTTCCTGGTGATAATCAATTTATTACAATTTTTATCAAGTTTCGCGTAAAAGAACATTGAAAAATCCTTAAAAATTTATTACGAGCATGATATATACCTTAGTTACTAAAAACATATCAACTATATAATTATGAAAGCAGTAGGGGCTCTTTAAATCTATAAAACAAATATATTTATAAAATTTGAACTAATTTGGTTCACAACTTTTTCTGATATTTACGTTGTCAGATGTCAATACGTTAAACAAATTCATTTTGAGATAAATCAGAAATAAACTTTGAACTGCAAATTTTAATATTAAACACAATTTGATATACTTAAAATGCTCCTGATTTATAAATAACACCTTTTTTACTCTTTAAAACATTGATTTTTTTTCCTTGTAGCTCTTAAAAGTTTTCTACGCTGCTTTACATTTGGTGTTGAATGTCGTTCTGCGTCGTTAATTCTACTGATGTCAAGATGTTTGTATGCTTTTAAAGTAAAATAACCAGGAGTTATATTAAGTTTTTTAAAAATTTCAACACAACCCTTTTATCTATCATTAAATTGGATCACAGCATCCAATGCACCAGATTTTAAAATTTTGAGGCACACGAAAACTTCCTCTGCCATATAACGCCATTTAAACACTCGTTTGAATTTTGTGTTTTGCCATGCAGGCATTTAGTAAGCAGTTCTTTGGTACACAACTCTAAATATGTAGGCTTAATAGTGTTTAGATAAGCCATTATATTCATTTGATAAGCCTTTATATTTTTCATTTGGCTTTTTGCCACAAGACAGTGCTCGCTGGTAGTAGCACCAACTATCTTTTCCGATGGGACACTGCCCATGCATCGGTTTCTCGACACTTGATGAGCAATGAAACAAAGCCGCAATAACATTTTGCTGAAGACCGGATAGGTTTCCAACATTGCTACGAACAGCAATCCCATAATAGTTTTGCAATCGGTCAATAAAAGAGTCGGTGAGTTTGCCTTTACCAGACAGATTTTTATTTTTAGACTTTAGTTTGCGCAATCTCGCACCTAGTCTCTTTTGAACATGACCAATGCATTCATATTTTGTGACGCTATCCTTCCCATAAGTATCTTTGACACTGATAAAGCCCTTAGAGTCCCCGTCACCATAATAATGTGCATATTTAAGGCCTCGTTTGACAATAGAACGTTGGAAGATTCTTGTAGCACCAACAGCTTCCATTTTTAACGCAGAACCTTGAAAATTGCTATGGCACACGTGATCTGCTGCAAAAGTTTCCGACTCAATGCTTCTAGGCATTTTAGAAATCTTTCTGCAGGTGGGACAATATGACGACATTATATATATTTCAATGTCTACTACTTTACCAGTGTCAACTGACAAAGCTGCGACACACCCATTCATGGAAGAGTAACCTCTACGCTGCCACGTTCCATCAACTGAAATGCCACATTCAACAATTTTATTTTTAGTGGGATGTAGCATTAACAGTTCAGAAGCTGCTTTTTGCATTGATAGTTCGCTAACTTCTGAGTTCACTAACATGAGTTTATTCTCATGATTAGTGTACGCAGTTTTACTGAGCCTGGGTAAATTTAACGTACCACATAATTTAAACCCAGCAGAAAAACATTTCCCAATTTGTCTCATACCATACACAAATCTTGTATTTACTTCAGGACAGTTTAAAGTTTTCTTTGAACTAGAAAACCCTGAGTAAAAGTCACAATGTTTACACCTGATAACAAAATTTGAGCACAAACCATATGTGGAATCCTCAGAAAGCAGGATACCTTCTTCGAAACATCTTGGGCAGCAAAGTTGTAAAAACAAATTTAAAAGGACTTCCATATCAATTATTCTGTTACCAGTAAGTGGTTTACGTTGATATTCTGCTATTTCTTCATCAAAGGCAGCAGGTATTTAATTTTTGAAGAACTGGCGTTTGTAGATGTTGCGCTGCTATTTTTTGAATGTTTAATGGTAGATCCATTTACTAGAAATTGGCGTTTTCTCTTTGCACTAACTCTACGTTTAGCATTACCCATTTTAAATGACAAAAATTAAAATTTTCTGCTATAAAAAAGGATTAAACAAAAGCTTATAAAGAGCTACGCAATCATAAACAAATGTAAACAAACAGTAAAGAGCACTCTATTTTCTTGCCAGATTCTAGATAAAAATATAAATAAAAACCTGTTGCCAATTATATTCTTGATAATTCTGAAAACTCAAATTCATATTTTAAAAAGTTTAAATTTCTTACTATTGCATATTTAAACGATACTTTGAAAAATAAAAATGTCAACAAACATTTTTTCTACTTCGCAATGCAGACTTGTACTTCCGGGTTCAAAAAGGTGCTATTGAATGAAACTAAAATCTCCATAACTTAAGTTCTAAATAAGATAGAAACAAAATTTAAACACCATTTTAAAGCAAACATTCATATTTTCAAATAAGATTTAAATTAAAACATCGAAAAATTTGACGAAAATGACGTTTTGAAGGTGTACGGATACCTTAAAAAATATCACGCATTATGAACTTTCTTTTTTCATTATAATGTTGCATAAAAGCATACATACTAATGAGGTACTTCTGACAGATCGTAGTTCCTAAAATATATTTAAACTAATTTCTAACAATAAGTAAAATTAGTTTAAAAATACTATATAGTCTAATTTCAGTATTATTTATTAGTTTTATAAATTTTCTCTTACTTTTTTTATTGATCGTTTGCATTTGAATTCCATAGCCAGAATTAGTACAGATCAATAATATTCATAAAAATGGTCAGAAAAATTAAGACAATTCTAAAATAAATGAGTGAGTGACTGATAGAATAATTTATTATTGCCGTAGTCATGTATATTTTTGCAGTGCAAACCAAACTGTTGTGCTGAATATTATATGATAATTCTCTTATTTAGTTGTTATTCTTTTAAAACAACCTAAAAATGAGCTTAAAACCTAAAAGAGCTGTATAAAATTGAAAATTTGACTGCAACTAGAGTTAGAATCAATCATTCTTAAGTTTAAAAATAGTTGGCAACCAATGTAATTAATGTTAAAGAAAGCAGCAATATATAGCCATTAAATATTACAAACAATTGTAGATCTTAATACACTTAACGAGATGGCTTCATTCCCTGCGATCAATCATTTTGGAATAATCGAGGCCACAGAATATCTCATCACTTTCTTCATGAATGGTCTGTATACAGGAATACGTTTTTTCCGATTAATAGAATTTGATTTTTATATAAGATTTAGAAGAACTGAAATAATTTTTTGTAATATTACGTTTTATCTTTTTCTCTACTTTTTTCCAGCAGATTGAACACAAGAAGGTAAACTGTTGGATGAGGAAAAGGTCCTATAAAAATGGGAATGAAAAGCTGAGATTTAGTTAATATTCGTGGTTGGCAATATGGTAGATAATGGAAGTGAAACATCTCCCTGATTTGCTGAGGAAGCTGTGTACATTGGAGATGTAAATGAAGATAAACACGACATCGAATATGATAGAGATGACACAGGGATTGGAGGGAGATCACTTTTTTTATACTTGTATTTGTTTGGGAAACAGTGGAAGTAATAGTTATCTAAAAGATCTAAGCGAATGATGGCAAATCTGAGACATAGTTTAAGTTTCAGCTTCCAAATAAAATAAATATTGCTTCATGCTTCAATTTTTGAACATCTACATCAGAAAACACATTTACAAGTTTTAGAATTAGATATAGCTAAGTTTATGAAATTATATTTTGAAATGCATTCAGAATAACTTATTGAAGAATATTTGTAATATGATTTTTATATTCAGCATACTGTTTGAGAATGTCCAAATCTCTAGCACTTAATGCAATTAACAGGATTTGGAATATAGGAATGAACGAAACGAAGAAAGTAACCAACAATAATGGAATTCGATAATTGCGGAGTTATAAGTAATATTACGATTAAATGCTCTGTGGGATATATTTCAGGATATTTTTGAATGACAATTTGTCTGACATGCATGGCACTTTTGTATTCTGTCCAAATCTCTAGTACTTAAATCAAGTAATATAATTTATAATATTGGGCTAGATTGAACGATGCAATTAGCCAGAAATAATGGAATTCAGTAATTGCATAAGTAATAAAAATTACGACTAAATATTTGTGGGATATATTTCAGAACATTCTCGAATGACACAATTTGTCTAAAAAACTTAAGATAATTTTTGGTTTCAGTTGTTCGACGTAAGTAGGACAAAAATATAACGCCACGGCGTTTTCGAAAAGCCCAAATGGTCGTCAACAGGCAGATTTCCTCGGCTCACTAACCGAAAACAATGCATGAGTCAATCTTTACGGTATGTGTTTTGCAAATAGCTATGCAATATTTCAAAAAGGAAAACATATTAAATTTAATTAACGATCAATTATCCGCAAACGAGATCAGAGGTAAAATTTTATATATATATTGCACGGAATTATAAAATGATTAATTCCTTTAAGAATAAAATGCTCCATATGATTTATAGAAATCTTCAGATAATCTAGAATAATTTTCTGGTAATTCTTAAAAACCTCAATTACCAAGTTTAGGTGATATTCTACAAATATAAGACTTCACTTGATGTTTAAGCTAAAAAAATTATTAATACGGAGATTTACATTATTTTAAATAAAAACATAAAATACTTAATTAAAATTTAAATTTATATTGCTTTAAAAAGAAGTTACTATATTCAATCAATAGTAAGCAATAATTATAAAATAATACATAATATTATACATACTAAAAATTAAAATTCAATGTTATATTGTATAACGCTGTATAATACAATATATATATATATATATTTCTATAAATACATGTACAGTAAAAAGATGTTCAGCCCAAGATTGTGAAAAATGTCATTTATGTTAGTTTATTTTTAAAAAATGATATTATTTATTCTCTTATAAAACTAAACAATATCAAAAGTCGCAGCAATATATAAAATTATTATTAGTATCATTAGTATGTCAGGAGTAAAAATGATTTTGATTAGAGCTTTTCTGAAAAAAAAATCAGTATTAAATGAACTAAAATAAAATTTCATTTTCTTACCAAAAAATGGCAATATTGATAGAAACCGTGAGACTTTATAATCATGCAACATAATTTAAATTGCCATAATTTATTGAAAAATAATTCCATTGGATTTTGGCGAAATATTTTCTGTTTTTATATCGGACACGTTTTTAACATTCAGAGCTCTTTCTTTTGGAAAGCAGTGACGTGTCCTGCATCAAATCTCTACCAAATTACATTTGAGAAGAAACACAGAAACTTTATGGCGGATTATCGATTTATACATCCAACAAAAAAAAAGAAAGAAGAGAAAAAAAGAAAATTGTGCCTCTCCAACATAGTTTATCTACGTATTTTTTCACATCCGTTTCTATCCTCAGCACTTTACCACGCCATCAAAAACGAATCAGGAGTGAAAAGAAATACGTTTCTGGATCGGTGACTCAGTTAAAAAGAAGAGAAATATGTCCCGGGGTCCCAGACCTCTTCAAGAGCGCTGATAGGAAGGAAATCTTTCCGATTCTACGGTTCGTTTTTCGATCCACAGGACACATATGCAAAAATCAGCTGACGCAATGGAGTCGAAATGCAAATTGAGCACGGACGAAGATCTTATTCATGACTTGACAAGTCTTTTCTCTTGTTAAAGGCCTTGTTGTCAGCGTGTCTCCCGGCTTGGGATTTTCCCAAACAAAAGTTGTGTCTTATTTGTGTCTAAATCAGGAACAGGTGGATAAAGACGAGGTTTGCAGTAAATGAGATGACATGTATAGCGGAAAACTTTTGATACAGAATATTTCGCTAGGATATTTTCTTTCGGTTTGTTCATTTTTCCAACTTCCCAAGGAAATACGCCCTTGGAATTAAATCAAAAGAAGGAAGAGAGCATTGCGATGAAGTCTTGTTTCGGGCTTTGAATTTGTAAGCTAAACTATTTTAGTGCATATTTTATTTTTGACCTTGATTTTCTTTTGGAATAAATAGCTAGGATATCAAAATGCCACGGTTCGATGCAATTCTTAAAAAAACTTAATGTGAACATAATAAAGGAATGTAATGAAAGATGCAAAATAAAAAAAATAAATGAGCAGAAAATTTTATACATTTCGAATAATTAATTAGTTCGTACATAGTGCCTTTAATTCCACTGTACATTAGCAAGAATACTTTGCTATATATATATATATATATAACGCAAGTAAGAAAGTAATTATTATTTTAATTTAAACTATTCTTCTTATAGATATATATTTGTCTTGTTCTTAAAAATCATTAACTTTTTAAATATATCATTTCTTATAAGTCAAGTTTTAGTAATAGGAGAGTGATTTAAAAAATTTATATAGGTTTTGACCAACTTTTAAACAACTTAAAATAAGGCACTGTAAAAATTAATTTTTCATCTAGAAAAATAACTTTTTATTAATCCAGCATTACGCATAGTTTTGAAGTTTCTTATTGTTTACAAGAATAGAAAAATCATTGCTCCAAATTAAGTTACTAAGCAATAAAAAAATACATAATTGAATTAAATCATAAAGGGTGTTTTTTTAGAGGTATAGAACTTTAAATTGCAATAAAACAACGATGTATTATTCGATTGACATGGATTTTTTTTATTCGAAACATAATCTTGTGGCATTACATTTTAAATATGATCAGCAAGGCGTAGATTCGTCGAATGGGCCCAAAACGAGATTGCCGTTGTTCCTGATTTTCATAAGCGAATTTTGTTTAGCGATGAAGTGCACTTCTGGTTGAATGGCTACGTCAACAAACAAAACTGCCGCATTTGAAGTGAAGCTAATCCACAAGTGTATGTCGAAACACCGTTACATCCAGAAAACTGACTGTTTGGTGCGCTTTATGGGCTGGTGGAATCCTTCTTCAAAAACATTGAAGGCCACAACGTTACAGTCAATGGTGATCGGTATATAGAGCCATGATTACTAACTTTTCATTCCTGAATTGAACAATCATCATGTCCAGGAGCTGTGGTTCCAACAAGACGGCGCAACATGTCACACAGCTCGTGCCACAATCGATTTATTGAAAGACACGTTTGGTTACCGCCTAATTTCACGTTTTGGACCTGTGAATTGGCCTCCAAGATCTTGTGATTTAACACCGCTAGACTATTTTCTGTGGGGCTATGTAAAGTCATTTGTCTATGCGGATAAGCCACAAACGCTTGACCATTTGGAAGACAACATTCGCCGTGTTATTGCCGATATACGGCCACAAATGTTGGAAAAAGTCATCGAAAACTGGACGTCCAGATTGGACTACATCCGAGTCAGCCGAGGCAGTCCTATGCCAGAAATCATATTTAAAATGTAATGCCACAAGATTATCTTTCGAATAAAAAAAATTCATGTCAATCGAATAATACATCGTAGTTTTATTGGAATTTAAAGTTCTATACCTCTAAAAAACACCCTTTATAAACAATAAAGAGTAGCAAATCAAGTATAATGGTCAGTGACGCTGACTGCTGTACTCTAGGGTCTGAGTTCGAATCCCGGAGTAGGTATGGTTGTTTGTGCCTTTGTTGGAGTGCCTTTGAGACATGTTGGTACTGGAAATAGCCGGTCAAGTCTGAAATCCTTTCGTGAGGTTGGTGGAAGTGGAAAAGAGGTGAGAGGTCCCATTCTCTACCCCCAGGGTGTTCTCCCACAAAATTAGGGTGGAACCGAGTATAATTGTACTGTCACCTGTATGGTGCTCAAAGCTATGGATAAGGGCAAGCGTAGAACTATACCCTTGCCACAATGAATTTAAGTTGTCTTGATTTGATGCTACTGTAGATGAAGTAATATAACAACAACAGACAATAAAAAGCCTTATGTGATTACATTTAATTAATCCTAAATGTTTGCATCATACAATTTTTAAATTTAATTACTTTCTCCTCTAATGCATATAATTTATTTTATGTAAAAGCAAACTTTATTACTTTTTGTTTATTACACTTTTATAACATAAAAATCAATTGCATGTTTTAAATTGATTAATCTTTTTTATTTTTGCAATACATACCAGTACAACATTCTTTACTGGTCTTTATCAAAGATAATCTTTTGTACCCAAATATAAAACACCGTATTATGAGAAACATTTTTAAGAATCTTGCTTATAAAATGTATGGTATATGAGAGAGAGAGTAATATAACAAAAAAAGGCGATACCAATCATATTTGTACAACATCCAAATTTCCTTATATTTTTCGTATTCATAGCTAGTTGAATGGATGTATAGACATTTTGATACTTACAACTAGATAAAAAAGTGAGTTATATATGTCTAGGATTTTGACGTTCAAATTACATATCACCGTGTGACATCATTTTTCTATGCCTCGCTGAATTATTTCCACAATTTAACTATGTCACATCTGAGTCTTTAACGACTAACTTTTCTTTGGATTGTCACCATGTCTATATTTCACAAGGAATAAAGAAATATATACGAGCCAAATAACCGAAATTTGAGATTGCATTTTGTCAAAAAGCCAAATTAGATATTAGGGGTTTTCTTCATATATAGTAATATAAATATTTCTAAAGAATACAACGGTATGTCTTTTTATTTTCACTCTATGTAACTAAATGGAATCCAATTTCTTTCACTACGATTTAGCACGATTCACAACTATAATTTGTAAATTCATTTTATAAATTCAATATTTAATATTGACAATTAAAATTATACATGCTTAGGACAAAATATACATAATTATTAACGACAGTAACACATATATTGCATACAATTCAATTGCTTAGTTTTGTTAATATGAAATATATGTTTTAAAACATAAATATGTTTTAAGAACATTTTACTGAGCACAAACATTATTTAGCTAAAAAAATAAATTTATATTACAATTCGGTGAAAGGTCAAGCAACTCAGAAATAGTTTATACGTGCGGAAAGATTTAAACAAATTTTAAACATATTTCATATATTTTTCTATTCAAGGCAATCATTATTCAAAGTGCAATAAGAATTTATGTTTTAATTAATGTTACATGGATATTAGTATTGAGTTTTATGGTTATCCCTATAAAAAAAATAACATATATTGCTAATGAAATGCAAATATAAGAATACATAATATTTACTTTACAATAACAATCTTATACAACTATTTCAACTAAATGTGTTTAGTAAAATATGACAGAAGTGTTAATAAATCAAGTATTTTCACAAAGTAATTCTACGCTGGTTTAGTGGAGTCAATATCTAAGAGTTTGATAACTTAAAAGAGAATATTTATATTTTTCTAAATAAAAGTGATACTATTTACTTTAATGTTTTTTCTCATTTGTTCTCATCAGCGATATGAGAAAATGCTACGAAAATCTTAATTACATCTCTCCGATAAAAGCATTTTTCCGCAGAACGGAAATATACGAAATACTTTAAAGTAGCTTGATTTTATTTTTATATTATATGGCTGTTTCTATAATAACTTCTATACGTAAGGACAGTTAAAGTAATTAATATTATTAACATTATTAACTAATGATTTGAAACACATTTTCTCTCTTTATTATATTATAGAAATATTATTAAACTACAGAGACATCAATATTAAATTCATACAATTATTAAAAAGTTTTCATAAAACTACAGTCGAGCCTCTATTTAACGAAGTCGCTAAATAACGAAAAATAAATTCATTATGAGGAAAACACGTTATATAGAGATTCATTTTTCAATAATGTTCAGATCATGGTTCCAGAAAAATTTCGAAAAATTCGCAAAATAGAGGTTTATTATATGGAGGTCCGACTGTAATTAGTAGGCGAATTAAATTTTAAATTGTAACAAAAACAATTAATCCATACAAATTTTTTTAATATTGCATAATATCTCAATATAATAATTAGTGTTATTATATTCAGTAATTAATGTTACTATGTTTTAATAATTAATGCTATTATATTCAGTAATTAATTTTATTATGTTTTAATAATTAATGCTATCATAATCAGTAATTAATTCTATTTTATTCAGTAATTAATGTTATTATGTTTTAATAATTAATGTTATTATTTTAATACCCATACATATTACAATAACCTATTTTAACTTCTACAATACTCTGTTGATTACATTTATGCATAAAGCATGGCGTATTTTAATAATATATGCAGATATCTTTGTTTAGTTTTACACTTACTAAAAGAATATAAACATTTTGCTTAATCCATGCTTGAATAAAATGATTTATGTCCATAATTATAATGATAATATATAATAATTACAGCGGCAATGCATCTATGTGGATTATCCTAGTTTGCATTAATCCATATTTCCCTGGATTATCAAGATTCTATCACAATAATAAATCTCACCTGCCATGAAATGCGAATGGATGATGAATCCAGTGGGATCGCCTTCACGTGACGAGGGGGACTTCTAGGAGCTGCAAAAGATGAAGGAAGGAATCAGTAAAGCACAAATTTTCGCAAATTATATACTTTTGATATTTTCTTCTGTCAATTAAGTCTTTTTACGGATGTGTGATGGATGACTGAATAAGATATGTTAGTTCAAGGCACTGTTATTTACCTTTAAAATAAGGCTGAAATCAATCAGAATACAGTTTCACTCTTTATGTTGTCACAATAAATTACAGCGAAAATGATTTAAATATTTTATTAAAGGTTCAAAAACTGTTTTTATTTGTGCTATATTTTGTTTTTCCGGTAAGTTTTGATGATACTTTTCCTTTTCCATTGATTTGATGAGGGTATATAAAAATTTGTATTTATTCTAAAACTTTTCCCATAAGTATATAAGGGGCTATATTTTCTTGTATATATATATATATATATATATACGTATATCTTTTATACTAAAAAGAATATTTCTCTTATATAAAATATTATTTCTCTTTGTTCTGAAACAAAATAAATCTCTTCTTAACAGGATAGAGTAGATTAATTTATATATTAGTATCAAAAATGATTTGATGTATTTCAATGTTTTTTTAACCTAGTATCTTTTGTTAGATGTTAATAATGGACTAATTCAATTTTCTTGTCAATTTTTTTTTGAATTTTATCCTCACTCATAGAAAATATAATGCAGTGTAGGCATATTTCTATAATAAACATGAACATATATATATTTAAGAGAAAGGTTGACCATTAAAACTCATTTCTTAAATTGTTAGCTTAATTATCTGAAAATGTAATCAATATTGCAAATGATTATTATATTTCCCAATTTAAATATATTTTTTGTAAAAAAAACTATCATAATTGATTTTTTATAAAAGAAATATTTTTTTAACTATTTTTAAAATGCTCCTGCATTGAGTTTTAAGATATGTACATATTTTTTGTTCTTGTTACATAGATGAACTTCAATATAATATATCTGTGCATGGATTTTAAATTCAGAATAAAACTTCATGAAAAAAAGATAAATTTTATATACTATATGAGGTATTTTACCAATTATCACACAATCACGGTATTCAAAACGGCACAAAATATTATACGATGTTCTTTTAAGAAAATTAATGCAGAATTTGTTAATTATATCGTCTTGCATAAGCTGTCAAAATCTTAAAGATATATAACGTAATTTGAAATGCAAGGATCCTTTTACGTAACAATGAAAAGGGAAAGTTTATGAATTAAGAAAAGTGCATTTTAAACATTTATTTGAGTAAGATAAAAAAACACATAATTCAATAATTATTAATCAAAATGACAAAATTCTTTGAAAGAATTATTCTATGAAATATGAGGAATATTATTAGTATAAGAAATCAAAACGTAAAATTTTTTTGACTAAAATTTGATTTGGTGAGTGTCCATTATTCCCATTTTTGATATTTCTTCTTGTAAATGTGCTATATAATTTTCTTCGAAATAAAATATCAATAATATACTATCTATATTTATAATGTGTCAAGTTATTGTCCTCAAATGGTAATGAACTGATCGTGGATCTGAATACGTAGGTGGTGTTATTTCTGTCGAGTCATCGGTTGGAGTCCCGAACTTACTTAAGATCCATCGTCCATTAAGCTGCTCTTATACACGTTAAATATGTCACAGTTCAATGTCTCTTCGTTGACGTGGTGCGTAGGTTTGGAGATAGCGATACCAATAAAGATTTCCCCTTTTGAATAAATAGTGTTTTAAAATTATGTGGTTTATCACTTATGGCCTAGCATTTGCTTTAAGGTGACTTGGTACCCTAAAATTCACAAACCTATCGTTTTTTTTTATTTTCATTTAATCTTATTCTTTGCATTATTATCTTTCGATTGATATATCACTCGTGCATGTCGGAAAGTTAGAAGTTGACTAAAACTTCATTTGAAAACAAATTAGGCAATTCAGCCACACCCCCTTTTTAGAAAAAAAAGCTAAAAAATGCTTTATGATAAAAAAAATCTATTTTAGAAATAGAAAAATTAACTATAAAAAAGAATGTGTAGTATTAAAAGCAGAATATTTCCGAGGCAATACAATAATGTAATTTTTCTTCCTTGTGAAATGTGTGCATGTAAAATTTTTAAATTAAGGCATTTTATATTAATAATTTTATAATTTCAGTTCTTCTTCCTGATATATTTTTCATACAAATGTAATACTTTAATATTATAAGAAGAAAAACAGCTAAAATATCTGTCGTGAGAGAAACAAAAATTTAACATTTTTCTTGAATTTTCATGGGCAATTAGTACTCTCTAAAAGTTGATCATTTATAAAAATGTGTGGGTTGAAAAAATATGAAAATGCAATTATTTTAAAGAAAAACGTATATATAATATCTTAAAGTGGTATTTTAAGTTTAATTAAGCTTATAATAATAATTTTTTTTTAGAATTATAAACTTTAAACCTGTTTTTCTCAGTTTGAATTTTTCGAAACCTTAGTACATTCAAAATGCTACTTCTTCGACAATTATTTACCAATCACTTCCATTTTTTTCTTGCTTGTTGAAAATAAAGCATGTAATAAAATTAGGGATCCGTTTAGCTATAAACTGAATACTTTTTTTTTAAAAAAAACTAAAATGTAAGACAGGTTGGCTTTTTCGTTAATTTTTAGCCTGTATATCAACATTTAATTTTTTTCTCGAAAACGAATGAAGTTATTCTAAAATAGATCCCTAAAGTTGTTTAGATCATCCATAAGAGTATTATAAAAAAAATTCAGGGTCAAAAATTAATTTTTACAAAAGGAGTAGGATTTAAAAATTTTCCCAATTTTCTTCAAAAAATTTAAATTTTTAAAATTGTGTGAATAATATATGAAAATTTTCATCTGGTAACATTTTCTTGAATAGAAACATTGTATAAAATGCTAAAATATAATTTTTAAATACGTAAATAAAGAAGTTTGCTCAAAGGGTGCCAAGTCCCCTTAAAGTGCGGTGTTAATAAACAGTCATTTAGTCCATGGTGCACTATTATAATAATAAGATTTCATAAATACACTTTATGGCAAAAAACGACACACCAAGAAGGTGTTGCCCGATTGCAAAGAATTTTCGAATGCAAAGACATTTGTACCAAACATGCAAGTAATTAAAATTTGGTGTCAAATGAATGCGTACTCAGCAGGTGTCTATAAGAAACCTTTCTCACAATCTGATGGTCAAAACTTCTATTGCATTTTGATTTAGGATACATTTCAACGATTGAAAAAAAATGCCTCAATGTAGGGTTCGAGCTCATTACGAGGAACTGTTAGAGTCTAAAGCGATCGTATCATTATATTGAAAGAGGCATGTTGAGGATCGACTTAGGGCCGCAGCAGATCGGAAGGATAAATTGATTGTCAGATCAGCTGTTACAGCACCTGATTCACCGTTATCTACCATCATATGTGCGACCCGAATGCAAGTGTCCACCATGGCCATTCACAAATGATTGATTGAGCAAAATTTACGCTCGTACCCACCGCTACGCCACCTACCACTCGAGCTTGCAGTCTGTGGAGCCAGATTACAGTGGTGCTTGGCTCGATGTGGTAGAATCACGCTGACTGTGGACGTATAGTGTTTAGTGACGAATCCCGTTACCCAATGTATTCTGACGATCATCAAAGACGCGTCTGGAGACGCCCAGGATGGCAAGCCGATTCTGCTTCCACTATCGTACACCAAACAGGCCCTCAAACAGGAGTTATGGTATGGGAAATCATTTGTTTTGACAGCCGGACCCCTTTGGTCGTCATTAGAGGCACACTTACAGCACAGCGATGCATTGACGATAGTTGAGAACTGTTTTACTACCGTTCCTTTTGCAATACCCTAGCCTTATTTTTCAGCAAGCTAATGCCAGATCACATACGACACGTGTTGCTATGAACTATCTTACAGCTTGTCAAACACTTTTTGACCAGCCACATTTCTAGATCTCTCTCCAATCGAACATGTCTGGGAAATGATGGGATGGTGACTGCATCTACCAGGGAATGTTGATGATCTGGTCCGACAACTGGTGCAAATTTGGCAAGAAATACCGCAGGAGACCATCAGGGTGCTTTATCACTTTTTGTCGCGTCGTGTGGCAGCTTGCAACCAGGCTAGAGGTGGGTCAACATCTTATCGGACTTATTAATTTGTAACTATGTAACTCTGTAATAAATCATTCGTTTTTCTAAAATTTTAATCATTTTTTAATCTGTACATAATTTTTCTACCCACTAATTTTTGTCTCCATCAGACAACTCGTTCTTGGTGCGTTTTTTTTATAGAGTGTAATGCACGTTGCATGATTAAATACATATTTAATACATCTTTAAAATACTAAACATCTGAGTATGGCAATACGAGTCTGAAAACATTCCTTTAAAAAAATTCTGGATCTACATATAAAAGGAAAAGTTTTTAAAAATAATTTTAATTTTAAATATATATACCTCCTTTATTTTCTATTTAATTTACATATTCCAGTTTCTATTTTAATTACTGATTCAAATTATTTTATAAGATTTAATGTGTATAATTACTCTTATCTTTTATGTAGATCTTGGCATTATTTCAAAGTTGTCGAAAATGTTTTTCCATTTTTAGTGAAATTTAAATTTTAACGAATTTAATTTTTATTTTTCAGCAGAATTTAAAAACATTTTTTTCCTTAACTTAACATGAACTGTTGTATGTTGTAACATGAACATGTCCAATAAGTAACCCACAGATCGCAAAAATTACAATTGCTTAGAAAACAAACAATATAATTGCAAAATAAATAGAATTAAGTAACACACATTTACACGAATGCACTATAATAAAAGATATTCTAAAAATTATGTGTTTAGAATTGAGAAATAATGCCCGACTTTTTATTAATCTAATGAGTAATTTATGAATAAATTCAAACATTTAGCTGGCATTACGAACCAAATAATTAAAATTTAAAATTCATTTCTTCAAAGAATTTATTTTTAAATTTTCATGAAAAATTTATTATTTTGGTTCTTAAATTATTGAACATTTCTGCACTTTATTTACCTAAAAAGTATTTCAAAACATTGAGTAGCTGGAAATAGATTATATAAAGGCTGTTTCCTTTCTTAAAATAATAATCAACAGAAAGCATATGAAAATATCTTTCAGTTTCATCTATATGTTTTAGAATACATAATTTTAATACATTCCATCTTTCTTTAGAATTGTAAGACAAAAATATGTGAATAGGAGCATTTTTCAATTTTTCTGTGAAGAAATGGTATGAAATAAATAATACTTCAGATATCAAAATGCGGAATCAATTCCGTCGCTTCACATACATCTCATCATATCAGTCCAAATAAATTCAAAGGTATGGTAATAGGAGACGAATGAATATAGATTTACGTCAATACTTTTTAAACAGACATTTCGAAGTATTCTAAAAAAATCAAGGTTTAATATTTGTATATCTTTATTTTCTTCTATGATTAATCAGCTAAAAATGAGCCTGATCTTGGACCAGAAAATAACTTAAATCAAAATGTTATATATTTAGTTCAAAGAATATTTTAAATCAAAAATAAATGATTAAATGGAGTAACCACATTTTTTAAGATCTTGATATTTTGAACAAATTCTCAGAGTGCCTTCCTACCTTGTATATATGCTACCATTAAAGTGTGAAATCCGTTATTTCATAGAATAACTAGGTATTTCATGAAATGACTAGACAAGTAAGTTAAAGTATATAATATCCTTAAATCCTACGCTTTAACTAGGTATTCTGTAGAATAACGATTACTTGATCGTTAAAGTATGAAATACGGCCTATGGTTTGAGTTTCAAAGCAGAGACTCAAAAATCCTCGGATAGATTGAAATGGGGGAGAGGAAATAGGATTATTGCAATGAAATTATATGTGCAGAAAGCTGATAGGGATGTCTATGGAATCAGGCAGGTACGGATGACCAAGGTGCTCTAGAATTCGTGATATAAAGGGAAAAGTTCTGTAGGGTAGCATACACCTGGGAGGGTCCCATTGTAGGGTTTCGGGATCTGAACATTAATTTAGTCAGTCCCCCAAATATCAACCCCATAATATCAAAAAAGGAGCACCATAGGATTAACATGGGGAAATTATATTTTAGTGTGTAAGCCTTCCCCTGCCCCAAGTAGGTTATCATTAGTAAAGAGACTATGAAGGGGGCGGGGCAGGCCAAATGTAACGCATCAAAAATAATTATAAAATAACTTTGAAATTGTTTATTTTCCACCTTAAGGGTTCCTCATTAGTTATTTCATAGAAGAACTAGTTATTTCACATAAAATAACTAGATGAAGTATGAAGTATTTCATCTATTATATACTTTAACTGACTTGTCAAGTTATTTCATGAAATACATAGTTATTCTATGAAATAATTGAATTACACCAGTGTTTCTCAAAGTGTGGGGCGCGCCCCCTGGGGGCGCGATGACCCTAAAGGGGGGCGC
The DNA here is from genome assembly GCA_019973935.1 of Trichonephila clavipes. Taxonomy (NCBI): domain Eukaryota; kingdom Metazoa; phylum Arthropoda; class Arachnida; order Araneae; family Nephilidae; genus Trichonephila; species Trichonephila clavipes. The sequence goes on along the minus strand of BMAU01019643.1, from coordinate 960,268 downwards.
GAGCGTATCGAAAATTTAAAGATTTTTTTTTAAAAAAAATAACCGGAAAGAGAAGTAAAACAAAATGCTTTCTTCCATAATAAAAAAAAATACACACAACAACACTGACATAATTTATGTTTATTACCTGGTTTTTTCCGTCATCAAATAGCTATCTTTGATCCCAAAACGAAATTAAAGAGAAAAAAAACATTTTGTTTTATTTGCTGTATTTCCTCAATGAGAGATTTTTTTTATTACGTTTTAACATAAAATATTACACGTTAAAAGAAAAAACGAAACCCAGACCCTGAGAAAAATTCTAAGATAAACAATTCACCACTGTAATTATTATTGAAATACTGTACATTAGTTGTAGAAAAAGAAAAGGAAGTCATGATTCACACTTTTCAGCCATGCTGCATAGTACGTTTGCTAATCATTTGATTGACCTTCAATCTTATGGTATGGTTATTATCAATATTAGAGAGTTCCCTCCCATCTTTTATGCGTTTGCTTTTCGCTTAGGAAATTGTAGATAATTGAGTTTTGCGATATTTCGAAAAGAATTAATTGGTTTAACATTTCTGTAGGATAATTGAAAAATGTCTAATTTGCGTCCTTTATTATGGTCTCTTGTACTTTTGAATCATTTTAGTTCAGTTTTATTGGATTTTTCTCAAATCATCAAAGAATTGAATAGTCCTTGAAAGAAGGTAAGTATACTTTCTATAAATTAAAATATTCACTAGAATTCCGATTTGTATCGTGTACAGTAAAAATAATTCTAAACAAATGATTGGGGTGACTGAGTCCCCCCGCACTACCATTAATGTTAGTATCGAGTACGCGCCTGCTCCCGGGTTAAAACATTTTGAAGTCTCTCTCTCTCTTCTCGCTTTAAATGTTAAAAAGTAACACAAATATTCTTCATCGGTATTTTATATTCTTTTTCATAATTTAACATTAATTCTAAATGCTAATTGTGTGAGGTTTAAAATTACAGTTCTTTTAAACAGTTATTTACAATTATAGCATTTATCTAAAAAAAAATCATTCTACATTTTTGTATACAATGTCGTGCACACAGTTTTACTCTCCTTACAGTTCAGCTATTATATCAAGAATAATGTTTTATTTTTTTAAAAAATGAACTCGTGCGAAGAATCGGTGTTTCAGCCAGTATACGTTTGATGTATCAGTACTGAAGAAGGTATTTTATAAATAATTTCTTATTACTGAATTTGGCCGCGGTGGCCGAGTGGTATAGGTATCGGATCGTGGCTTGCCTTGTCACGAGTTCGAGCCCAGTACCACTAAAGACCCGCCGTGTAGGGCAGCGATGCACGTTAAATCTGTTGAGAGTTGAAACGTTTTCCCGTTGGTGTGGTGTGGTAGTTAGGAGAGAGGGGTGCCAGCTCAGGTGTCATCCACGTCACTTGACCATGGTTCAAAATTACGTGGTCCGTCGTCAAAAGCCCTCGTGCAGCTGAACAGTGTGACGTTAATATTCAATCAATCAATCTTATTACTAAATTAAGAACAAGTTTAATAATTATTAGGGACTTCCACAGGCTTGTCTTGTAGAGGGAAGTTTTTCAAAGGAAGGTTTAATATCAGAAATTGACACTTAAAGAGTTATTTTTCTATATTTAGCTGAGATCTATATTTTGTCTTCAAGGCATCCACTGCAGAAAATCCGAATTGAAAAAGGTAGGATGTTGAAAATGGTAATAGTATACGAAGTGCTTTTGTTTTCAGTACAGATAATTCCTCATCCACCTCTACCCCAAATTCAAAGAGCGATTTATTACAAAATTGCCTTTTAATTTTTCACTGGATGTGAAATCTATGAAGATTTCTTCTTCGGAAGTTGAGAGCCCTTCTGGAGTATTTTGAAATAGATCCCTAATCCACTCGTAACTTGCTACCAAGCTGTCCTCATCCAGAAAATGCTTTTAAAAATTCTTTGCCAACATAGCTAAATGATTTTACATGTTTTAAAAACAACTTTCACATGTTGTTCTACAGATTTGTAAGTTTTAACACATATCGAGCTGGGGCTTTTTTCCCATCATTTACTTCAGTAGTGGTAAATCCAAAATTTAAGTATTTTTGAGAAGATCGCCTTGATTTAATTTTCAGAACCATGCTCGTTCGTCTGTGTACTTGTTTTTATTATGGTAGAATGTTTGCTTACGACTTAAAAATGTATGTATGATATTGTTTTAATCTACTGCCGTAAATACTTAATTACCGTGAATTACAATTAACGTGGAAATTAAAAAAATGTACATCAAACTAGATTCGGTAGCTATAGGAGTATCGAGTCGACCAAAACTGACTGGAATTGTACGAGGAAAAGCATTTTTACATGTTTTGCGCAGACGTCCGATAGGTTGCCCAGGCTCACGCAAACGTACCCTAAAATGCCAGATGTGATGGATATGATAGAGAGTGACATTGACTAGACTATTTTTCTTATGACATTTGTACTTTGAGAAATGAATATGCTGAAGGAAATAAATCTTTAATTAAATACATCATTTTGCGATCTGTTCCAATTTAAAAATTAGAGAAAGAAAAATAACATAATTCTAAGTAATATATATATTTTAAGTAATTTTCTTAAAATATATATTACTTAAAAGTTACACATATACACAAAAATTTAATATACTTATCGTATTAATTTGTACGGTTTATAATTAAGATCGTATTGTAACTTTAGCGTCTCTCTATCAAAGTGCATTTTTATTGCAGTAAATACATTATTGTTGTACAGGGGGCGAGACAAAAATTGATTGAAAATTGGGTCGCCAGTATTGAAAGTTTTGGAAACACTGCTTTTAATGTATGAGTGGTGCACAGAGTATTTTATGACTAATTAATTAATACTAAATTAAGAACAAGTTTAATTATTATTAGCTACTTCCATGGGCTTGTCTTACAGAGCAAAATTTTTGAAAGGAGCTTTAAGATAAGAAATTGACCCTCTGAGTTCATTTTCTATATTTAGCTGATATCTATATTTTGTCTTCTAAGCAACCACCGCATTTTGTAATATGTTCCAATTTAAAAATCAGAGAAAGGAAAAATAACTTAGTAATTATCCTATTACTTAATTTTTTTTGCTTAAAAGTAACATATACAAAATTTAATACTTATGTCATGAATTTGTACGGTTTATAATAAATATTGTTGCTTTATCGTAAAAGTGCATTATTATTGCATTCAGTAAATTATTATGTATAAGGGGGGGCGATAAAAATTGTGATTGAAAAGGGGGCGCCAGTATTGAAAGTTTGAGAAACACTGAATTACACTCTTGAACTGTAACATATATATATATATTTCCCAAATACAAGCTTAATACTTGTTACCTTACTTTTTGAAACTCCTACGTAAATCAGACGAACTATAACCCATGCGTTACCAGTTAAGGAAGGCAATAATACACACTAATTTTTCAAACCGTATTCCCATAGCTGTGGACACACTAAGAGAATATGAATAATTTTTCTTTGAGACAAGAACGAGCAGAATTTTATTCGTTTAATTCCGAATGAAACACACACACACATTCCAAAAAACATCTATAAAAATAAATGAAATTTCTCTTAACCCCTGAACATTCAGCGGTGTCGTTTGGACACACGAGCCTGTTTAGTTTGTTCTCATTTCCGCATTTTGAGAGGGTACTTGAAATTTTTCCTGACTTTTGATCATTTTCCATGTTGATTACACCAAAAATGTTTAGGTTAAAATTGGGAGAGATTTCATAAATAATTATACCTAGAATGTCTGCTGGTGCTGTTTCGAAACCAAGGCAAAGAATAATTATAAACAGTGTGACGTCGTCGATTGTTGTGAATCCTCCATCCTTCGATTCACGATAGGTTTTATAGCTTCACCAGCTGTTAAATGACAAGTACGACGTCTTCGATTGTAGTGAACTCACACCCATCGATTCTCACTAAATTTTATAGCTTCACCAGCCGTTAAATGACCAGTGCACGTGTACATGGGGCCATTGTTTATTGTTTGAGCTCAGGCAGGAGTGCCGACACCCATACTGGCCGTCATAATGGTGAAAAGCGAACCGGCGTCCATTGACAATAGGCGAAGCCTGTATTCAAATAATCATGTCGTCTTTTCTGGTGTCGAAAGAATGGGATAATAGAAACAGGTGGCGCGATGGACAAGTGTGTCCAGATGTTGTACAAGGAATTATGACGCCTTGGGACAGACGGCCCGGGTGTGCACTTGTGTGCTATGCACAGATAGGACGAGGGAAGCTGAGAGAGACTTTTGTGACCTGCCAATAAGAAGGGACGAGGAGCGTGTTGTGGACCCACTCCTGGTGTTTAAAAGGGTTTTTTTAGGAGACGGAGAGAGGAGCCCTAACCTGGAGAGAGAAAAGAAAAGAAAAAAGCCCTGTCCTGGATCGAGAGAACTGGAAAGGAGAGCGCTAAGGAGGTTGGAGTGGAAAGGAAGGAAATACGATGAACGCCGGTGGCGTTGAGAATAGGAGATAGACTGAATGCACCGGCTTGCCGTAGGAACTGTAATATATTGCTTCACTAACAAATTGTTTAGCAAATAAACGATCCTTTTTATTTTCATATTAGGCTGTGACAATTTATTGATGGTTGGCTACTCACGACGTTACAACAGCAAAAATGTTCAAACGTTCAGCAAAAGATAGTTCACTAAGTAGATACTCTTAGTAAAACAAACTTCCAGAAGTAATTTTGCGCATTGATTTAACATCCAATGTAGTGTTATTGGACTGTTATGCTAGAGCCGTTGTGTCTAAGTGTTTCATTACATATAATTTGCACGCTCATAAAAAAAGGACTTTAATTCGATTTTCAAGTCTTTTGCACAGTAGACACCCTGAAACGATGACTCGTAGAAACAGTCTAAGCCCTGGTGAAATTGATAATTTATTGAGAGCTTTCTGATATCTTTTTTCAGAGAATAGGTTGGTGATGGGCTGTCTTGTTCTAATTTAGATTCCGATGGAAACATAAGATTGCGTGAAAGTGATGGCGAATAATTTGAAGAAAGTGCAGATGAAATTGGTAATATTCCAGTAATTCCAGTGTATTCTGGTCCTGATATATATGTCGCTAGAGATAGCACTGAATGAATACTGCCTAATGTTAATGTTCCTGGCAGATTTGCGACTCGAAATATTTTTGGACGACGCAGTAGTCCAACAAGCTTTGCGAAACATAATGTTAATGAATTTGTTATGAGTTCATGGCTTCTTTTCATGACTGTACAGTATTAATCATATAAGGAATTGCTCTGAAAAAGTCTTAAAACTAAATCATACTGAACAATAGTTCTGTAATAATTTAACTATTTCAATTATTTTATATATTTTATATCATGATGTCGAAACGACACTGTCGGACGTTTAAGGCTAACCGGAATCAAGGGTGTTCTAGTGTTAATTGACCCCTACTTACGTTATTGTCTCCCATTCATAAATAACTTTTACTATGCAATAATTATTTACACTGCTAACCTTTATTATTCATCCACTTTCTGTTAATTTAAATCTTATTTTTATCACGATTTTCTAAATAAAAGCCTGAACATTAAAAAAAAAGAAGAAAGAGTAAATAAAAAAAGTTAATTTCCGAAGATCACAAAATTTAATCTGAAATCTGAATTGAATATAATCATTTAATTGTGGTCTCAAGACACTAGTTTATTGTTTAAATTTCAATTATTTTCATAAATAGTTTTGGAAAAATACCGCATTATAAATAAATATTTATTTAATTACTGCTCAAATCTTCCGTCCGATTAATTTAAAACCAACATTAATTTATGGAAGGTTTATAATTGCGTTAATTAATATTGATGTTTTGTTCCTAATTTAATCAAGTTGAAAAATTAAGTAGTATAATTACAGTAGAGGACTAAACGTTTATCGGGGAATTAGAATGAAATAAATATTATAAAATACACAGCCATGATTTGAAATAAACATTATTTATAAGAAATATTTTTCCAATAAAACTGTAAGAAAAAGAGGAAAACAGCGCATATTTAATCAAACTATTTTCATTGCTATAAACGCATATGTATTGCTGAATTATTCTGAAAAAAAGTGCATACAGAAAATTTACTTAACAGAAGGATCAAAATAGTTCAAGACCTTCATTTCTTACTATTTTGACTTATAAATACAGTAAAAATAATATAATTTGTAAAGTGGTATTCCAGTCAAATATTTGGAAAGAAATACATTTTCAAAAATTTTCAGTTTTATTATTCAAGTTAATTTCATTAAACACATTTTATTTTTCATTTTTTTACCAGGAAGACAAAAAGCAATGCATAAATAAATGAGAAAGACTGGATAAATGTTTTACGTAAAAACTGAATTTATATTTTCAAGCATACATTTTAAAGTTTACAAAGATAATAGTTACATGAACTGGTTAAATAAAATAATAACAATATTTTAAATAAAAAAAAGTAAAATATTTTCCAACACATGATTTATTCTATTATTTATTCCCCTATAAGTAAACTTGATTCTGAAATACATTGTTTTCTAGCCAATTCTGTACATAAACAAGACTTTGAAAATGTAAACCTTCCACGTTTTCTTCAGGTTTCTCCTTCATATTCAATTTCTACGAGAAGAGATGTCCTATAAAATACCTAAATTTCCTTTCCTTACAGCACGATCGCGTCGAAGAACACATAAGATCACATTTTGTAAGAAAAAGTATCTCTGGTCAATATTACTTTATAGTTGCATTGTGTTCTTACTTTCACCTTTATTTAGACCAATCCCGAATCCCTTTTGTAAATGGCCATTTAGGAGATATTGAAAAAACATTATACAAATTGTTATGTTTTTTACGTGGTTTGAAGTGCAAAATAAAAATGGAATTAGGCCATGTTTTTAACTGGTAGCTGAATTCTGTGCTGAAAATAGAAACGCTGTGGGTAAGCATCTCAGGGAAAAGTTTTAATATGTTTTTTATCGTTTAAATCGCAAGTTAAAAGCTATAAAAAAGGTATCAAAGACTAAAGGATTTTAAAAATATTAGAAAAACTTAAGCATTTAAAGCTATAATAAGAACAAATTTTTCTTTATCTGAAGTATTTAACATTTATTCCAGGGAGAAGTCTGTAGAGGGAAGACAATTTTTTATTGTACTAATTACCGCAAAATCCGGCGTATAACACGTACTTTTAACACAAAAAATAAGATTGAAACTTACGGGTGCGTGTTATACGCTGGTTATAAAAATGATAGTTCAAAAATACAAAAAAAAAAGATATGTGCATAGGAAAACTTGAGTTCCTACAAAGATTGGAGTATTGTTCATATAAAGGAAATGTCATACCTTATAAACTTTTAAAGGGTTGCTTTTCTAGAAATATACTATTTTTTCAAAATCCTTAGGTAATACATCGACCAAAGGGCTTTAAAACGTGATAGCATTGCTAAAGTGCATTGCAGGTGGCTTCGTAAAAAATGGGTGCTCATTATAAGGAGAATGTACCTCAAAATTAAAAAAAAAATGCAGCTTGAAAGTATAGGTGCGCATTATACGTTGAATTTTACGGTAGTAATTTAATAAGATGAAAGCCGTTAAGTATAGAAACATACTGCGAATAGTCAATATTATATGTTAACAGTGTTACGATAAGGTATGTGATATATTTTTGCTTACATAATCTAATAACTAACATTGAATCAGGCATTTGATGAAAAATTCATGTAAATGAATGGAAAGCAAAGGAAATACAAAAACAATTGAAGAAAAATATTTTTCATTTGAATATAAATGTTTCTCTTATAATTTATAGCAAATGCTTAGAGAATATTTCGAACCTTAAACTTGATTTAAGTTTTTAAAGAAATTAGAACTCTTTTTGCAGAGATTTAAATCAAACTAGAATCTATTACTCTATTTATAAACATCAATCAAATGTTTTTTTACTAAATAACTGAAATATGTTTAACTGCAGCATTAGAAAAATTAGAAATTTAATTAGAAATTTTAAATTAGAAATACTCTTTATTTAAGAATATGGTTCAATTTTATAAATTGCGCATTAAACATTTTTTTTTACTTCACAAGCAAACATTGACATTATGTATGTATATGAACTTTCAATTAAAAACTAATGATTGCTGTTTTTATTAATATATTTATTTAACTAAAAGTTATCCGTATAGTGATTTGTCAGTAGGTTAGTTATTCTTAGAAGTTATTCCTTTAAATTAATGACTTAAATTAATACACAGTTGACTCTCGATAATTCGAAGTTGAAAGGACCAATGAAAAACTTCAAATTATCAAGAGTTTAAATTATTAAGAGGTTAGGAAAAAAAACCTCAAAATACACAAGAATTTATTTTGCTAACACATTTAAATTTGAAACTATGTGATAAAATGACACTTGCACACATGTATAAAATTATTTTAAAGTATTTTTAAAAATACATACTATACAGTATATAAATATTATACAGAAGTTAAAAGTCCTGTATTAAAATAAAACATTTATGCATTAAAAACAATTAGCACAAATTGTATATTAAATTTCATATTATACATAATTAGTCTTTTTTGACTAAAAAATATGTTATCTGTAAAAATCTACTTAATCTGCTTTCGGATCCTTCAGACACTGTCCCCAACACCATTGGTCATTCAAGGCAGGATTCAGTCCGACCCATGCCCTATTTCAAACCCTGTGAACCAATAAGCACATGCCATATGCCACACAGATGAATCATAAATCTTCATGTCACTCCGACGGAAAATGCACTATCCTACGCATATTTTCTTCACATTAGTGAAAGATCTTTTCTGAACGCATGTGTCGTTTACCCATGTGTCGTGAACACTTTCGTTAAACACATGCCGCGTATTAAACGAAAGCTGTGGAAGGCTGACAAGTGCGGCCGGTCTATTGTCCATTTTAAAAAGGAAATCAATAAAAGTGTATTTTTGCTTGAGAAACCGGAACACATACAAAAAAGGGATTCCAGGCAGATGGTCATCAAAGGGGCTATGTTACAAGGGAAGACATGCAGAGACAATGCAATACAAAACATGTAAGCTCCAACCAGTTTACCACAGAAATCTACGTGATAGTGAGTGTTCGAATTGTTGAGAGTTATATTCGATAATTTAGAATTATCGGGTGTTGTTATTTGACTAGCTGCAGATTTTACTACGAAATACTGAACATAGCAAAACATATTCTTTTAGTTCGAAATATCAAGACTTTTTCTAGGGATGAACACATTTGAATTAGTGAGAGACTCGTATTATCGAATGCTTGAATTAGTGATAGTCAACTGTATTTAATGAAAGTAATAATAATATAATATAATAAATTTACTTTTAATTACATTGACATTTAGTTCATTTTAATTAAACAAAGTTTTTCATTGAAATGGAAAGATAAAAGTAATTATTGTGTAAATGTAGCAAAAAATTACACACTCCCTTTCTCTCTCCCTACGTGTATGATTTTAAATAATTAAAAATCGAATGATTCAAATAGCTTTCAGATTAAATATTACTTTTATAAGCTTTAGTATGAAATGACAAAGTTTTGTGACTTATTTTTTATATTACTCTGGTAAACAGAAATTAATAAAAATGACTTCATAACATAGAAAATGATTTAGATTTTTCTCTCAAAGTTTAAACAAGCTGCTATAAAAAATATGAAAAGTAAGATTAAAGCTTTAAAAAAATTTAATATATTATTTAATATTTTTCACTTCTAGAAAGAATTGTTTAATTAGTTCTGTTTTCATAGTCATTTCGCAAGCAATTTTACTGACAAAAAATGACTTCATGTTAAAAAGAAATGTAGAAAGACATGAAAAAAAAATTAACCCGCTATACCACTTTTTTTTTCCAACTCATCCTCTTTTTTATGTACAATTTATCTTCATAAAAAGAAGAAAAAAGTAGCGGCTTAATTGATTTAATTCATCAAAAAATTTTACGACCTGCAGCTTTTAAAGAATTAATTATCCGTTCCATCTTTTGCTGTAAAATCCCCAGCAAATCTTTCGTATTTTTATTCGAGAGATAGAACGACAGAGAGAGAGAAAAAACGCAAACTTGGCTCTGTAATTAATTAATTTTGTCGTTCTCTCGGCGAAGTATAACCGGCAGGCATCCCGTCTAGTTTTAATCATCCTCCCATGTATGTTTAAAGATATCGACATTCCCTAGCTCAATAATAATTATAATAACATTCGCAAGATGAAAAACAATGCATAATTCATTACTCAGCGACAAAATTTGTCCTGTTTAATTAATCGCAACAAGAGGCAATTAAAATTGAAAGTTACACGTTAGAACTTACTACAGACCTGTCTTTTGGGTATGCACTCACTGAAGTCAGAGATGAGCTTCCACATTAATGCAGTTCGCAGTCATGATTAGCTCTTTCTATAATTGATGCTAGACAAATAATTTAAAGAATCTAAACAGCTATGAATATAAAGTATCTTTCAACAGTGGTACCCCTTTTTCTGATGAAATGGAACGTCATTTTAAGTACATTTGACAATACATTTCCTTAAGTGCATATTTAGTTCAGTAATTGGACACCCACCTGAGGCAATGTATTATGTTGATGAGAAATGCTGCTTTGGTGTTAAAACTTCAGAAATTGATGAAGAAAATAAGGTAAGAAGGATTCGTTGGAATTGTGCTGCTTTGTTCCCGTTTATTAATATGTAAACATCATGGTGAACATCGGTATTTTAAACATTTCTTTTAAATGTGACTTAAAAATTCAATAAGAATTTTTCATATATTTGTTTTCCATTACATTTGTTGTTGTTATGTTCAGCTATTAAAAATGCCGGTTATCATATGTCTGAAAGTTTATGATTTAGGAAATTTTAAGTTAAATATATGCCTTTGTGTGTGTGTGTTGTTAAATGGTTTTCCAACTACATATTACTGGAATATCTTTATCTTCTTGCAGTTGTTAAAAAATTGATGAGGAAATATTTTGGTTTTTTACATCCGCATTTTACTGACGAACACACATAAAGGGACAACACGAACAAAAAAAGGCACAAGAAATACAAGAGACAAATGCGTTCTTCGTTTATTCCGGAGATCTCAACTATTATAGCTTCCTCAAATGGAAGCTCTTAGAATCATATAATTTCTGTTGATTGCTCCTATGATTGACCAGGATGTCTGGATGGTGCAATTTTGCTTCATTTTATTTTGAAATGTGAGGATATGGCATTTCTTGCAGAGATAAAGCTGTGGTTAAAAGAATAGTTTTTGTTGGGTGGGTAAACTAAAAGCTAATTTAAAAAAAAAACTCTCAAAGGAGCTGAAGATCATTATGTGCATTAGTAAAAATGCCTGGGGTAGTTGGGGAATTATTACATATATGTTTTGCATTAAGTTAATTTTAAAATGTTTTGTGATAAATAAAATAAAAACTAATTGTAATACAGTTTTCAAAATTATGCTTCGATGTCACACAATCACGGAAAGTTTATCAAAATAAAAAAATGTTTAGTCTAACACAACATTGCTAAAATATGCTTTTATTCGAATACTGAATTTCACTTATATATTACTTTTCATTTCATTTATATATTTAATTATTTAAAACAAAATGCTTCCTTACAAAATACAATATGGTTAAGTTTAAATGCTTTCTTATGTACAACAAAAAATACTAACTCATTTAATCATGGATAAAAATCTAAAAGTGATAAAAAATAAATAATTGTGCGTATATTTTTTTAAAAAAAGTATTATATTTTAAGGGAAAACATTATATTAATTAAATTAATTTTAACTTTCTCTATATAAATGTGATGTGATTAATTATTTCTCGATCGTAAAGGTATTCACTACAGTAAAAATATAATTTATTTTTTATTTTAAAATGGAATTTTTGATTTTAAATTCATTATAAAAATTAATTCCAAGAAATTGTATAGAAAACTTTTTTTAAACGTTAGAAAATTACTTTTGTTGGTTTAATAGAAACTTCATCTCGTCCTAACTTCAACTAAGATGCTACTTTTATTAATTACTCTCAACTAAATAGCACTTTAAAAAAGATTTGGGAAACAAACTTATTTTTAAAACTCAGTAATAATATAAAATTTTTGATACAACTTATTTTGTTCAAGATTTACAGTGATATTTTCTATTATTCATCTTACTTCAATAATTTATTCTTGTATTAGTTAATTCACAATTTTGCATGTTAACAGTAACAGAATCATGCGACTTAAATATTTTACTTTTTCATATTAAATTCAATCATTATTTTTAAATTAAAAACAGAAGATGTTTCAAAGAAAAAATGAAATTTGTTCATCTTTGCTAGAACTCACGTTTTATTTTCACTGATTAATAAATATAGAAAGTTCACAGGTAAACATTCATTTTGAAAGAACAGATTATATACTGAAAGAGTTTTATAACAGATGAAAGCAAATCGTGCTTTCTTGGAATAACTAAACAGTGTGCGTTAGTTACGAATATTTTATGCAACATAAAACTCCAATTTCTTAGTATTATTTTCTCACAATACACACAGTTTTCCTCAAATATTCAAGACGTTGCATCAAGTTTAAGCAAATTGCACGTTACTTTAAGTACCAGCTCAGAGTTTACAGTCTTATCTCTGGTTTTCAGCCGCTCCAACTTTTAAGCTGGGTCTTTTAATGTTTTTGAATTTTGAAGGGGATAGAAGTAGATGGGAATTTGGAAATTCAAAAACTAGAAATACTTTCGCTTCCGAGAAAGTAAAAATTCTATTCACAGATTTTAAGTTCACGAGGGAAAAAAACTGAAAGCGGATTGAATACTTATTTGAAAGAAATATACATTTTTGACTTAAATCAAAGGAGAATACGAGAAGTTTCTGAAAAAAAAAATTCATGATCGAAATCTAAGTTTAAAAGTTCCTTGATATATTTTTAATACAGTCACGATCAAAAGTTAATGAATGTATGGTATTTTCGTTATAGCTCATTATAAAAAATGCTATGCCACAAATTAAGTTTTGCAAAATACATGATTACATGAAATACAAATTTTACAAAATACATTAATCATTTAAATTTCATTTTTATTTTTAGTTCGTTTATTTAAATTTATTTTTTTTACTTAATTTACTTTTAATATTGAATAATATCCTTCATTTTTTAATCCTCTAAAGATTTACCACTCTATTTACAGAAAATAAATTCTACTTCAAAACATACTGGTATTAAAATAATTTAAATCATATATTAACAAAAAATAATTTGTATGATATTAACAAAAATATTTTAACTGGAAATATACAATGGAATTACTGGAAAAGTAAAATAATACATATATTTCTGAATATGTATTCAAATTTCCCATTTAATTTGATTCCATTAACATTTCTCTAGAGTAAAAAGACGGCTATTGACAATAGTCATCACATTTCGGAACCACAGTCAGTTGACGACGGAGACATCAAAGCTGATACCTCTTTCCACCATATGCTATTTATTTTGCAATGCCCATTATTTTGCTTTGTGAATCTTATGTGGAATAAAGATTCGTGCCCATATTTCACATAAATCATTTTATTTATTAACTGATTATCAAATCGTAGCAATGACTACATAGATACAGTGATGGCTAAAACTTTCAATTACATTAGAATTAATACCATACTTTTATTTGAAAATAAAGATGCATTTCTACAAACTGCTTATAAGTTGCTTGCATATAAAAATACATAAAATGAAACACATAAAATTTTAAGCTCTTATCACATATTCCCCATTCCTATATTTTCTTTTCAATTCTATATTTCTTTCAATTCGATACTTATAAGTACATATCTATTTATTTATTTACATATATAATCATAATGAATTACTAAAATTTATTTATTTGAACATAAAAGAAAAGTAATTGAAAAAATCATAATGAATTAGGTAAAATGTCCTACAAACCCAATTTGATTTCTTAAACACTGATTTTCCACTATATTTGGCATAAGACTGCAATAAAACAACGATGGTTGAGATGAATTTTTTTATTCGAAAGATAATCTTGTGGCATGTGAGTCCAATCTGGACGTCCAATTTTCGATGACTTTTTCAACATTTGTGGCCATATATCGGCAATGACACGGCGAATGTTGTCTTCCAAATGGTCAAGCGTTTTTGGCTTATCCAAATAGACCAATGACTTTACATAGCCCCACAAAAATAGTCTAGCGGTGTTAAATCACAAGATCTTGGAGGCCAATTCACAGGTCCAAAACGTGAAATTAGGCGGTAACCAAACGTGTCTTTCAATAAATCAATTGTGGCACGAGCTGTGTGACATGTTGCGCCTTCTTGTTGGAACCACAGCTCCTGGACATCATGATTGTTCAATTCAGGAATGAAAAAGTTAGTAATCATGGCTCTATACCGATCACCATTGACTGTAACATTGTGGCTTTCTTTGTTTTTGAAGAAGGATTCCACCAGCCCCTAAAGCGCACCAAACAGTCAGTGTTTTCTGGATGTAACGGTGTTTCGACATACACTTGTGGATTAGCTTCACTCAAATGCGGCAGTTTTGTTTGTTGACGTAGCCATTCAACCAGAAGTGCGCTTCATCGCTAAACAAAATTTGCTTATGAAAATAGACCATTATTTTCGAAATAAAATTGCACAATTTGAAAGCGTTGTTAAGGCGTGAGTCTATTCATGATGAATTGCCAAACCAAACTGAGAATAAATCACTTGACAGCTGTTAAATCGGTCACCATCTTGGAAAGTAATGCCAACTTAAACTTCTATACCTGGAAAAAAAAACACTCTGTATATTTAATTTGAGTCATTTTCACCGAATGTGAAAATACATTAAAAATCAGAAAATTTCATTTTTAATTGCAAAGTTAATATTAACCATAGTCTTTCCTTTCTGGAAACTAAGTGGAAGATAGTATTTCTTTCGCAGTGCAGTACACCATTATTTTAATAACATTGTACGATTAAATATTTTGATTTAATGCATTTTAATGAATATTTTTTAAAAAATTCTTATGACTTTCTGCATAATACAGAGTAATATATCTTGAATTCTTCTGCGCGTAAGAATATTTAATTTGTTTCTAAAATTGAAAGAAAATGCTAGTTAACAATTTCAGATTTTCAACTTATTTTTTAATTTTTCGTAACTTGTACTTTAAAAACATAATGGAAATTGTTATACTAATCCAATTAAGCAGCTAAAAGAGTTTTTAAATTTAATTTTTACCATTAGCCGAAAGAAAGGCTTCAGTTGAAAGAGAAAAGCTAAAGAAAAGGGGAATGAGAGAAGAGCTTGGAAAAATGAAGCATAAAAAATTTCATAACATGTTATTATATATGTTACAGAATCCATAGATAAGGACCTTTTTCATAGCAATGTAATATCATCATCTGTAAAAATCATATGTCTCAGAATAATATATGAAAGATATATAGACATGTACTTGAAGTTAATTCTATAAATAAACGTGGTATTAAAATCACCAAATTTTATAACAACCTTCGGTTTTCAATTCTAATTATCTGCTACTGTGTTACATACTCTCACGTAATTTATGGAAAATAATTTATCTTGGTTTAATATTTATTCTAATCGGTTGTTTAAAGTATCCACCTACGTTCGGAACCGTTATTTTAAAAAGCGCATAAATGGATAATTTTCATGATATTTAGAATCACTCAGATTAGAATACATGCATAAAATTGTTTTAAGGTCATTCTGACAAAAAATATTTAAATACAATATTATGGCAAAAAACTAACTTAGAATAACCTTTTTTAACAACGTTCTCCTTTTATAAAAAATGCTTCTGTAATAATATTATTTTGCTTATATAAAGTAATGACTTCTCCAGAGAGTTTGAACTAGAACTTTTGAAAAATTCACATTATTTTCAGAATTACCATCAATTGAAATAATTATCGGCGTTTTTTTCTTACAATTTCTCCCCTCTACTGTAGTAAAATATAGATAAATCTACTTCAAAGTTATATATTTCAAAAATCCTAGTTTAGCCTCTGTGCAGAGGTCTGAGCTATATACAGGCAAAATAATATTATAATAGAAGCATTTTTCACAAAAGGAGAACATTTTGAAAAAAGATTATTCTAAGTTAATTTTTTGACAAAATATTGTATTTAAATATTTTTTTGTCAAAATATCCTTAAAATAATTTTTTACATGTATTCTCTAATCTAATTGACACTAAATATCATGAAAATTATTCATTTATGCGCTTTTGCAAAATCACTGTTCCGAACGTAGTTGGATACATTAAAAGAAAACTGCAAGGCATCGACAATTACTACAGAATATGAACGTTTGAATTCTACGCAGCCACATGTAACACAAAGCACTAATAAAAGCAATGTAATACATGACTAAAAGCAAAAAGTAATTCTGCTCAGCATTTTTCTCAGATTAGTTTAAATAGCTTCGACAAAGGCATATGTATGTCAATTACTATGTGAAAAGAGAGAGAATGAGAAGGAATTATGTATAGCTATTAATTTTATAATAGTACCTTCTTAGGGAACATTTATTCACTAACTAAAGATTAGAATGCATTTTAAAGTCACTGACAATGATATTTCTAACATAGAGTCAAATCCGACCACAGTTAGGATTATTGAATTTTCTTATATCTTCTGCGGACATTTGGTTACTTTTTATTGACCTGAGAGCGTAAAGCTTCCAATTTCCATTATATTCTTAATCCGTTGTTACTTATTGCTAACATTATATTTTGCAAGGTGAAAGTCCAAGCTACATGGATCATCTAAGAACATGGCGAGTTGAACCGTCAACACTTAAACAAGGACTTAAAAGAAATATTTGGATTTTAAATCAAATTAAATGTGATTTGTAATTTAATAAATATTATAAGCAGGAATTATTTAGTTTAGATTTTGAGGATCAGAAATATCCGGATTATCAAGAAGTTGCTTTGGTGCATGCATTTCTAAAAGAAATGCGCTATGGCAGTGTTTCAGTTTCGTTCCTTAGAAAATTGTCTTTTTGAGTAAATGATTTGCTTTTAGCCTTATATTCTTCTAATGTGTTTTAACGCAATGAATATTCATGAATAATATTTTGAGATACTTTTCTTTAAATTTTATTCAAGTTACAATATGTTACGTTAATCAGAAGTTTATGGAAGAATGCTATCTTCACAGTGATTAATTTTTCTGGTGATATTAATTGTCCATCTGACAAAGAAATCATAATTGATTATCTACCTTGAGATCAAAAGATACACATGTATCAAATTATACGTAAGTTTGTTTTAGCTGGAGAAGATTCAAGCAACTGTAGTAACCTGAACACAACCTTTACAATGTTTTCAACAGTTCAGACGTAGGGGAAATTTTTGTTGAAACTTGTCCAAATCAAATGCCGGTCCAATCACCGATTCTTCCATTTAAATAAAGTATAGTAACCTCATCTCCCAACAAGTATATTTTACCAAAGGCAGCTGTAGACCAGTGGCCATTGATAGTGAGTTCATGGTGGGGTTGCTTCCATCAAGTCATGAGTTAGAATCTTAATATTACCAAGAATCTACCATATAAAATCTCGATAAACGTAAAATCTACCAAGCCTCAAAGTTTTCTCGACGACATTGGATGGATGTTTGTCAAGTTCGCTGCAAACAAAGGGGTCGTAATCTTTATTTGACTATGGTTTAAAATTACTAGGTATCTCGCTCATATCTCTCAATTGCTTAGAGTGTGATATCAATAAACGTTCAACCCCAGTACCGCTTTTAATGTTAAACCTGTTTTGGACCACATATTTTGTGTCTCTGCTAGATACTTCTTTTCCACAACAGAACAGTAAACAAGGAGCATTATTTAGACATTTTAAATCATTAAATGGAGTCCATTCGTCAAAAACAGCCTCAAATGTGACATAGAGATCAATAGTAATATTCACCATGACTATGCATCTATACATCGGTCCCGAATGGTCACGGAGACTCTCGTAATAACTGATACTAAAGTGCTTCTACATCCCACCTATTCACTAGAGCTTACTGTGGTTTTTATTTATTTCCATCATTGAAAAACAAATCTGCTGGGACGCCATTTTGTATCATCAGCTAAGATAAAAGCAGCACCGCAGGATTGTAAAAGATAAAAAGAAAAAAAAGGCTTCCAACAGTGCTTCAAGAAATCGCATGTGCGCTGGCAATGGTTTATTGCCTCCCAATGGAATTATTTTGGAGGTGGCTATGCGACGATATTTTAAAATCTTCAACGTGAGGACATTTATGCCATGCACTAAAACGTTTGGATCTTACTACATGTATACATAGATGTATATATATGTAATATACACAACCGCATATGTATATGTATTTTTCAATTCCCACTATTAGTTCACGCTCTCTCTATATATATTTATTTATTTATCTTGGTAAAATTTTCAATTGTTTATAAAGTACATTTTAAACCGCTCAATTGAGTTGAAATTTTATATACATGACTATTTTGGATGACAATAGAATAATTGAATTATAGTTTAAAAAATTAGGTGATTAAAACTAATTATTTAAAGAATTACAAATACAGCCCCGTAGGCATTATTTTTGGCGACTTGTGTCAAAACTTGAAAAAGTTTCTTCCTCACGCTTTAAAGCATTCAGTTAAACTGAAATTTTATATACACATTTGTTTTGGATGACAATACGATGCTTTAATGATAATTAATAATAATTAATTGCCACTTAATGCTGTGATTCTGTCATAAGTATATACATATTTATATTAATTGTAACTATTTAATGAAAAAGTAGCTAAAATAAAAATTTTCTTTGCTGATCTAAGTAGGAATTGACTTCAATTTTTTTATATTACATCTCTCTCTCTCTCTCTTATGTTAAGAGGACACAGTACGATTCAATAGACAAAAATAGGTCAAAATCTAATTTTAATCTATCAAATCTAATTTTTTTAGCCTAAATAGTTTTTCATGCACTTTTCTAGGACCTCATAAAATTTGTAAGCTCTAAGCTTAAAAAACGCAGAATTATGATAGCTTTTACTTTCGTTTTTATTCACATCCCTATAGCAAATTAAAACTTTAAACTTAATTATCTCACAAAGATAAAATAACTAGTTTGGGTTCATTTAAAATTCTACGGCATTTTTTCCATTGCATCTAATGCTTTGACTTTTTTTACCTATTGCTATTAGTGCATGTAACAAAAGTTGGTATGTATTTTTGAATCAGGGCAATATTTACTTTTTAAAAAATTATTGAAATCAGAACTTATATATTTTGTAAGGAATTTTCAATAAGCGTTCATAAAAAGAAGTATTGTATAAATACCAATCATGTTATCAAAAAAACCTATACCAACTTTTTGTATACATAGTTTGACGTACTTTTAAATCAAATTTCCTGCGTGTACGTAAATTTTTGTAAGAGAGAAGTAGCATTTTAAAATCACTTCACAAATTTTTAAGTTTTTTTTCCTTAACAAATTAAATGGCTAGCTTTTTATGAAATTTTGAGCACAAAATCTTTTTTGCATAGTATACACACATATGAAGCAACCAAAAACTTTTGAAAATCCTTAAATTAAAATTTTTTTGCGTAAACGTACCATGTCTCCTTAATGTATGCATATGTATATACATATGTGTGCGTATATAAAAATTCTCTATTTCAATTGCCTTCACACATCTTTTTTTTCACAAATTTTGACCTAGAACACTCCAGGAAGCAACCCCTAATTCCTTCTATAAGCCACTTAACTCTAATACTAGTTCAAAAAAGTGCCAAGTTATCAAATGTTTGTGAGTGTGTCTTTTATGCATAATGCAAAGAATCATATCAATTGGCTTGAAGAGATTAAAATGATGTAATTTTAGAAAAGTATACGTTTCTTTGGTTTATGGATAAATTAATGGCTTTTGAACCGAGGAGGAGAACGTTTTGTACGTCGTAAGCGACGCTCCCTCGTTTGTGTGTTGTTGATGTTGCCTTTGTGATTTGTATGCCATCTTGTGTATTAAATGAATGTGATAATTTCGGCATCGAGTTCATCCAATGTAATAACAGAAGAATCCACGATGTTTCCTATACGTATATATATCCTAAAATAATTTTTAAAATGACGCATCAAGGACTCATAACTGTGAGTTATCTTAAAGTGGATGTCAATCAGTAGATGTGATGCATATGCATATAAAACGACTACTAATTAAGTTACGAATGTTTTATTCCAGAAATGTCACTAAAATAATTTCAAAAAAATCAATAATATGTTTGTCACCTCTATCCCTGATACAAAACGTTATCAGGATTTGTCATGGCTCTTACATTTGGTGGATTTATTATTAATATATATATATATATTATTAAGGAATTTAAGAAAAAAATAGTTGTTCATGAACTAATTCTCACGAGGTCCAATCAACAAAAAAACAGTTCTTGTTCCAGAAGGTAATCGTATTCAGTGTTTGCATGCAGTTCAGTTGATTTTTGATTGTGTGCATTTAAATACACATTTGTAGAAGAAAAAAATATTATTGTACCTTTCATACCCTATAGAACCTTTCTTATACTGTGAATTAAATTTTTATAATAGCTATTAAGTGGTATTAAGAATTATTAGTATGTATTAACTCCGAAACATTTAAGCTCTAAGAATGCAATTTCTTCGAATAAAACGTTATGAAAAGCCTGGTCTTTTATTTTAAATACTTAATTTAATATCAATTAATACCGTAATTGATTCCAAAATCCTTTTAATTAGTCCATCTTACTTTAATAAGTTATTCGATCAAATAAGATAAGAACAATGAATGAAATGTTATTTTTCTAATTTTATAAAAAATGGAGATAAGCCTAGTCGTTATAATAGAATAGTGCCGTATGACCATGGAGATACGTTAATATAATAAGCTACTGAGATTAAGAATGCTTCATTATATAGTGAGAATATCACAAACCATCATTGTGTCATATCTCATTTCACACGTGAAAAATTTGTGTTTATATTAATTTTAAAAGTTCACGAGTTCTTAATTATAGCTTGAATTTCCTTTCTATTCTTATTAAAATCAGTATTTTCATTTTGTTTACCTTACACCAAAGTTTATTTTTGTCACTTTATTTATTAGTTAATGTTTGTAAATTAATTAGTTAAAAGAAAACTCCATTTATTAGCCTTTTTGTATTATTAGTATTAATAATAGTTCATTAAGAATAAGAGTGCTGATGTGATGTTAATCAAATTAAGTTCAGCCTTAATTTGAATAATTAATACTTTTCAACATTTTCAAAACAGTTTAATATTTCGGTTTGAGTGTTTCTGTGAATTGTAAATACATATAGATGGATATTATTTTCATCTTATGATCAATCAAATTATGTGTTTATAAAAAATGTTTATATCTACAACAATTTTTCTAAACGGTGTTACTGTACTTACTATGAAAATACATCTCATAATGTTGCGACTTCGAATTTGGACAACTGTATCGAATGATTTCTAACCTTGCGGCTACAACGCTGTACTTTTACAAATTTTACACTTTTTTTTCCATCGCTTTATTTGTTATTAGTTTTTTTCCTACTCCATTTACGGTCCTCGTCAAAATTTCCTTTGTAATGTTCTTTAACGACCGTCAATCCTGCTAACGACATTCTGGAGTATTGGAAATGCGTAGAAAAATAGTTCCCCCAAGAAGGGAGTGCTGGTAAGTTTTCTTGCAACGCGGCTCCGGGCTATGGAAAGAACATCGGGAGTTTTAAGTTTTGTAACGAAGCCAATAACTAGATATTGAGTTTTTGTTCTTTTCCCTTCTCTCTCTTTCACTCCCCTGCCCTGCGTTTCTTAAAAACACCGCTTTAAGAAGACGTTCTAGCTTAACGACCAAGCTGCTACAAATTATTGGCGGCAATAAAAAAAACTCATTAAGCAATGTAAGTAAATCATTTTTTATGTACTATTCTCCTGAATTCATTGCAAACAAACTTAGTTCTCACTATATGCTGGAGCAAACTAAAATAAACACATTTCGAATTTTTCTTCTTTCATAGAAGAGAGCCTTGAGAGATAAAGAGAGTGCTTGACAAATTAGAGATTTACATTTTGCTTTGCTTCGCTGTTTTAAAGATTTTTTTGTCTGCTTGGTAAATAATCTCAAGATCTGTAACCAAATCATTTGTTCATTGAAACATACACACATAAGTTTGAAATAGTTATGAAATTAAAAACGTTCTGTTTTAGTTACTTTAGAGAGATTCATCAAGATCTTTTTAAATATTTTTATTGGACTAAAATTTAAAAAGCTTGAAGAGTTTTAAGCATATTTAATTAACATACGTAGGAAAAATATAACGCAAAACATTAATTCAGCTAAATATCAGGAATAAAACTATTAGCATTTAGTATAAATATTGCATATTTATATTAATTCCTGTTCACTGTAATTTAAAAAATATTTATTTTTATAAATAAAAATACCCCTAAGTACCAAAACTCATGGGATATTAATATGCAAATATCAGTAGCTTCGTTTAAGTAGTGTATAGATAAACACAGCAAATTGTCATGACTTTCATTTATA
Source organism: Trichonephila clavipes (assembly GCA_019973935.1). NCBI lineage: Eukaryota > Metazoa > Arthropoda > Arachnida > Araneae > Nephilidae > Trichonephila > Trichonephila clavipes. Next base: position 937,626 of record BMAU01019643.1, on the reverse strand, counting down.
ATCAAAGAATTCATGTTTTAAGTTTTCTAATAAAATAGCATGGTCACTCAACGGAAGTTAACAGCCTCTGAACGCGATGTGTTAATTGGGACTGAAAGGTTCGAGTATTTCTTTTCAGATATTGTTAGGAACTTCATCATCATTCCTCAAGCCTTAGTATTAAAAGTATGTCGGAAAATAAATTGTTTTAAGCATTATCTTATGCCGTGCACAATGTCATAACCGACCGTGTTTATTTAATATTAAAGATCCAGGAAGACATTTTCCCATGATTTCGTCAGTGTTACAAGACGAGTAACACTGGTTCACACACACACACACACACACAAATAAGAGCAAAAGTCAACGTGGGATGTACGACAGATGCATGAATGAGGACAGTGTAGCGAAATTCAGTGTTGATGGGATACAGCACCTCAAAATCGACTAAAATGTCTTTACCAATAACCTGCTAGATACTCCATAATCTTTGCTTAGATCGTAAATATATCGGTCACACCATAGATGACTGGAAAAACTCTACTCCATAAAAGCAACTCTCTCAGTTGATGGGGGTTCAGGTTAGATTTTATATGTGCTGCAAATAACACGAGCCACTGACCAAAATTGTTAGTACACTGTAAGTTGATGATGGTATGGAATGGGTTCTCCTATCAAATTAAGCCAATCACTACCTGAAAATGGATATACCTATGTTTACCTACTTTAAAATCTTTTCCGGACACTCATGAACATGTATCCAAATAATGATGGAATTATCTATGAGGAAAATGTTCTGTGACTCAGAGATGAAATCATTCGCAGATTGGTTTGGTTTACTGCCAAGATTAAGCCATCTGGATCATCAGATATAAATCTTATATAATAAACATGAGACATGATCAAAAAGTTAATCTGGGGATAAAATCTTGTGCTGGTAAAACTTCCTCAATCAAGGACTGCAGTGGAAGCTCGGAGAAAGAAAATCTTAAATTATATTAGGAGGTATCAAGTAACCTTTGTGTCATATCATTATATATAAGGTGTATTTATTCCTCAAGTCCACGCAATAAACATATTTACATACTTCTGACAGATTTTGTTCAACTTCCTGCTTTTAATATTACATACTAAAAATTCAGAGGGGTGATATTAGGCAACATGAAGAGAGAAATTATGATAGAACATGAAGCCGTAAAGCACGTTTAGTTGGAGTAATTCACAAAAATAGTAGTGAAGGATGTGATGTCGAGTGAAATGAAATGGGACAATAAGAGGTAAATACATTTATTAAACGTAAAATCTGTTTATGATATGAGCCATTACAGCTCGAAGTCAGGATTGAAACGCCAAGTGATTGCCACAGGAATTGTTCAAAGTTGCGTCTAAGTTGCTCATAACACAGGTGGTACGACGCTCAGGTAGTATGGTGCAGATATCGCCACCTCAGAAAGTGGTCCTAAACGTCCATTGCATTCGGCTCGGTTGTACAGGAGGTGCATATTAGTATATTCCTCGTTCGTGTCGTCCGACTAATACCAAATTCAGCTTAACACCCGCGTTTTACGCAATGCCCAATTATGACAACTTGCTCGGCGATTTTATGCATCCCCAAACAAGCTGGAAATTGGCTTACGTATAGGTTTCTTCACACAACCCTACCACAGCGCACAAAATCTCTGCTTTTGCTTCGTCACTCGCCTTTCCCATGCTGCAGTCTGTAGGTCGAATTCGACTACATCCTGTATATACATTCATGAACAAAAAATTTAGCACTCCCAGAAATAAATGCGGGATCGTACCGAAACTTGGCATGAAGGTACATGTCGGGGAGATATGAAAATGATTAGAAATGCAGCGTGATTGCGCATTACGAATAGCCGGTAGAGAACGCCGCTTAACGTCTTTCTCTGAGGAGTATGAAACAGGTAACCAAAGCTTGTTTGAGTGTTCTGAATCGTTTACAAAGAAAGAGATTACGTAGACATGCAATTACGCCGTTTTCCAAGACAATATGAGCGGCTGTCGCAGTTTGAGAGGAGGGGGGGGGAATCCTCGGCATGATGGAAGCTGGTTGGTCAGCTAGGTAAGTAGCTCGTCAATTAGGCCGCTCTGTTTGTGTTGTGAGGAGATGTTGGGACCAGTGGACTCGAGATATGTCATATACATGAAGACCAGGCTCAGGACGTCCTCGACAGACCAGTCGTCGAGAAGACCGCCACATCGTAATGAATTCACGCGTATAGCCAACTGCTTCATTGGCCGCCATCCAGGAACAGATAGCACCTTCATTAGGCACCCCTGTGTCTTCTCGAACCATACGAAGGTCCTGGCTCAAGGACATTTAGGATCATGGCGCCCATTACGTGAACTGCCTTTGACGCCCACACATCGACGCTACCGTTTGGAGTTCTGCCGCTCACGAGAAAATTGAACTGCAGTGAAATGGAACTAGGTCGTCTTTAGCGACGAATCCAGATACAATCTCAGCAGTGACGACAATCGTGTTCGTGTGTGGAGACCCCGTGGTGAACGCCTCAATCCTGCCTTTGCTTTACAACAACACACCGCTCCCACAGTTAGTGTGATGGTATGGGTTGCCATTGCCAACAATACACGGTCAACCCTAGTATTGATCTTTGGCACCAAGACAGTTCAAAGGTATGTCCATGACATTCTGCCACCACATGTGTTGCCACTCATGCAACGGCTTCTAGGAGTTATTTTTCAACAAGACAAGCTTGTCCTCACACGGCAAAGGTGACACAAGACTGTTTCCTCACTGTTTCTAGCCTTTCTTGGCCTGCCCGATCCCCAGGTTTGTCTCCAGTCGAGCATATCTGGGATCATTTGGGACTGCAATTTCGGTATCCCACGAGTTTAAACGAACTAGAGGGAAGATTACAGCAAATATGGAACGAAATGTCTCAAGACATCATACAGAACTTGCACGCCTCAATGAACTATAGAATCAAATCGTGCATTCGTGCTAGATGGAGTTCAAGAGGGTATTAAATCCTATGTAGTTTTGCCCTTTTCTCTGAAACAAATTATCCTTTTTCTTTGATTTTCTAATTATTTACTTATATCATAGTAGTCCTTACGTATGTAAAATTTCTTTTCATTTTGACCACTCCTTCTTGGTGCGCTAATATTTTCGTCCATGAGTGTATATACCAATATGTAATGCTGAATATTAGTACACACATTATTTGTGTACTCTAAAGTTGTATTTCATTACAATTATTACAAAGTTAACATTTCGATACTATTGAATGTATAGTAAAACGCTTAAAGAGAACGCTCGAGTTTTTTTTTAATCTTTCCTTTGAAACTATACCAATAAAAATTAAGACAAAAAGGTTGGGACTGAGCATTTTGGAATTAATAATTCATGATAACGCAACGTGTTTTAAAGAAGTAAACCAAATAGATGTTTTTAAAGGTCATTTTATCACTCATGACAGTTGCTCAGAATATGTTTTATTATTATTTTTTTTTACTAAATTAAGGTGACTGCCACCTTGAAAATGTCGTTCAAGAAAGCGAAAGTTTACAGGTAATCAGTATAGGAACAAACGCTCAAGTATGGCTAAAAATGATACGACCGTTGCAAGTAATATTGAACTGAAAACTTCAAATGCATCAAAACTTCAAGATTTGAAGGACAATTTTTTAGAAAGTTCTGGAAATTCAGATTAAATTTTCATGCATTGAATATTTGATGTCACCACATTGCTTTCTGTGTTTGCAGTACTTTGTTGTCCAGTTTGTTTACATAATGAACTCAGTTTGACAGAAGACTCTAGGTATGGAATATGCTCTAACTTTTCCTTGAAATGTAGAAACTGTGATTTTTTTAAAAGGATTTACATCATCTGAAAAAAATCAAAAATAAATTTAAGCTGAATACTCTGATAGCTTTTGCCTTAAGAGTAATTGGAAAAGGGTACACAGCTGGAAATAAACTGTTCGGTATGTTAGACTTGCCTTTTCTTTCCAAAACAGTTTTTCGAAATCAAGAATTGAAGATACAGCAGGCTGCATCCATAGTTTCTACAGAAAACATGAAAAATACAGCAACTGAGGTGAAAAAATTAAAAAATTCACCCTTAGAATCAATAAGCTGCTGTGGCGTGTCATTGGATAGGACTTGGCAGAAGCGTGGCTACTCGTCTCACAATGGTTGCGTCAGTTGCATATCCATTGATACAGGAAAAATGTTGGACATCGAAATAATGTCACATTTTTGTAGAATATGTTTGAAGAAGGCTAAAGTTCCAGATGCTGCTTCTAATGCACATGTTTGTTGCAATCATATGGGTTCGGCTTCAAGTATGGAGACTGTCGCAGCATATCGCATATTTGAGCGATCAGAAAATCATCGTAAATTGCAGTACACTGATTACTATGGTGATAAGAATTCCAAAGCGTATGAATCCGTAAAAAACATGTACGCTCCTAATACAGCTATATAATAAACTAGAATGTATTGGTCACGTGCAGAAAAGGGTTGGGAGTCATCTGAGAAAGTTAAAAAATCTGTGAAAGGATTGGGAAGAAAGGGAAAATTGACGGACAATTTTATTGACAAATTACAAAATTATTATGGAATAGCAATCCGAAGTAATAAAAAAAATTAGCAAACATGCAAAGTGCAGTTATTGCTGTGTTTTATCACTGCTGTTCCAGTACTAAAAAGCTTATGCATGGTCAATGCCCAACAGGAACAAATAGTTGGTGCAAATTCCAAAAAACAAAGGCACTTGGTGAAATATTCACCGCCAAAGCCCCTGGACTTCCACAAAATATTTTAAATATTGTTAAACCACACTACTTTAAAATATGTGATCAAAACTTTTAGAAAAGTGCTTACACGGATCGACTCAGAATGCCAACGAGAGTTTCAATGGTGCTCTGTGGAACATATAGTTCCAAAACAAAACTTTGTTGAACTCCAGTCTTTGAAATTAGGGGCATATATATAACAGTTCTACAATTTAATGAAGGTGCTAGTGGCTTATTAAAAGTGATAAATAAGCTGGGGTTTAATGCTGGTAGTTATATGATACGTGTATTAAAATTGTATGACTATCGATGAATTAACGACGCAAAAAGGCATTCATTACCCTTTACAAAATTAAAAGGAAAAAAAAAACGCAAGCTCTCAGAAAGAAAAAAAGGGTTTGAACCAGGAAGAAAAGGAAGGTGTGACATATCATCCAGGGAATTTTAGACAATTTTGTGATGTACGTGTACCTTTTAACGATAAGATAAAACTTTAAATGAGTTTTTCTCAAAATTTTGTTTTCGAAAGAAAAGCTTTACCATTTACATGATATTTTAAGAACCAAACCAGATAACCTTTTGAAATTGTGTAGGAATGTGTGTTTATATTATACTGTTTTTCATAAAGTGAACCAAAAGTTTTGTTGTAGGTTAAATATTTTTTTCATTTAGGATAGTTTTTATAAATAAAAAGCTTAAAACATCAAAATTTTCATATTGTTATGTATAATTGTCTGTAATTTTTTTATATTTTAATATTTCTCTTAGATTTTGGCTCATTTTGAAAAGCACCATAATATGTATGTTGTGTATAAAGAAAATTGTGGTAATTGTATTAGAAATTTTTATGCAGTGTTAACCGTTTTGGTAAAAATTTGGTTAAATTTTTGAAAACCACCAATTTTTCTAAATGTACAATATTTATTTAAAATTTTTAATGTATTTACATTTTTTTTTTTTTTTTTTTCTTCCTAAAAACATTCAATTTGTTTCAAAAATCTCTTTTTATGAAAACATTTCATCCGAAGGTAGGCAGTCACCTTAAGAAATATATTGTTATCTATGCCATAAATATTTTTACTGGGAAAAATTGTGCAATCAAGTATAACTTTTCATTTCCTTTTTCGATTGCCTATAGTAAAATAATTCACTTCTAAGGTATAAACCCTTTTATTGCAGTACCTGTTATTCGTAGACCATCGCTACCTTGCAGTGATGATTTTCTTCAAATCATTCTACAGAATTTTCTCGTGCCATTACTACCTGCTCAAATTTAAAATTACTGACGGTGATAGAAATTTATTTTTGTCTCTAAATATATCTTCTTCAGAATTATTTTTCTCATTCTTGTCTGGAAGTTAAATATACCATCAATAGCGAATGATTTTAAAACTAGAAAGAATGAAAATTGGTATATACCTTGTGACGGGCTCATTGCGCTTTCTATTATCTTTCCTCTTGGGTTTTTTGGGCCGAAAAAGGTAAATTCTTTCCAAACAAATCCAGAAGCGAAACGTGACTATGCAAATTAGGAACCTTTTAATTAGCAGAAGTTAGCGTAAGCGCGGTGGCCTTTTGGGAAGTGATTAAGCTAGTCTGAGTTCAAACGCGTAAGCTGAAGATATTCCAGATTCAGATATCCGTGAAAGTGCGTTCAAGCAATATGGGGCCGTGTAGGCAGTGATGCACGTTAAATCTGTCGAGAGCTGAAACGTCCTCCAGTTGGTGTGGTGTGTTAGTTAGGAGAGTGAGTGCCAGCTCAGGTGTCGTCCTCGTCACTTGACCATGGTTCAAAATTACGTAGTTCGTCGCCAAAAGCCCTCGTGTAGCTGAACAGGGCGACGTTAATATTCACTCACTCACTCCCTCACTCAAGCAAGATGGATACCATTCCACGCGAGATAAGGAATTTATATTGAAGATTCGAGAGGATTGCTGCTATCTAGGATATAGAGGTAGGACTGATCTACTAATTATTAGGAGCTGTGTATAAACAGAGGTTTGGTGTAAGCGGTAAAATAATTATAGTGGTCAGGATCGCGCTTATTTGGTAATACGTATTGTGTGTTTTCTCATCTCAGATCCGCTAAGTTAAAATATAAATATTATTATTGTTAGTGTTTAAGTTAAGATCTTAATAAAGCGATATTAAGATTATGGCAATGCCTGGTTCTTTATTCACTCCCACAACCGAATGTCACGAAGATAACTTAGAAGTAAGGCATCACCCACGGGCGAATGCATTACAACCTATATTACCCCAAAGCAGTCAAAATGACTGTATTTTGAAAGATTGATTAATGTGTAAAAAATTTCTTTAAAATTAATTTTTAATATTTTTTACAGATACATAACAAATTATTAGCAAATATTAACAGTAAAATAAATTTTCTTCACTTGGAAAAATATATTCTAGAAAATTCTAAGAAATCATTCATTATATAAGTAATTCTTTTCTAATCGAAATTAAAAAGCAGCAAAGAAAATGACTTCCTTTGGACAATCTAGTATTAAACGCTAAGAGGCAAATAGAATTGCGCAAAATGATATTTTAAATGTGTTAAATTAGACGATTCATATATGTTTTTATTTTTTGAAAGTTATTTCACATTTTTCCAACTATTTAGCACATTTGTTCTAACATATTAGTAATTCGTGCATTGACTTTTACCATAAGATGATTATCAAATTCAAAGATTATTTACAATATGATTACTTTTAAAATATTTTAGTTTTAAAAGTTGGAATTGCATCTCAAATTAAATTTGGGACTATTTCATTGCTTTTACGTTTTGCATGAATCTAAGTATCTTTTTTTCAGTAATAGTCCAATGCTGTTAAGATATGCAGATTAGCAGAAAAATTATAGCAAAAAATTTTAAAATATGAATGTTTCCTAATGATACAGAATAGCAGCTTAGGAAAAAAATCAAATCATTCTTCTAGTTATGTGGCATAGTTAGTTAAAAATTATTGCTTAAACGTTGCATAGGTTATTAATGTGAGCTTGTTCAGATGTTATAGTATGTTAAAGAATTTTAATAACATTACATCTATAACCATATATTTCTTAAAACATTTTCGTTGCGTAAAGTTTAAGACAAACTCGACTTTTCACTCAAATAAAACTTGTATTGCTAGAAAACTACTAAAAAGTTATTTATCTGCAGTAATGTGCTTCAAACTTTTGTAATTTATTTTTTAAAAATAAATTTAAGATATGTTACATTTATATAATAAAACTCTTCTTAGGAATTCTGAGATTTTCTTAGAAAAATCTAGGTTCCTACCCCAGATTGATCGGAAAACAGGACCACTGTAAGGAGTCATACTGAGTGACATCAACCCTAGAAACGTCACTTTCCATTGATTAACTTTACCTTTTTCCTTCCACACTGCAATTTCGGGACTCAAAGAAGGAGAAAGAAAACTCGATATGTTCCTCTAAAAAAGTTTTAGTTTTGGAAATGTTTAAGTATTTTTTTCTTTTGCTGTAAGGCCAAAAGATACGTAGTATTTAACAACGTATCGTTACAACAAAAAAATTACACCTTTTAGATTTTTGTCTTAAGAGATCAATCGACAAAATTGCTTTTTTTGCAATGCAGTTAACTATTATTGGACCACATATATATCATTTCGAATATTTTTTGACTAAAAATCGTTTATTACATATACTATTTGATCATTACTTTATACGGAAATTATCAAATTTGTTACTTTGTTTAGTAATATGATATTTTTATTCCAACATGTGTTTTTGTGTGAAATTCATAGAAAAAGTAACACAATTTTGGAGTTTTGAAAAAAAATTGATCTAAAAAAATTATGAAAATTAACAATTAGCTCATCATTAATGAACTAATCGTGATTTAAAATGTGAAGTAAAAATTTTTTAAAAAAATATACTAATTTGAATAAAATATAAAAAAAATTATAAATTTATATATTTTTGTAAATAGAACTAGAGGAAAGGATAAGAGAGAAAACTTACTAAGAGGGATTATGTTTTCATGTAAAGGTAATATTTCTTTGTTATTTGTGTGAATTCCAAATTCAACCTCACAGTATTAGAAGATTATTTTATGTTTTTCTATTGGACATTAAAACTGTGACATATAATTGCCCTTTTTAAGAAAAATTTGAATCGCGAAAATAGAATATTAAAAAAATATAATAAAAGTTTTTTTTATCTCTTTCTTAGAATAAATTACCAGCACAGACTCATTGATAAATGTCAACTGTTTCAAGAGAAAAGCGATATTAAATAAGCATAAAATGGTTTAATTCAAATAGTTTTCCTGTCTTTGATGGATAACTGCTTCCGATTGAGAGAGAGATTGTTTTCCAGTGATAAATCTGGATAATCTAGAGTGTAAAATGTATAAGCACTGCGAGGATCGACCACAAAGAAAATAACCCCTTCATAAAAAAATTTTCAATTTTTTTACAAGGTGAAACACATAAGAATCTGCTGAAACCTGTAGCCTCAATATCTGTAATTTTGATATTTTGGCTGCTTTTTGGTTTCTACTTTTTTTAAAAAAAAGTAATAGATTAAATATTCAAATAAGTAGCAAATTTTAATAGTGCAATGTGTATACTATCTACTAAACTAATGCATTGTTTTTTTTTCAATTCCTACTATTAGCCCACATACTCTATATATTTATTTATTTATTTATCTTGATGGAATTTTTAATCGTTAATAAAATACATTTCAAGGCGCTCAATTAAGCTGAAATTTTACATACGTGATTATTTTGGATGACAATACAATAATTTAGTTATAATTATTAAAAATTAATTGATTAAAACTAATTATTTAAAGAATTCCAAATACAGCTACGTTGGCCTCATTTTTGACGAATTGTGTCGAAACTTGAAAATGTTTCTTCCTCACGTTTTAAAGCATTCAGTTGAACTTAAATTTTATATACACGATTGTTTTGGATGACAATACGACAATTTAATGATAATTAATAAAAATTAATTACCACTTAATATTATGATTCTGTCCTATGTATATACATATTTATATTAAATGTAACTATTTAATAAAAAGTAGCTAAAATAAATTTTTTCTTTTTTGATCTAAGTAGGAATTGACTTAATTTTTTTCTTTTATATTACACTTGTTTATAAATCGAAACTGAGTTAATAGAAAAACTAAATGCAACGTGATATAGCTGGTATCAAATATCTTTTCGTTCTAATTTTCCTTAATTGGTTATGAACCTCACACCTAGAATCAACAATACGGCTATTGGTGATGAATATCGTAATTTCAAACCACGGTCAAGTGAGAAGGACGAATCTTTGCAAGAACCTAATTTCCATATCACACCAATGTGAAGTCTTTAAGCCGAGACAGAAAAGATATCATTTTGAAGGGGGAAAAATCAACTACGCAGTTAGATAAAAACAACAATAAATATTATAGCTCTTGTACTTATCTCAGAATTTAATAAAATCTTTAAAAAAGAAAATGTGCAAACAAAAGAAAAAAACATTGGCAACAATTTCTATCTTTCAAAGAGATTATTTAACCATCACCTTTTAAGAGGTTACTCCTATCTACCGTGTACTTAGGGCCGTGGGTAGCCTAGTGGTTAGAGCATCAGACTCCAGACCGGAAGGCCTGGGTTCGATGTCCGAAACCACCAAATACCCTCCGAGTACACACGGAGTACCTGCTCGTTAAATCAGTGGGTCCGAAAGTCTTGTGGGCTGGATCATGAGTGCAGGGGACTGGAGAATATTTCCTTCCCCTTCAATTCCATGTCTAAATTGTGGAGGTAGGATAGGTGGTGTTCGCCAAGCTAATTCGTACCTTCACCTGTATGGTGCTCAAGGCCAATGACAAGCGTACTTCTAGAACCTTGCCCCGATGAATTTCGTGGACCTCGATCTGACTACGTCAGACAGGTCCTACGTGAACTTATTCATAACATGGAAAGATAGAAAATATACACTTATTTTTCCTCAATTTTTGTAACTACGTTTCATTTTTCTATTGTCTTTGTTATAACATTTCGATTTATTATGCTACAATATTTCCAAAATTAATGTTAACAGTTTTTCCCTTTAAATGTTTCGAAGTATGAACATTCACTTCGTAATATAAAGACATATTTGAAAGTGATATGAAGAACAATCTTTTGTCTTACTTGAACAGAAAAAACGAGTCGTAATCTCGATAGAAAATTCTTATTTTAAAATGTATTTTAGTCTTTATTTTTATTTACTTATTTAGTTTTGTCAATGTTAGAATAACAGAAACTATGATGATGCATCTTTAGATATAGAGGAAAAGTTAAAATAAAAATTTCCTTCAGAGTGTCTTAAGAAATTTAATGTAAAAATAGGAATTCTCATTTTGTAAATGTCTGCTAAGTTAGTTGCTCACGCAAAATTCCTGCTACGTTTTAATAAATAACTCTCAAAGATTGTTATTTTTCAAACAATTCTTCTAACGTGTTCTATTTACTTAAGGAAAATTACATTTTGTACATGCAGTATATGTGCCTGTACCGTATTTTAAAAGGAAATATTACAAATATATTGTTTTTTAAAAAAAGAGTATTCTTAGACAAAATATTTACTTGAGTCAATATTTATATTATCATTTCTCCCAATAAGAAAGTGGTAAACAAACTCAAAGGAAAACCCACGTAAAGAAAATATATTATTCAAAATGTTTTCTATTCATTTACGTGAGAAAAATAATACATGCTTTACAATATAATTTTATTTTCAATTCATACAACAACCGATTATTATTATAATTTAAGTAAAAGTAAAACATATCCCTCAAACTAATGATTTTTGTTGTAAGTGAAATTTAAAATTTGTAAATACAAACACATGTACTAATTAATTAATTTTATAATAAATAACATATTTTTCTTCATACTTCGAACAAGCTGCTGCTATCGTATCGATTATATGAAGATGTTTTTGAATCTGCTTCAATTACACTAAATATTTTCAAAATTCTATATAGGACTTGAAGCTACATATTGTATGTTACACTAATAACCGCCATATTTAAACAGATTTTTTTTAAAAAAAACTAATAACGGGATAAGAAAAACCAAACGAAAGGTTCACATTTTCTTCAGAAACAAAATAAACCACAAAACATAAATATGAATATTTGTATATCTTTCAATGATAACTTTGATTTAGATGTATATTTTTCAATGATAAATTTGATTTAGATGTATATCTTTCAATGAGATAAATTTGATTTAGATGTATATCTTTCAATGAAATAAATTTGATTTATATGTATAGCATACATATTAAAAAATTAACAGAAATATATTTAAGCAAACCCGTATGTACAAACAGAAGGTAAAAATTTTCAAAAGGGCGGTATCTTGGCAAGTTAAGCCTTTGTGGAAAAGACAAGTCCTCAAGTACGAGAGTCATTTCATTCGTAGCAGAATCTACTGGTGGCTCAATTTACCAAATTTTTTTTTTTTTTTTTACCGCTTGAATTTATCTAATTCATGATCTTATCGAATGCTAAATATTACCGAGATTTCATTTTGCCTAGAGTAATAAAGCCAAACTGATACTCAAGGCATCTTTCACATGCCACATGTATCATATGACATGCGTACCTTCGTTTTTCACATCAGAAAAATATGTCTATTTTACCTAGATTCGAACCCACAACCATCGGCTTACGAGCTGGGCACGTTATTTTAAGTCAAGAAGACGAGAGGAGATAAAAAAAATTTACTTTTATATGCCATCAGTAAAAATTCGATTAATTGATATAGAACATAATCAGTACAAATTAAACTTACATAATCTAAAACAATCCACTATAATAATTTCTTAGAATATTGCATTTGTTAATGAAAATTTTAATTTTACAATAAAATTTATGAAAAAATCGATTAAAAATAGAATTTTTTTGCAAAAATTAATCTTTTTTTATAATTTATTTAGAATATTCAACAAATATTTGGAAAATTAAATTTAATTGTACAAATTTTGCAAATATTGAAAAAGGTTATTTTTGTGTTGCTTTTTATAGTAATTTCATTTTATTTTTAATTTTATTCACGACACGTATTTCCTATAATACAATATTGACATTAATTGGTTTTATTTTTTAAAAAAATATTATCTTTTCTTTTTTTTTTTTTTTTTGCAACTGTTATAGCCAACATTGCGTAACATCAAGAGAAAAATTTTCTGGCAGTTCGATATATTTCCTGTGAAACTTTTCCACTAAAATTTGACTATTTTTAAGCTACGAATTCAAATGCAGTATCACGTAAAATTCTGTAGGGAAAAATCGAAAAAGATTACCGTAAACAAACGTAACGTAATATTCAACATTGCGTGACATCAAGAAAAAAATCGGCATTTCAATCATTTCCTGTTAAACTTTTCCACTAAAATTTAACTATTTTTAAGTTACGAATTCAAATGCAGTATCACGTAAAATTCTGTAGAGGGAAAAATCAAAAAGATTACGGTAAGAAATTGTAAGCGAAGTTTTGGAATCAATGACATACAAATATAAACTTGTCACAAAAATGAAAATAATAAACCGTGAAAGCTCACACGAGTTGAATATTGCGCAGCAAGTCAAACTTTCAATGAATTATGTTCCAGCATTTTTGTGAAGAGACATAAACCTGAAATGGTAAATTTAAAGTCCTCCCATAACCATTTATCCTTCAGAGCATTCTTCAAAAAAGGGTACGACCCAAATAAAACTGTTAAAACGAATCAGTTTACGACAATAACGATAAATTATTTTCATTTCAGTAGAATAAGAAAAAAAAAGGTATTTTTTCAATGTACGACCTCACATTTTATACACATCGACGGGGTCACATAAAGCCCAATATTTATCACTGGCATAAAATAGGGAAGTACTGCACCTTCGCTCCCACCCCTTTCTCCCAGATAGCAAATATTTTCCTTACTTTTCCTAATCCATGCCTAAAGTTTCATCTCCATGGAAAAGATAAGGCACGTGACGTTACCATAGTAACGAGAACTCGCAGAGCATTCGATGTTCAGTAGGGAGCGAAATTGAAAATGTTCCCTCCCTTTTTTTTATCTGTTGTTGTATTTATTCTTGGAAATTGCTACACGGGAGTAAAAGTAGCGTCTTTTTATTACTTCGCTAGAGTTTCGAAATTAGCATTGGACACTTTTGTTTCGTTTTGTTTAAAAGAGATCAGCTACAATCAGTCGTGCAAGTGATATACACATTTTTTCCCCTCATTCCGTTTCCTTTCGCTCTAGTACCATCATCCCGATTCGAATGCGACGCGTTTACGTTTTATTTAACAATTAGTTTAATTAGATGTATAAGTTGTTTAACAATTTTTAAGCCGTGTTTTCCTTGAGTTTGAGAAAGCAGAAAGGGAATTTCGCTTGCACTCCAATCACACGTGATCTGGTTTCTAATCAAATGTAAGGGAATAAAATGTAAAAGTCCCTATTTTAATTGGGGTTTAATCTTCAAGTTTAATCACTGCATCGTAAAATTTTAAGATTATTGGAAGGAAAAGAAGCAAAGGAATTGTAGCTGCCGTGAGTTTTATGTGTAAAAGTTCTTAAATTTTTGTGTAGTGTATAAAATTACTGAAACTGCTTTGATCTTTTCAAAAAAAAAAAAAGTTTTCGAAATATTTTCTGTCAAAACATTACTTTTTATCCCATATTAAATAAAAGAAGATTAAATTAATTAAATAGTTTTATTTCAGTATTAAAATATAACTCGATTTTTATATTTGTGTGGGATTTATCAGCCAGAGAAATATTTAAAATAATATTAAGTATGCATATTTAATTTAACAAATCGTAACTTTAGTGACTTCCAAATATAAACATATTGTATTTAATTCAAAATTTGGATAGATTTTTAGCTATTTAATTAAAGACAAATTATTTTTGTAATTGTCTCTAACATTTATAGAAGTTAAAATATCTTTACAAAAATCCCTTATTTTTTTTCAAAAAGTATAACCTCGTAATTGTTTTAATACAGATAAAAATAAGTAAAAATAAAATAGATAAAAAAATATTAAAAAATTAGGTTAAAATCAGCAAAAAAACTTAGTGTGTAAAAACACAGTTTGGTAAACATTTTAAAGCTTTATATAAACCATTTTACACATGAATAAAATTAGCGCAATATACAAGAAATGAAATTTTAATATTCAAAGAAACTTATTTCTATTTTTTATATTAATAACAATGTTGAAAAGAAAATTATGATAAATTTTCAAAGAATTATTTATTTCTTTAAAAAAAATAATTTATATTTTACGTTACAAAAAAGCAATTTTCAACTATCAAAAGCAAATTAATTGATTCAAAAGTATGTATGTTGTTGTGTGTGTTCATTATGTGACAAAGTATCCAGTCACCTATACGTTTTACTTCCCCATATAAGTCAAAAATAGTCAAATAAGTCAAAATCCCATTTTCTGCACTAACTTTCTGTAATTCTGTGGAGAAGGGTGTCCAATAGTTTTTGCAATGTTGATGAAGAGTTGCACGCTATTCTTGTAGAAGACTATTGACAAATTACGTCACTTGTTTTAAGCATTGTTGCGTAAATCATAGTTGTCATTTTTATATACTCCCTAAGTGTTGTTCAGGTCTGAACTTTGAGCAAAAACAACTAATTCTTGAATATCCAACTGGGAAAACTACCCTTACATATTGATGCGACGCTAATGATAGCTTATTTAATTTGTATGATGAAAACCCAGTTTCTTAATTTAACATCGCATCATGACTTAAGTTAAAATTAAACACTAATATTCTATAGACAAATTACTGTACACTAAATTAAAAGTCCGATCGTATAGTGGTAACAATTAATTTTATTGAATAACATATTTAAGTAACTGTAAATATACTGCATAACAAGATTAAAATTTAACTTAGCTTTGAAAGAGATATGAGGTGGGATGGAGTAGGGACATGGTTGCCCCCCGGAGTCCCGCGGAGTCTAGATTCTCAAAGTCTGGGATCTGCTTAATATGTCTCTGTCTCTGTGTCCGTGTCTCTCCAAATCGGGCTGCATCCCATTTTTATTCCACGACGCTTTACTCGAAAATCCTAGAGCGGACTATTTGCCTTGTCCACTTAATTGCCTCCGATTGGTCCAGAACCAGCGCAGAGTTACCGCGCAAAGTTCATTGCCTTATTGAAGCGCGGGAAAATCCTATGACGCACCCCAATATTTATGAGTGCAATGATCCTCCCAGGCGTGGGAATGTTAGGCACCCTTTGCTGAGGAATTCACCCTTCAGTGATGGGGAAAGAAAACGAATTACACCAAACTGAGTTCGCAATTTTGAAGTTATGTTGAATTTTCCTGATTAATCCGCGCCTCCCATCAATATATTGTAGGGGAGTATGAAGAATATGAACAAAAAACTTCTTATTGATAGACCCACTCGATATATTTCTATAGTGAAAGCAGTGCGAAATCTTATAACATAAAAGAATTCCTTTTTCTTGCTCTTGAACCAAAGGACACACTTAAAATTATGAAAAACAGCTCCAAAGCAATGTCCTCATCCTGTATTTAACTTGCTGTGAAATATACACAACGTTAGAAAATTGTTCACCTAAAAATCTACATAATTAGATTATGTTTTTGGAGTGTCTTTTAGTATCCTTGTTTTGTTGCTCTGTAACTATTGCTCAAGGTATAAGCATTGCTGGTGTTTATGTCACTGTAAGCAACGTTCGACATTGGTAGCAATATTGTTTCATTTATAAGAAGTACTACGAAAATAAAAAGTTCGAAGCTACAGATGAATTGTAATTGCGCTGACATTTTGAAAATTTGTACAAATCCTTCATGACTGGTTTTTACTATACCCTTGGTCCCTGTCTATTTAACGGCAGAATTTATCAGATGGTAGTTAAACAGTTGTAGCACCCTTCACTTTCCCAGTTTACGATAACATCATAAACAGTAGAGCAAGGTACTTGCTCCTAGTATTGCAGAAATTTTACGACAAAATGTTCTATTTTTGCCGATAGCTAATTACTACAACACACTTAAAATTACTTATCTCGGGTTTTTTCTCATTGTCATTTTCTAGTTTTAAAATTACGACTGACTATGAAAATAACGAGCTCCCACAAGTTACTTTCTTAACCTTATTCTGAATGAATTATGACTGCACACTCAGACGACTTTTTTATTCTGCTCTGGGACCTAAACACTCGACTTCACTCTTAGAATCTACCACTATTAAGTATGTCCAGATACTTTTCAATCTAATGTACACATCAGAACTTTATCCCCAATCTAATGAAACTTACCACTATTTTATATCTAAGATATAACTTTATATCTAAATGAAGCAATCAAAATAAATTACTGAAAGGAAATTCTAGTTTTCCTTTCTAAAAACCTAGAAATAAACTAAAATAGGAAAATTAGACTAAAAACAGAGATATTCTATTTTTTTAAATAAAAAATGAGTTCGCATTTAAATTTTAATTTTATTCTTTAAAAGGAGAAATTTCTATAATTTACAGGAAAATAACAGTAATTGTGATAAAAAATGCATATTTACAACAGTTAAATCTCATTGATAAATTATAATAAAAGTTTACCTTCTGCTTTGGTCGTAACAGTTAAATCGGAACTGGGAAGACTTTGACCAATAGCATTTCTAGCAGTCACGTGGATATGATATGTAGTTACAGGCTTCAGACCAGCTATAGTAGCACTTGTGTCCACATTAGAAACGACAACTTTCTTAGACCTTTCTTCGTGCCATTTTTCTGAAAAAAAATTGCCAATGCATGTTTATGGTATATTAAACATAAGACTTTATTTAGTTCACTTTTTGAATTAATATTTTTATAATGCTAATTAAATTGATGCTTATTAGTAGAAACCTAGGCTTTATGAAAATCGGGAAGAGTTATTTCAGAAATAAATCACACATTTACTAAAAAAATTGTATTTCTTTTTTCTTACCTCAATCAGAATCCTTTGATCCATCTTTTAATGCCCAAAATATTTGTATATTAACTGTTATTAATTATTTTACTGATACAAATAAACTTTCAAAAATGCAGCAACAAGTAAAAAAAATTGAGATTGGTATAAAAACTTCAAGTGAATAATTAATCTTATTTTTTGATTTGTTAAAGAATCTTTTGATACAGTATTCAGAATAAAAGTATGTTTAAGTGAACTGAATAATTTAATATCTATGAAAAGCTCATTAGAAATGAAAATGATGTTTTTGAAAAAAAAATGTGTTGCAATAGAGATCAAAATAAGAAACAAACATATACAGGTACATACACTGGTTTGCAAAAATTAAGGACGAAGTCGAAAATTAGCATAACATTGAACGAAGAGGCAGAGCGGACAGAAAGAACAATCAGGAGATTAAGTAAGGTGATGTACGGTAGCACATGCGCAGATATGCAGGTAGACGTAATGGTGGAGTGTCTGAGTTTTTTTGTTGTCGGTAAGATCAGTATTTCTGGCAAAGAGATTGCACGCCGTATAGCAGTTAAAAACACACCGAGTTGCTGCCTCAGCGAGAAATGGCGAATAATCAATCTGTTAGACGACATCTGGATGCTTTTACCCGAGGTTGAATCATTGGGAAGTTGGAGGAAAGCCGCAGTGTGACAAGGTTCTGCAGAGTTCGAATTGCTCACAGCATCGTTTCACGACTTTGGAGACAATTTCAAACTACAGGAACAGCATTCCGGGGTTTAGTAGTGGTCGTCCATGAGGAACCACACCCATTAGATGACCGGTACATTGTCTTATAGGCCAGAAGAAACAGGCGGCAGACAGCAAGAGAAATCGCCAGACACACGACACAGGCGACTGGGACAACCTATAATCGCGTTTTACCGTGGCCAGAAGACTGCACGGTGGTGGTCTGTTTGCACGACGCCCTGTACGGTGTTTCAAAGCCTGCCCATCGGAGAAGGCTTTTGGTGCCGAGAACACTGGAATTGGAGAGACAATGAATGGGGACGAGTACCTTTTACAGATGAGAGCAGATTCAGTTTGAGTAGCGATTCTCATCGCATAGTCCTGGAGAGAGCGGGGAAGCCGCAATCATCCCTCGAACATCATTGAAAGGGACAGGTGGAGGTCGCGGTGTTCTCGTTTGGGGGGCATCATGCTTGGTAGTCGTGCAGACCTTCACATCTTCGACGCAGGTTCAGGCCACGGGACCCGTTATTGTAACGAGATTCTTCTTCCATATGTGCGTCTTTTTAGAGGCACTAGGGTCTGCAGTTCCTTTTCATGGACGACAATGTAAATGCCATTAACAGTAGCTGCCAAACAGCTCTTAGAGATTGAGGCATATTGAACGTATGGATTGGCCGGCACGATCTCTGGATCTCAATCCCCTCGAACATGTATAGATTTTCTAGGCAGACGCTTGGCAGCTCGTACCTTACCACCAGTAACGATTCTGGGAGCTTCGATTGGCGCTGCAAGACGAATGGGCATAATGCCTCAACAACTTCATTGAACCCTTTTTTAGCATGGACAGACGCTTAAACCTGCCTAGCAGTCAGAGATCATATCCCCTACTAAAGACCGGGATGTTTTATTGCGTGACACCTCACAGGATGTTATTCTAATTTCAGTCGCATTGCGCCCATGCTACTTTTCAGTCAATTATTTTTATCCCTCTGATTTCTTTAGTAAGTGTTGCTTACATTACACATGCCTTTGAGATCTTACGGTATTAAATGTGTTGATTTGGAAAGCTTTTGTACAAAGTTATATCGAAAACTTGTCTTCTTTCCTTAATTTTTGCACACCAGTGTACATCCAATTAAACTTATTTATGCAAACATTTACTGCAAGTTCAGTATTATTGACAAAATATAATGAACAAAATGAATTTTTAAAATAAACACTGCTATTTTTTTATTTACAGATAGTTTACAGTTGCAGGACCTTTCTATTCCATCAATCAAATATTAATAAGAAACAAAATATACTGGTGTTCAAAATAATTGTTTTTTTTGTTGTGATTCATTATATCTATTAATAAGGTATAGTAATGCTACTCGCGCATAATTGTGTGAATGGTTCTTCAAATGAGGGAATTCCAAAAGGAGAGAGGTAACAAGATCAAACAACAAATAGATCCCCATGTTGGAAATGAGAGATTTTATTAACCCCAGGAGCAATCGGCCTCACTACATCAGGAACTTTGATTTCTAGTACAGAAGATTATTGGTGTGAGGAAACGTTTTGGTACTGCTCTCTCAAGATTAGCTCAAACATGCTCTATCGGTCTTAAGTTTGGAAATCTAATTGCACACTGAATTAAAAGTATATCCTCAATTACCAGATATTGGTCAGATAGATGAATATGTTGATAAGCGTTTTTATCTATAAAAATTACATCCGGAAGAGTTACATCATTGTAAAGGCAAATATAGAGCTTCAAGAGATTTCCTCCAAATGCCTCATAGCAATTCCAAAAACCCTGATAAAAAAAAGGAAAAATAGCCCAACAAATATGGTGCCTTTCCATAATATCTGTTTTACTAAATTACCAGTATCTTTCTAAAGGCCGTATCACACGTATACATTTCAAGCAATTTTTCGTCCAATTCGAGCAATTTTTACTCAGTTGCCATAAACTGCTTTAGAGAAATTTTTGCTAGTGCGCTCAAGAAGTTGCTCGAATAAAATTGCTTGAATTCCAGCCAATAGAATCCTGTAAGCTCGAAGCGGTATAAAAAATGATGTTTGGTTGGTTTTCGAAGGAGAAAAATCGGCGAGTAACATTTCAATGTGTTGAAAGTGCGCGGTTGACGTTAGAGCATGTCGTTTTGCTTACGGCAACCCTTGACCCTCAGTAGGAGGAAAAATTGCTTGAAATAAGTCTGCGTGTGATACGGCCTTAAGATTCTAGAAGATATGCTTTAGTTGGTTTTTTTTCAGTTGGTCGATCGAATCGTCTTTAATTATCTCTGCTGCAAAGTCGATGCATACCGCTAGTGCTGAGCTATATCTTTTGTACACATAAGTGAGAGAATAAAAACACAGCATGCCTTACAAGCAGGCCTATTTTATGAAGCTTTTTGGAAACAGTAATACTTGAAATAGATCCCTAAGTCTACATGAACTTCACCTCACAGCTGAGAAGCTGTTGCCTTCTTTTTAAACTCCACTGTAGTGTATAAATAACGATATTCATTTCTTGTCGGGTCATTTCAGTGACTTTGATAATAGATCTTGTTTCACGAAACTAATCTGTATAGCATCCGCATAAACTGCACACAATTCTGATATAAACTCTAGTAGCCTGCCTCAAGTCTCGAAGCGATTACCCAGCTCAATCCAATAGGGGTCACTTCGTTTAATTGTTTGCTATTTAATATCTTAAATAAAGAACAAACAAAAGATTCACAAAAATCTATGAAATGAGCAGACCAATATCTCAGAGAAATATAGGCGCTTCCTAAGAAATATTTGCTTTAAATACGTAGCTCTTACGCACGTATGTGCTCAAGTGATCGACTTAAAAACTTACATCTTTGTTCGGAATTATATTCCTTATATTTTCCCTCAGTACACTTCAACGAATTTGGTCTCTTAATTTTGAACACCAGTATGTTTTCGTAAATTTAACATTGTTTAAGTATCAAATATATGTACTGTGTATAACGTGTTATATTTTTCAAAGATCATCAAAGCAGATTGCGATGTAGATGGCAGAAAAAAATCTAAAACATTCAGTTTTTAATCAATCTATATTCCATTTATAAAGAATAAATATTTTTAAAAAAAATCTAATTCTATGTAAAGATTGTTTTTTTCCAGGTATAGAAGTTTAAGTTGGCATTACTTTCCAAGATGGCGACCGATTTAACAGCTGCCAAGTGATTTATTCTCAGTTTGGTTTGGCAATTCCTCATGAATAGACTCACGCCTGAACAATGCTTTCAAATTGTGCAATTTTATTTCGAAAATAATGGTTCTGTGCGGAATTTTCATAAGCGAATTTTGTTTAGCGATGAAGCGCACTTCTGGTTAAATGGCTACGTCAACAAACAAAACTACCGCATTTGGAGTGAAGCTAATCCACAAGTGTATATTGAAACACCGTTACATCCAGAAAAACTGACTGTTTGGTGCGCTTTATGGGCTGGTAGAATCATTGGTTCGTACTTCTTCAAAAACGATGAAGGCCACAACGTTACAGTCAATCGTGATTGGAATAGAGCCATGATTAATAACTTTTTCATTCCTGAATTTAACAATCATGATGTCCAGGAGCTGTGGTTCCAACAAGGCGGCGCAACATGATACACAGCTCGTGCCACAATTGATTTATTGAAAAACGTTTGGTGACCGCCTAATTTCACGTTTTGGACCTGTGAATTGGCCTCGAATATCTTGTGATTTAACAACCGCTAGACTATTTTCAGTGGGGCTATGTAAAGGCATTGGTCTATGCGGATAAGCCACAAACGCTTGACCATTTGGAAGACAACATTCGCCGTGTTTTTGCCGATATACGGCCACAAATGTTGGGAAAAGTCATCGAAAATTGGACGTCCAGATTGGACTACATCCGAGCCAGCCGTGGCAGTCCTATGCCAGAAATCATGTTTAAAATGCAATGCCACAAGATTATTTTTCGAATAAAAACAAATTCATGTCAATCGAATAATACATCGTTGTTTTATTGCAATTTAAAGTTATATACCTCTAAAAAAACACCCTTTATATATTAAGATGCCAACATAATGTAGAATGTTAATAATAAACCATATGAGTCAGTTGCAGATGTCTTCAATAGAAAAATGTCAAATGCATCAATTATGCAAATTATTTCAATGCTGAAGAATTGAAAAAGAACAGAATGTTTTCAGAATGTACAACCGAGAAGGGTTGATTCATTTTAGTGCAGTTCCCTTGAAATAACGAACAAGAAAGGCATCGTGATATTTAGCATCCTTCCAAGAAACAAGAGCATTGTGATACAATGCCTTCGCAGAACACATTATTATTTCAAGATAAATGGAAGGTTCTTGAAACTGTTTTTGTGAAAAGCGGAGTGTCTATTTTTGTCTCAGTCCCACTTTTGGAATAAATATAGGGATCGGTTTTCTCCTCGCATTTATTATTGGATTTATATAAGATAATAAATATATATATATATATATATATATATATATATTATATATATATGTTATATATATGTTATATATATATATGTTATATATATATATATGTTATATATATATGTTATATATATATATATATATATATATATATATATATATATATATATAACATTTAAAAACTGTTTTCATCATCTTCAGGGGATTTTTTAAAATGTTACTTTAATGCTACAAGCGGCATTCATCAAGAAAACGGTGTATTTTATATTATAATTGTGTTGTAAAATGTCAGTCTGCAGCAATGTGCTAGTGCGTATTGATATTGACCTTACTAACCAATGTTAAGTTAATTTGAGAATCATGATTAAGAGGAATTTAAAGAAATTGGAATACATTTCAAAATTACCCGATAATTTAGTCTTCAGAAGAAGTAAGTTGTCAGTGGAGAGCTATAGGATTGTAATTTTTTTTTCTTTAAAGCCATGCATTATATTTCCTAATTACGTTAAACAAAAATTTCATTTAGTATAATAATAAGCAAGAATGGTTATGGAAAAAGATACATTTTTAGAATAGAGGTTGTAGAAATTTATAAAAAAATTTAAAAAAAAACAAAAATTTTAAAAATTAAAGTATCTTTAGGCGAGTTGGAAATTATCAGAAAAAGTGGTCGTTTATAAAAAATAATTTTTTTACTGAAGCTTAAACGATCTTTGACTCTAAAAAAGTTACTTATCTTTGCAAGTAACGTTTAATTAACGCATCGAATTTGAACTTCAAAAAATAGCTAAGTATTATGCTATCGTATGAATAATTACGCAGAGTTTATTTTTGTTTTAAATCTTTTTCAACCTAAACTTTAGACTTTAAGCTTTGCTCCAAATAATGCAATGAAAAACACATTTATGTGTATATATTTTCTTAATTTATTTGAAACCAAGATGACAAGCGCCGAAGCATGCAATCGAAATTTTAGGTATTATCTGTAAAATTTAGGGAGAAGAGAAATAAATTAGGATTCTAACAGCTACAAAGAATAAAAATAACCCCTGGACACATATAATATGGAAATAACACTTCAATCCCATTCTGAAGTGATATTGAAAGAAAAACTATAGATATAAGCTATTAATGAGTCGTAATGAGCCAATAACTATTAATGAACACATAAAATAAAACTTGCGTATCTGGGTATTGCACGGGATATCTTCATTAATGCTTAATTTGGAGGCGAATCACATTACGCGCGCCCAGCGTTTCTTCTAAATACACAAGGAGGAAATTCAAGACAAGCTCAAATTCAGGTTATAGCAATTACTTACCTCAACAATATAGTTAAATGCCGCTATTTCTGCATAAAAATTTTATATGATGATTTTGTTTTTCAGTAAAATTTAGACGTCCCCTTATATGTTCCGATATAGCTGATAATCGGTTATTTCTTTATTCTATTAGTTCAGCTCTTTGCCTCTAACGTTATGCTATGGATGTTAATCTATTCCAGGGGTTGACAGCCTTTCTGCCGTGACATGCTAAACCAATCTACCAATATGATTCATCGTGAGACTGAGTAGGACATTTTTGAAACAATTCTACTTCTGTGATAATATATGCAAAATTAGAGAATAGAGATCAATAATTTAGATTTACCATTTTGATGGTATTAATTTTGTGTATCATTTAAAAATATTTATGAACATAAAATTGAACAGTTTAGCATATAACTATCTCTTCATCAAAAATAAAACAGTTAAAATTGCACACTTACATTATGTATTTTTAAACATATTGATTAAAATAAAATAAATAGATAACGAAAAATATCTAAGTATTTCCGTTCATTGCACTTAAATAAAAAGGTAATTAAATTTTTTATTGATAACCCAGTGCTCGCACTACTCTACTTTCATACAGCAAAATTGGGGAGGTATAATGTGAGACTTTCAATTTGACACGATTCTGAGCATTGAACTGCTAAAAATATTCTTTGCGGACTCGAAATGCTTTTGATATGAGGAAAGATTTTTTTTCTTTTTTTGATATGTAGAACCAAAAGTGGAAAGCACAGTGCATGCAATTTTCTCTTTTCAAACAATTAAATCTCTCCAACAATGGCATTTAATAATTTACAAAATAGCTGTACAGTATCTTTAGAGTTATCTTTCAGATTTTTTCGTAATTCTATATATATTCATAATTCTGAAGATCTTTGTCAAATAAGGTTCATTACAAATTTATCAACCTTCGCCCACTCAAAAATTGACAAATTTGTAGAGTAGTGCAGAATGCCACTGAAAATTGCACCACGTGCCACATGTGGCACGCATGCCATAGGTTGCCGACCCCTGATGAATTCCTATGTTAAATTTTTTCCACTCTTCTCACGTGGCTGCTTAGTGTTAGGATGATCATTTCTTTCTTTTTCAATTTCAGAAGACCTTCTGTCACGCTTTCTAATTATCCCCGATCACTAGTAACTCCTTTTTTTTAAGTACCAAAAAAAAAAGGCAAAGAACAAACAAAGCAAAAGCAATTGTAACTTTTAACAGCTTTAAAATAGTAATTTAATTAGCATTTTCAAATTCCTTTCACTCCCAGATTGAGGAGAAAGAAATAAGTGTGTTTCTGAGTTCAGTGGTTAGTGAAAATATAAGTGACCGTATATAATAGCCATGTGGTCATGGTCACAAACATTTGGCCATTGAGTCGTAGATTCATATCCTGGAGAAACTGAATCCATGTCGTGTATTGGGTCTGACACATGTTTAAATCTCTCGCGGCTTAAGCTCCTGAAATTGAAGCGCTGTGAAAGCTTACAAAGTGGGATGTCAGCTCTGGTATCGCCCTCGTCGCTTGACAGAAGTTCAAAATTACATGGTCTAGCCTTTTTTTCAAAGTGTAACGTTAATAAAAGAAACTAAAGGATCAAATTAAATTGTAAGAATATGCTTTTATACACGAGGAATGACCAGGAAAAAAAGTTTACAAGCCGCAGCATTTGAAAACTACATATTGTAGTGAAATTTTGTTACCCTTAGAGTGAAGACAAATAGCATTACTTGTCATACAGTTGATGTACGGATAGATAGTGTAAGTTTCCAGACGTTTCAGGACGTTTGAAATGGCAAAACGCTTATGATATTGGTCTCGTTTGGAAGTGCGAGCCGTGATTTGATTTTTATGGGCAAATAATTTGTTTGCATCTGACAGTCAAATCGTGGAAGGTTATGGTGAAGAAGAAATAAGCAGGCAACATGTAAAGAAATGGTTTCGCTCTTTTCAATCAGGTAGACAGGATGTCAAAACAGCAAATGGCAAGAAGCGACCGACCAAGTTCTTCAACGACAGAAATCAACATTACGCGAGTTGAAGAAAGGATTCAAAATGATTCAATATTTCCTGTTTCCGAGATTGAAGTAGCACATATCCGGCAGACGGTTCTCTTCACACAGTGCTGAGAAAACATTCACAGAGACCTGCCTCAATGGACACGGACCTGATTTCTACTAAGACGGATTAAAAAAGTGGTTGAGCGTTCTGATGAACGCCTAAATAGACTTAGTGATTATGTCGAAAATTAAAGACACGTATGCCTATTAATTCCCTTTTATATTTTCTGCCTATTGTTAATAAATACACAATTTATATATTTCACTTAGAAAAATACTATAACAAAGTGCATCGACTTCTTGATATTAATTACTTTTGACAAATTTGTATATATTTAAGCATAGATGAAGTAATAGGAACAGAAAAATTGTATATCCATATCTTTTTAAATGATCAATCTTGAAAAAAATTAAAACATGTTTATAATACTCATAAATTTTCTATTACTGTTATTCCATATTTAAATGGGAATCTTTGTAATACAGACATTCTTTTTTTGGAATACGCTTTTTGATTACTATTAGGAAAATATATATCAGAAAATGACTCTTGGAGAATTGAAATTCTATTGCTTTCGAAGGTTTATTGGAACTCGATACTATTAATATTGTCCAAACAAGATAAATGGCTTGATGTGTTATGCTAAATTTGCTGATAGTGTATACTCAAAACTCATAAAAGTTTTAGATGCGTAGTACAAGTACAATTGTGCACATGATATGATTTTCGCAAAAATTTTTAATTTAAGGTATGATTTTCGCAAAAAAATTTAATTTAAGGATTTTTAAAATTTTTTTTGGCTGCCTCCTATGTTTGTATACTATGTTAAACAGATTTTGTGCTCAAAAATTCTTAAAAAGCTAACCATGTAATTTTTTAAGGAAAAAACTTAAAATTTGTGAAGTGATTTTAAAATGCCACTCCTCTCCTACAAAAATTTACGTGCATACATGAAATTTGATTTACGAGAGCGTCAAACTATGCATAATAAAATTTGGTATGGGTTTTGCGTTAATATGATTGGTATTCATTCAATACTTCTTTTTTTTTAATGTTTATTGAAAATTCCTTAAAAAATGTATAAATTTAGAGTTCAATGATTTTTTATAAAATAAATATTGCTTTGATTCAAAAATGCATACCAACTTTTGTTACATGTACTATTTGCAATAGGTAAAAAAAGCCTTAGCATTTTAAATGAAGACAAAATAGTTATTTTATCTTTCTGAGATAAGTCAGTTTAAAGTTTTGATTTGCCTTAGAGATACGAATAAAAACGATTGTGAAAGCTATCATAATTCTGCGTTTTTTAAGTTTAGAGCTTTTAAATTTTGTGAGATAATAGAAAAGTATATAAAGAATACTTTAGACTAACAATATTAAATTTGATTTTTGATCGATTTTGGTCAATTGAATCATACTGTGTCATCTTAACAATGCAATATTTATCATACAATTACTAAAAAATATATATTCTTATTTGACTGAATGGTTAGGCAATGTTACAATACATCCATCAGTTTGAAAAGAACTATTCACGAAGTTAAAAGATTTTCACGCCTTACCAAAAAAAATTTTAATGTAATTTCATGTGGTAAAAGCATATGCAAGACTTAAATCGGTAGTTGCAACGGAAAAAAACATTTCATCAGCCTTAAGGTTTTCTTTTGAAGTTTGTTTTAAATTCCTCTGAGCCCATTAATTATTCTTGTGATATGTGCAACAACACATTTTCCGCTTAGTTTACATATTAATAAATTATTCTAGGTAATTTATACGGCTGAAATTTATGTTTCGACTAATTTTCTTATTTTGTTTATACTTCATTTCTTTCACATATACATTTTCTAGAATGCGGTGTTTCATGGGAGTTGACGTTTACGTGAAGAAATACCGTTTAGAGCTGTTTCGTGGTTTTAACGCTTAGGTATTTTTCTCTTTTCAACAAATTCATAGAGTATTTTTAAAACAGTCCACATCAGTTTAAGTCTGCTTCTAAAGTAGTTACATGAAATATTATTTTAAAAGTACACATTAGGTATAAAACTTTTTCTGTGCGAGAAAATATGTCGAGATTGAACTAAACATAAACCTCAAAGGATTAAAAATACTCCGATGATATCCTTTTATATTTTGATAAAGGGAATAAGTTACTTTTGATAATTTTTATTTACATACTTGTTATAAAAATAAAATGTTAGTTTAAAACAAAATATATTTCAAAACGTTTTCATTAAGATTGTTTTTACAAAATTTTTTTTCAGAAGTTAAACTCGACACATATAAAAGTTTACTGTCTGTTTGTAGATGTCTCTCATCTAGGCCCTTTAATTTATAAATATAAAGGAGAGACAGAGGAATTTGAAGTGTTACTTATTTTTTTAAATTTCAGTCAAAAAGTATTGTATAACTTTTTTAATATTAAACAAATTAAATGAAATAATATATTTATATGTCTTTAAAAAGGTTCCAGAAACTTTAATTGTCTTAAGGAGCTCTTTAAATATTTTCTTTGTGCATTTTCTTTATAAATTGACAATAGCTCAAATATATCCATAGTTGGTTAATAATTTCACATCCCCAAACAATATTTAATCTGATTATCAAAAACGAAGCGAAGATTAATATGCATTAATTTAAAAAAAAACATCAAAATTACTTAACAAATTGTATTATGTAAAACCAGTTCTTTAGTATAATAAAAGTAGTATGGTGGATTTGTATTTATTTTTTGGCTCTAATTCGAACATATTTATTGAAAATTGAATGAAACAGTTGAAGCGATTAGCTCGAAAATTCACCTAAGTGATTTAGTTAGGTTCAAAAATCAACATTTATCTGTCCTTACATAATACCTTATATACATGCTCAAAGTTAAATTTACAGTAACTCGGAGGAAGTAACTAACGACTAAAAAAAACAATTGATTACAAATCACTAGCAAAAAGAAACTAAGATGTTCAAAAATTTGACAAGTTGTTTTGAAGCGTATATACTCACTGGCATTAAAACAACCTTAATGTACTCGTATTAAAGTATAGCATCTTAGGTATTCCTATGTGTTATTTCATTCTTTAAATACATTTGAAGTCCAGTGGCTGAGTGGTAGCGTATCGCATTTCCATGCCACAGATCCAGGGTTCAAAACCCGACTAGGCAAGGTTGACTAATCCCTTGCATCACTTCAGTGGGTCGATGAATGAGTACTAAGCTTGTTTGGGATCTAAACACTAGAGGTTCCACGTCAGACGATCACCTAACCTGAACACCTGCTCATGCACCTCAGTGCCCAAGGTCGAGCAAACTGAAATGGGAAGATTAGGCCTCGGCCCTGATGGACTGTTACGATTCTGAGATTAGTTTAGTTTCCAAAATAGTTGCTGATCAAATCTTTATTAACGTTGCACTCAAAAGTAACATGAGGGCTATATTAGAATCTGGCCTTGAACTTTTGAGCCTCTGTTAAGTAGGAGAATGGAACCTGTGAGCTAAGACACCCCGTGCCAATGTCAGGTTTTCAATTCATGTTAGATTACTTAGGATTTTATCCTACTTAATCTAACAGGATTAATTAGGATTGTGGGTCCTAATTAATCCTGTTAGGGTTAATTGGGGGTCCTCTCCCCATTGGGGGTATTTAGTAGCATTGGAACTCGGCGACAAAGACTCGTCGATAGAATCAAACCGGCTACGAGTCTGCGACAATGATCGCTCAGCTGCTGTAGTTGCTTCAAGAATTTGAATGATGCTACTTCGCTATAATAGAATATAACTGATAAACATACCAAACTGTTCACCGTCAAATAAAAGCACTTTGCATTTCACTTTTAAAATACTTTAAATATTTTTTTTTATGTTTAACGTAAACATTTTTTTATTAGCAAACCAAAGAATATGTAATTTTCCTTGCGTTCATGAATTTAATTAATTCATATATTTTAAACAAACTGCAGTTAGCCTAGTGGTTAGAGCATCGGATTTCAGACGGCCTGGGTTCGGTGTCCGATGCCATCAAATACCCTCGGAGTACGTGCTCATTAAATCAGTGGGTTTGAAAGTCTTAGGGGCGTCGCAGCAGAAACCACAAATGAAGGAGGCTAGAGAATATTTCCCTCCCCTCCAGTTCCATGCCTAAATTATGGAGGTGGAGATAGGTGGTAGCGCCATCTATCATGTAGAATTTCAACCTGTCTCAGGCTCTGGCAACATACATTCCTTCCCTTCAGGAAGAACACAACGACAATTGTTCTTAAAACATCTCTGCAGATGTCATAAAAAATTGCTCAATTGAATTATCATTAAAAAAATTATTAATCTTAGTATGCTTCTTAAGTAAATTTTCTGAATAGTTTTCAAACCACACAAGCATACAAATCATAATACTTGTTGAAAATGTATTATTTATTTTTATTTTTAATAACATAATACAAACTTTAAATTTCAGAAGGCAACGTTAGTATTAAAACTGTATTATTATTTTTTCAGTTGCTATTTAGTATTTTGTAAATGCCGGCACTATTTTTTGTTCGATTACTTATGTATTAGAATAAAAGTTAGAATAAAGTTTTTTTTAATCGGTGATACTTGAAAATATTTATCTCTTTTATTTCAAGTTGCCAGCCACCATCGCATGAATTTTAATTAAAACTAATTCGATTTAGAAGTGAGATAAAGTGATTAGGTGTCTTTGTAATATTTTTCAAAGCTAAGAAAATTAGTTTAGATTTCCTTTTGAAGCTTTAACAATACGCAAACTTTTTTAACCTTATTTAACCAGCTTCTACAGTCAAGTTAACATACTAAATTATTTTAATATTACTGTTAATATGTGTTACCATTTGAATCCAAACTGCTTAATCCCTTCTATCAGTAATAACCTAATTTAGAAATAATAAAATATTCATCATAATACTTCTTAGTAGAAATTGAAAAAAAATAAAGTGTTTCATTTTATAATCAATCTTATGTATAGTTGTAGAAATGTATAAAGAATAAAGAGGGGAAATAGAATAAATTAGTTAAAAAATGTAGTTAAAGTGGTTTAATTCTGTATGACGAAATTAATACCAAATTATAGATTTTCAGAGCAATAAAATATTTTACATCACACGAAAATAATTTTTTAAAATTAAGCTGTGTGCAATATCTAAGAAACATCAGCAATTTAGATTAATATAATTAATTGTTCAGAATATTACAGCATTTTAGCTCCTGAAATTTTGCTGAAACGAGAAAATTCATTTATCTGTGAAATGTTAAACGAGAGCTTAAAAGATTACCTGGAATTCATAGTAATTGTACTCTGTGATAGAGAGTATTACTATCATTGGAAACTGAAACATATTTCAAGTTTATAGAAAAGAAATCGAGGACTCTGGAATGTGTGATTAGACTTCCCTATTTAAAATAATAATTTCTTTAATTAATTTTCATACAAAAAAATGATTCAATTTTTATTGTAATCTTTTGTAGAAAATATATAAGCATATAACTGAATTTAAAGAAAAAAAAAGAACATTTGGTTTATTTTGAAATGCAATCGTTGATTCAATACATTTTTTCAGGTTTTGCTTTACAAACTGTAAACATACTTCTTTCTTATAATTTATGCTTTACCATAGAAAATAATAATAAAAAAGCACACAAATATATCTGGTGTTTTAGTTTGGAATACATATCAAAACATTTTGTTTAGATATTTAATAAGAATAACATAAAAAATGTATTTTTATGATACACTTCATTAACGAATACCATATATTTAAAGTTAGTAGTAATCGGCATATAAGTAGTGTTTCCATACCGAAAAGCTTGCTTAGAAAGAAACTTTTTACAAGATTAAGAAAAATAATAAGAAAACTTTCTGTCCCTCTTCTAATTAATCACGTATTGATAACATTTAATGGTATTCATTGCATTCCTAGCGGTCTTAACTATTCTCATAGTATAGAGTTTCGGAAACTCAGAAAAGCAAAGCTTCATTTTGGAGTAGTTGTCCCCAAGGAAATATCTACACTCCTACGTCAATGTAGAATCCAAGATTCCTCTCATACTTACAAAGGGGAATGTCCTTTATAAGCCCAGTTTGTCGTCCACAGTTAGCAAATAAATATACTACGAGTCCCTGATTTATTGGTCGGTTATTTGTGTAAAATTTCTGAAACTCGTGTAAGGGCAACGTTTAAAATAGTACTTAAAGTTAAAACTACCAGAATGAAATATATCTCGATAGCAAAATAATGATTTAAAGAAGAATAAAATATATACAACTTATAAAAATATAGCTCAGTAAATGAAATTTCAGATTTTAAAGAGTTTTGTTTTCCCTCTATATAATAAAATATACTCAAGCTAAATCTACTAATTGTGAAATGTTTTCAAAAAAGTTTCACAACTTCATAAATTCCACTGAAAAAAGTAATGCTGCACCATACATGGAAAGGAAAATGGAAAATTGCAAGGAAAATTGCTTTCTATTTTGTCACTTAATATTGTGATTCTGCCATATTTATAATAATTGTAACTATTTAATAAAGAGCAATTTTCACATTTTCTTTGTTGACCTAAATAGGATTTTACTTATTATATATATATATATATATATATATATATATATATTACTTCTTTTCAGTGATACTCGTATAATCTCTAAAGACAGTTTACGTACCCACTATAGCAGT
Organism: Trichonephila clavipes; assembly: GCA_019973935.1. Classification (NCBI taxonomy): domain Eukaryota; kingdom Metazoa; phylum Arthropoda; class Arachnida; order Araneae; family Nephilidae; genus Trichonephila; species Trichonephila clavipes. The sequence continues at coordinate 904,633 of BMAU01019643.1, read as the reverse complement.
GTTTCTCAAACTGTGGGGCGCCCCCTTGAGGGGCGTGACAACTGTACAAGGGGGGCTCGAGCATATTGAAAAGTTGAAAACAGAAAATTATGTAAAAAAAATTAATTTACTGAAAGTAAACAAACAAATTTATATTCTGACGTAATAAAAAATAAAATACACATTTACACTTTTATAAATGTATCAGTGCTACACAATTTATTTCACAATTAATTTAACAATACTAAGTTAAGAACCAGTTTATTATATACCAGTGACCCCATTTGATTATCATACATTAAATTATTTACAAAAATTAAAACTTATCTTGATCCTTTGTAAGGTTAATATTTAATCCATTAACTGTCGATTGAAAGTTACGCAATCCGCTTCACAATGCCAAAAGATTTCCACGTAGGCGTGCGTGTGGGATGCATTGAGGGGTGGGGGAAGGAATAAAGAAACAAATATATAATCTGAAATAATTAAATCTTTCTCAAACATTGTCAAGATCCTTTTATTGCATTGCAAAGCCTTCGGAAAAATTGTATGATTAGTAGTGTGCAGAAAAGATCGTTCTTCGGAAAGACGTATACATATGTCCGGGAAAATAAACATGTTTGCTTAGCGAGACGTCTATACACGGGATGGCCCTTAAGAGAAAAAAGTTGTATCGTAGTTTTAGCGTGAAAGTATGTTATTATTGAATTCATTACGTTGTCATTGTATGATGGGGGCGCGATGAAAATTGTGATGGAATATTGGGTCGCGAATATGGAAACTTTGAGAAGCACTACACTATAGAAATTTAAAGTTCTACTTTTAATATTGCTTTCTTTGTTAATGCTAAATGGTATGATTCTAGTTGACTTACTTAAAACCAGGGCCGTAACTACCGCCCCTAAGCTACAGGAATCCAACAAATGTAAGTAATATCTACTAACAGGGCTCTAATATCTAAAAAGGGCCCCGAAGGAATTTTGATATAGGGCCCCCTGAACGCTGGCTACGCCAGTGCTTAAATCTCTCAACGAATACAACTGCAAGATCTTTCTATTATTATTAATCAAAACTCCTCTTCCTACAAATCCCTTTTGCAACTGATTTCATTTGTTGATACTTTTGATGAATCGGATATTTAAATTCTCTAATTTCCACAAAGCTCTTTTAATTTAATAGAACATATCTTTTCTTATACTTTACACTCTGCTCCACATTTAAAAAAACTAGACTTCTCAAGTATTACATATTTTAACAAGACGCAAAAGCTTTATTTATTTAAGTGTTATGAGAGACCATTTATATTTCTACGATGTTTTTTTTTAAATACCCCTCAAATATAATCATTTAAGGGGCATTTAATAAATGAAACAATTAAAAGCAATTCTCTCAGCAATTAGTGTAAAAGCGATTAGTATTTAATTTTTAAGACTGTATATAATTAAGTATTTATTTCTATCTTATTTCTCCCTCATTGGGTATGTTCGTTCTTATGCTTTAATATTTCAACTACGTGTGCAAAAAAATATTTAAAAATTATTGTTTTAAAAGAAATAGCAAAAAATTGTATGCTTTTTCCAACTGTTTAGAGACTTGAATTGGGGGTTTTTCGGTTATTATATGTGTTGTGATTAATTTCATTTTTAAGACTAAAATACAATCAATTCATAATACAAAAAAACGAGAGTAATAAAATACGAAGATATGTGGAAAAACAAGCCAAACAAAATGTATAAGCATATTCCATTGTTTTTTTTTACATTGTTATGATAATTCAAATATAAGTTTATGTACATTTTAAGTTTTTTATCAATGAAATAAAAAGAATATACATTAAAAAAATTCTGCACCGTTTTTATTTTTAAGAAATGAGCTGCAATGTTAAATAAATAAAAAGACAATCAATTTACAGCAAATTCTCTTTTTGTTCCTCAAAAAATAAATAAATGAATAAAAATAGTGTAAAATAAGAAAACGACTCCTCTCAAGGTGTATGCTTTTAAGTATTTGTAAACAAGAATCTCAAAAACTCTTAAGTAAAAAAAAAAATACAGTACCTAAAAATCTGATAGACTTAAAATACATAGGCACGCGTTTCGTGCCAGACTGCACAAAACGAAAATGTCTTAAAAGAGCAAACAATCTTTGTGTTTCCTGTTTACATGAATACATTAAACAACTACTCAAAACAAGACTAAACATAAAAACGTACATCAACAGAAACATAAATCAATTATTTTACTTTAAGCTTTCATGTCGTCGGAATTTTGAATGCTTTCTTAGGTTGAATGATAAAAAAAATATATGAAATAAACCAGAAGAGTTTTTAATATTATTATAATTTAATTCAATTCTAACAATTTTTAATTATTCCCACTTATTTTTTTTATTAAACATCTCCAAGCAAAACCTTATTTTTGACGAAGGTTTTTGAATAAAATTTAAAAATATATTTATATTGCTAAAGTAGAAAGAAAACGTATTTGAACCGATAAATAAAAATTTATAAGCAAATAAAAACATTTTTATTTGGTGTTGCAGAATTTACTTTCAAGCTATTTAAGAAAAAAAAAATTCATAGGAAGCTTAAAATAATAAATATATTTTATAAATACATGTATGGGTTATTTATTTAATAGGTTTGCTTCATTCAATACTTGACAAAAAAAATGCAAAAATAAGATACGCTTTATTATTTATATAAATTTTAATAAATATTTAAATAAATGATAATACACAGTTAATATAACGTTTCAAGCGCATTCATTATACCATTATTTTATTCTTATTTCCAACGATATCGAGAAAGTAAACGTAAAATATCTACATTATTTAAATAAATGATTTAAAAAAAAATGTCTGAGTTCTTTAATTATTCGGTTCTCTCTTCAAAAATATAACTAAAAAAAAGAAAAGAAAATTCAAAGTTTCGAGGGAAGTTAAAAAGCAGAATTGATACTATTTGTGTAAAAATCATTTACTTTAATTTGTTCAACATTAAATAAAGTAAAACTGTGTGTGGTTTATCGTAATTGGAGAAACTTGAAAAGTTTTACGAGAAAAAAATACTATTTAAGGCTACAGTGGACAGTTAAAATGTGGAAAATTGACTAAAATATCGAAAAATTTTTTTTTGCTTATTTTAATATTATATTAGCCTCTCTATCAAACGCAATAAAAAATTTTTGGTTTCATGCATTTTTTACTGAGTTATGGGGTAGTTCCGATTCAGTCATCCATGACCACGCCCCTTTGTTTACATTCTGATGTTCTGCTGACAAAGCTGTCATGTACTTTGACAGTACGAATTTTATTTACTGTAGACATAGCCTCTCTAATTTTTATTTTTAAATGTGAATTTATCAAGGTCTGGATGGCAACAATTTGTTTTAACTGTATCTGAGACCTAAATCGGCATTATTTGCTTACAATTCGTTCAAACTTGCTTTCGTTCAATTTTATTCAAATTTTATATTGATTTTACCAAAACAAAAAATTCTTTTCAGAACTAAAGTTCATTTTAAATTGACTTTGTTATTTAAAATTTTTATATTGGATCTTATGTCATCGAGATATAGAAAACCTAAAGGTCGTCCTACCAAAAGGAGAAAGATGTTGGCTGAAAATAGTAAGAAGCGATGGCAGAAATCTTCTAAAACTGTTGATGAAAAAAACAGTAATAGTATGGTATTGCAGAGAGATACATTGTCTGAACCGAGTACATCTTCCCAACCTGAGGCAAGCTATATTTTCACCCACAAGGCTGTGCTTTCTGAATTATTGCAGAAAGTTCCTTGTAAATATTGTACAAACTGTACCCTTGTTATAAAACAACACCATTCCATGGGGTATTCTACAAAGATGGAACTTTTATGCGAATCATGTCATGAAAGCTACGGAAGTGTTTTTTCAAGTTTCCAAGAAGAGGCCAAAAATTCACATGATATAAACAGCAAACTGGTGAGTGCCTTCCTATCCATAGGCAGAGGGCATGCTGCTTTGGAAACGTTTTCATCTGTTCTCAACATGCCAACGATGGACCGAAAAACATTTGCCAAATGCATGCACAACTTATCCGTGAAAAACAAAGAGGTGAAGGAAAAAATGCTCGAAATGTCACGTCAAGCTGCTAGAGAAGCTGACGTAAAAGTTGATGCTTCTCTAAAAAATCAGGAAATAATTGATGTGTGTGTATCATATGACGGTACTTGGCAAAAGCGAGGACATACATTTAACCTAGGATTAGGAATAATCATCAATATCCTTAGTGGACTTGTCCTTGACTTTGAAGTATTGTCGAAATACTGTCATAATTGTGTAGTTGCTGGTCGAGATATGGGAGTCGATTGGGCGGAGTTCCACATATGGCAAAAAGGACATGCGGATGAGTGTGACAAAAATTTTGATTGATTTTCTGGAGCCATGGAGATGCACGCTGCACTAATTATGTGGAGGCGATCAATTAGTGATTGCCAAATGAGATTCGTTTCCATGCTGAGTGATGGTGACTCAAAAACTTTTCAATTTTTGTCGGACAATAAAATATATGGTTCTGATATAAAAATCGAAAAGGAAGAGTGCTTGAATCATATTGCAAAGAGACTAGGCCAGTGTTTCTCAAACTGTGGGGCGCGCCCCCCTGGGGGGCGCGATAAACGTACAAGGGGGGCGCGAGCATATCGAAAATAAAAGATTAAAAAAAATTTATTTACTGGAATGAAGTAAAACAAAATACTTTCTGACATAATAAAAAAATGCACATTTACACTGATATAATTTATATATCTGCGATATCACGTCATAAAAAATTAAAGCTTCTACTTCTATTACGGTTTCTTTTCAAACCAAAATGAGAAAAAACAAAACTCAGACCCATAATCGAAAAAAAATTTTAGGAAGATAAAAAATTCATCACTGTAATATTATTGTCATCAGCTGTAGGCTGCAGAATGTAGTTGCTGCGGTTTGACCTTCGAACTTACTTGCACGGTTAGCTACCTCCCTGTTCTTATGTATTTGTTTTTTTTCATTTTGGGAACTTGCAAATAAACTATTTCTGCTGCGATTTTTTCCTTGTAAAATATTTTTATGATTTTTGGAAAAGCACAGAGAGCTCTTTGAAGGATTACTTGGCTAAGATTTATTTCTATGAGTTATTCCCAAGCATATAAAAAAGCAAAATGAAAAACGTTTTACATAATTTTTTTTCAACATCCATATTGTAATAAATACACTTTTATTCCGGAGCTGTCATGCCGAGCACAGAGTGCACGAAATCGGTAATTCTGGCAAAACTGTTTAATTGTTACCAATGTCTCTGACACTATCCTCCTGTTTGACAGTCTTACGTGTGAACTAAAATGTATTTGTCACATATCTCCCTCTTTTTTGGGAGTGACAAACGTTTTTTTAAAATCTTTAGGTACTTGTTTTGACTGAGTTCCCGGTGTGATAACTTTTTTTCCGAAATATTTTCTGTGTTCTTGAAGTAGGTGAGTATATTTTCTCTTAATTAAATTATTCACTGGAATTACGATTTTTATTGTGTACTATAAAAATAATTATAAAAAAAAAGATTGGGGCGGCTCAATAACCCCACTCGACCATTAGTATCAAGTGCGTGCCTAGTCCAGGTTTAAAATATGTTAAGACTTTAAATATTGAAAATAATACAATTATTTCTCATCGGAATTTTATATTATTGTTCATTATTCAACATCAACTCTAAATGCTAATTCTGTGAGGCTTAAAATTACAGTTCGCTTAAAACTAATTATAATTTGAGCAATGATTTAAAAAAATCATTTTACATTTTTGTAAACATTGTTGCGCACTTGGCTTTACTCTCCTTAAAATTCAGCGATTATATCAATATTGTTTTATTTTCTTATAAATGAACTCGTGCAAATAGCCTGTACTTCAGCCGGTATACTTTTAATGTATCAGTGCTGCACAGAGTATTTTATAACTAATTAATTAATGCTAAATTAAGAACAAGTTTAATAAGTATTAGCGACTTCCATGGGCTTGTCTTACAGAGCAAATTTTTCAAAGGAATGCTTATGATTAGAAATTGACCCACTGAGTTCTTTCTAAAAAAAAGCTGATATCTATATTTTGTCTTCTAAGCAACCACTGCATTTTGCAATATGTTCCAATTTAAAAATTAGAGAAAGAAAAAATAACATAATAATTATCCTATTACTTAATATTTTTTTTTTTTGCTTAAAAGCAACATACACAAAATTTAATACTTATGTCATGAATTTGTACGGTATATAATTAAGATTATTGCTTTAGCGTAAAAAAAATGCATTATTATTGCATTCAGTACATTATTAATGTATAAGGGGGGCGCGATAAAAATTGTGATTGATAAGGGGGGCGCCACTATTGAAAGTTTGAGAAGCACTGGACTAGGCACATCATTACGTAACAAAGTGAAAGAATGGAAGGTGAAAAAAGTGACTCTTGGTGGGCGTAAGCAGGGAAGCCTTACAAATAAAAACATCACAAAGTTGCAAAATTACTATAGAAAGGCAATAAAAGATAATGTCCCTGATACCGATAAAATGAAGACTGCTATATATGCCAGCCTGATGCATTGCTCGTCAACTGACAAAAAGCCTATGCATGGTAAGTGTCCTGAAGGGGAATCATCATGGTGTTTCTATAAAAGATCTATAGCCAAAGGTGAAACCCCAGGGTCACACAGTTCCATGAGAACTTACTTGTCTCCACAAGTAGTGGAGAAAATTATGCCTGTTTATCAACGTTTAGCTTCAGACACCATTCTTGAAAGATGCGTAGCAGGCAAGACGCAAAATTCGAATGAAAGTCTCCATAGCTGCATTTGGCGAAAATGCCCAAAAGAGGTATTCGTCTCCAAAAGAAGGCTGGAAATAGCAGTAACGGATGCCATCGAAAAGCACAATTTGGGCTATGTGAAATCTCTTGAAGCGAAAGAGGACTCATGTCTAAATGACAGTTTTTCTTTGACTATTGCAGAAAGACAAGATAAACGACGCATTTCTCAGAATATTTCTACGAAACAAAAGAAAAGGAAAAGAAATGCCACGAATACAAATGCAGCCTATAGTGCCGGTGCTTTTTAAATTTTTTTTTATCAGACTTAGCAAACAGTTTTCTTGTTATGTGTAATTAGATTTGTTATTTTTTTGAATTTTTGTAATTTAATTGTATTGAAATACTTTATTTTTACTCATTGTGATTAATGAAATACATAATATATTATCTGGTTGATGAAATAATAATGAAATACATTCTGTTAATTTACTTTAGATTTTATTGGAATGTGTGTGTGTGTTCTTGCTTACTTCAATTTTTATCACTATATATATTACATGTCAATGTGACTGTTACAATAAATATTGCAGAATCTTCTATATATATTCTATGTTTATCTTATCTTTATGATATTAGTGTTTTTCAAATTTATATGAATGTCTTTAATTGTTTTTAAAAAAACTAAGTTTTTTCCTGTAGAATAAAAATAGCTGTTGTTCTAAAAAATGAAAGCTTCCTCGAAAGCATTGAATTTTTGTAATTTAATTCCTTTGAAATACTTTATTTTTACTCATCATGATTAATGAAATATATAATATACTATCTGGTTGAGATAAAACAATGAAATACATTCTGCTAATTTACTTCAGATATTATAAGAAAGTTCTAGCTTACTTCAATTTTTATCACTGTATATACCACGTGTCAATGTGACTGTTACAATAAATATTGCAGAACCTTATGTATATATATTCTGCATCTATCTTATATTTGTATCATATTAGTGTTTTTCAATTTCAAATTCATATTTATATCTTTAATTTTTTTAAAAAAAAATAAGTTAATTTCCTTTAAAATAAAAAAAAGCTGTTTTTCTCAGAATCAAAAATTTACCTCGAAACCAAAACTCAAAATGTTCCATGCGTTCCAATTTTTGTCGAATTATAACAAAACTTTCCAAAAGTATTCATCTAATGTATACTTATAAATTCTTGGATGCATTGTAGTAATAGTGATAGGGTGAAAAAAGAAATTAAAGTTTTTTATGTAGGAAATCATTAAAATTCTTGAAATGTTTATATAAAAATTTGCGTTTACCCATATTTTGTAAATTATCATATAAAACATTACATTGTATGCATACATTTTTAAAGAATTGCTTAAAGAAGTTAAATCAGGTGAAAATATGAAATTTAAAAAAAATTAAAACGCATGGAACGTTTTGAAATTTTTAAATTTTCGTTAAAAATTTTTTTTTAATTTTAAATTTCTTAAAAACTAATCATTTTTTTCTCACCAAATTTTTTATACGGTTTTAGTTCTAAGTTACATACAGCCAGTAAAAATTTGGGGCATGTTTGTAAAAAATTTAAAAAAAATTTTTTTACTGTCCACTGTAGCCTTAAAAGTACAACACATGATTATAACTGTTAACCGTAAAATATTATTTAATATAAAGAATATAAGCATACTTGAAAGTATATATGTGTCATAGATTGTACTTGAGACATTTTTCGGCTGGGAACTTTTTCATTTGTTGCAGAAGTTGAAGGATGAGGAGGCATGGTATTTTTAAAATCCACATTTACACAAATACAAAATGATGCCACGAAACACAGAAAACAAACGACGACGAAAAACAACACAAAGAGACTCCGACATCATAGTGATACAGAAACACATACTTTTTTTGCTCAGGGAAGCTAAGCTTTATAGGTTTTTTTTTTTTTTTTTTGCAATGGGAAGCTTTTAAAATCATATGATTTGCTTTGAAAACTTTTGTGATTAATCAGAATCCGAGGATAAAGCAAGGTTGCATCATCTTGTTTTCTAAACGCTAACGAGGCAGTTTGTGAGCATTGTGGTTATTTCCTGTTAGACTTGTAAAACTAAAGTCACACGAAGACTTGGGAGACTCGAAGTATGTTAGGAATTAAGTAAAATCCCTGGAGAGAAGATTTGAATGAATTATTATTATTATTATTGTTACACTTATTGGTAAACTAATTTAAATTTTGCAAAGCTAGCAGTGAAATTTATGTGTCGAGGAGGCATGAAGACGAAAAACAGTTTCTTAAAATTGGCCTTTAATAATCAATCATTAAGTCACTGCGCTCGTTACTGGAGCGATAAAAAAACAATAAGTTCAAAAATCAACATTACCAGAGACATCCGATTCGAACCGTCTTCTAATATTGTAAAATGAATTTCTAATCTAAAATGGTGATGCAACCTGCAGTTGCATTGCCAACCAGCCGTTCTCTCCCTCTAAGAGTTAAACCACTCACACACTTCTTATATTTCTGTTTCTCCTTCCTTTTCGAAAAACTAACATGAGCCGAGTTTAAATACTCGCTCGATTTGCATGGCAGTTGCTGCCAACCACAAATCACGAAACTCAAAAAAAGATCGGGTTCGAATCGGTGTGCTTACTTTCATTGAGATCATGGAACGGGATTGGAAAAACAACACAAGGAGATCATAAAAATTTGGATCCGACTTTTTAAATGTCTAACAATCGGCCCCCTTTTTCCAATCTCGCACCATTATCTCTTACAAATCAGTAAATTTTAATCTATAATCACATGTTATACAATTTAACACAAAAAAATACATTTTATTCACAATCTTTATTGTAATAAACAAACTAATATTTTAATCTTAAAGAAACAAAGTATATATTATTCTCTAAAAAGAAATAATTTTCTACAAAATTCTAACAATTTTTCCTTTACCATGGGTTTGGTAAAAATGTCCGCCAAATTATTTTTGGTACCTATATATTTAATTTGGAAAACCTTGTCGTATATCAAATTCCTTAAAAAATGATAACGAATATCGATATGTTTTGTTCTATAATTTTCTACCGGTGACTTTGAAAAACTTATAGCAGCTTGATTATCACAAAACATTACATTTTCACTTAATTACAAATTTAAACTTTTTTTATCAATTACATTCTTTAGCCAAATGAATTCCTTAGCTGCTTCTGTTAAACTAACATACTCAGCTTCCATGGTCGACAGACTAACGGATTTTTGCTTGAAAGTTCGCCATGAAATTGGAGTTTCGTCTGTAAAAGTTATGAACCCTCCCATCGACACTCGATCATCCCTATTTGTAGCAAAATCTGAGTCTGAATAACATCTTAGCTTTAATGATTTAACTTTTGAAAGTTCTAATTTATATTCTTGAGTGTATTTTAAATAACCTAATAATCTCAATAAGCAATTCCAATGTTTTATTCCCGGGTTTGCTTGGAATTGAGATAATACATTTACTGCATACATAATATCTGGTCTTGTATCTTACAATTTTATTATTTTTCATCATATTTAATGGTATAAACCCAACGGTTTTCTAAAATTTTTATATTATCCGGATGATCAACTAAATCCCAAACTTTACGTTCCATCATTACGTTAATTTCTTTATCCATTACATCATGCCATTTAGATGCGTCTCTGGATCTTATTGCCTGTTTGTAACCGTTAGGAATAGTTACTTCAACCATAAGAGCTTCTTGTTGCTCTGACAAATCTGAAAATCCCTGGGATTCGGTATTATCTTTTCTAAAATTAAATAAACTAGGATCATACTCAATATTATGCCTCTTGCAGTATCTCTCTATTTCGTTAAAAGATTTCAATCGGGTTCCTTCCCCTTCTATACTATAATATACGTTAGATCCAGTTACTTTCCTACCTATATTTCGAATCCACTTAACCTCCGTACATGGGATCAAGTTATGATTATCGGAAAATACACCTGGCTTTTCAGATGTTGAGGGCGTTTCCGTACTTGTCTTTGAAACTAAACGACTCGTTAATGAATCTTTTACTCTATCAAAATCATCATCATAATAATCAGGAAGGTTTAAATTATATCCAAGGTTACTATTAACTTTTTGTCTAAAATTAATTCCCCTCTTATTTTCATCGAATCTTACATTAATAGTCTCGACTAATTTATTTTCATCTATCAACCATATTCTATAACCCTTAGTACGTTGTGCGTATCTCATCATAATTCCCATTTTCGTACGCATATCGAATTTTTTTTCTAATTTGTTTTGGCACACCAGCGTATGCAAACATCCAAAAGGTTTTAGATGCAATACCGATGGTTTTCTACCTGAATATTTTTCGAAAGGCGTTTTGTTACTGTCTTTGTGACAAATTCCATTCCACGCATAAGTGAAACAAAGTAATGCTTCTCCCCAAAACTTATGGGGAACTTCACTAGACTTAAGCAATGTTTTGATGCCATCTAGAGCGGTTAAATTGAATCTCTCCGCGACCCCATTCATTTCTGGCGTATATGATTTTGTTACCTCATGCTTTATACCCAGTTCTGTCAAGAAATTATCCATATCCTTATTACAAAATTCTAGTCCGCCATCAGTTCTAACTGCTATTACCTTTTTACTTAGAAAACATTCTGCTCACTTCTGAAATCTTATAAACGTATGAAATACGTCAGATTTATTTCGGATGGGAAATACAGTCACTTTTCCTGAATAATCGTCAATTATACTCAAGAAATATTTATTACCGCCTTGGCTTTCAGTTGGCATTGGACCACAGAGGTCCATATGCAACAATTCCAATGGACGTTTTGATCTTACGACCCCCGTCTTTTTGAATGAAACTCTCTTGGATTTTGCTAATTTACACGGTATACAATGAGTCTTACCATTATCAGTTAAGCGTGGGAGACCTTTTACACTATCGTTTTTACTAGTTTTTACCAAGTAATCGTTATTAACATGACAAAAGCGTTGATGCCATATTTCTATTGATCCGTTTTTTGTTTTAGCGGTTACATCACTAAAAAAACTAATTTCTTTACTCTTTGGTACAATATAATGATCCGGCTTAAAAAAATACAAATTTTCATGGCGTGTCGCCGAGAACAATTTTATCCAGTCTTTATTAAAAACATTAATTTTACCTTCAGTACCCACAAAATGCGCACCTTTACTTTCTAATCTGGAACCGGATAACAAATTTCTCCTCAACTTAGGATTAAATAATACATCAGTCAAAGTTCTTTCATGAAAACTCCCCTTATATTTTACCCGAAATCTAAGTGTACCGATTCCTTCTACGGGACAACTTTTATCCTCCGTTGCTAACGACATTTTCATGTTAGTTATCGGTTTAAGATCTAAAAATAAACTCTTGTCATTACAAAAATGACTCGTGGCAGCAGTATCTATTACCCAAACACCTTTATCAGAGTTTTCCTCAAATAAGATACAACTAGTTACGAGTTGTTTATCTAGTTATAAAAGACTACATTCAGCTTCACAAAATCTTAAATTTATATTAAACTTTGTGTTAAAAGTTTCTCTTACAGTTGAAGGAGATTTTTGTAGAGACTTTTTCTCTTTACAGTTTACTTTAAGATGCCCGTACTTATTACATACATAACACGGACCTATAGTCTTAATAGATTGTTTAACATTTTTAATAGTTTTACAGTTAAATACCTTACCACCTTTCTTTTGGTAATCATTCTTGCCATTTGGATCTCCATGATCTGCAGCCGTAGCACCATGTAACGTCTTCGACTGCTTCAAAGTGAAACTGCTCAAGTAAGCATTCTCCGCTTTCTCCAAATCTTGTTTCATCAACTGAAGACGATTGGCTTCTAATATCAGCTCTGCTTCAATTTTGACAACTCTGAAGTCCTCTTCTTTCCATCTGTAGATTTGTTGCACGGTAGACTGGAATTCCTGAGGAAGCCACCTTATTAATTGAAAGCCTATGTACAGGTCGTCCAATTTATGACCCGCTTCTTGTAGTCTGGTTGCCGCTGTCTTTATACGAGATATGAAGATTCCAACATCTTCCCCTGGTTGGTATTTTGTTCCAAAAAATTGATCTAATAGTTGAATTACTCTTGCTCTTGTGACTGGTTCGAAGTGATCTCTTTTAATATCTTCCATGCCGCTACTCCGTCAGTTGTTTCCTTTATCAGATTTTTCAAATCTGAACTGATGTTAGTATAGATCAAAGTATAACATCTATCCTTACGAAGTTGTAGATCTAATTTTTCCTTGTATGTTGCCTCTTCATCAGGTTGCTCTGGCTTGGTCTGTATTATAAACTGCCAGCAACCATAATGCATTAAGAGTACTTGCATATCATGCTTCCATGTGTTCCAGTTATTTGGAGTCAACACTGATATCTGGTTGTTAAACTCCATACCTGTTACTCGATTTAGCGTACTAGCAACAGAGTTCATAAAAAATAGTTCTAGACTGGAACAGTATTTAAATAGACAAAGTTCATGGCCTGGTTCAACTGTTTAGCCTGCCTCGACACAGTACATGGACTGGTCCCATAACCAGATTTGTTACACTTATTGGTAAACTAATTTAAATTTTGCAAAGCTAGCAGTGAAATTTATGTGTCGAGGAGGCATGAAGACGAAAAACAGTTTCTTAAAATTGGCCTTTAATAATCAATCATTAAGTCACTGCGCTCGTTACTGGAGCGATAAAAAAAACAAGTTCAAAAAGCAACATTACCAGAGACATCCGATTCGAACCGTCTTCTAATATTGTAAAATGAATTTCTAATCTAAAATGGTGATGCAACCTGCAGTTGCATTGCCAACCAGCCGTTCTCTCCCTCTAAGAGTTAAACCACTCACACACTTCTTATATTTCTGTTTCTCCTTCCTTTTCGAAAAACTAACATGAGCCGAGTTTAAATACTCGCTCGATTTGCATGGCAGTTGCTGCCAACCACAAATCACGAAACTCAAAAAAAGATCGGGTTCGAATCGGTGTGCTTACTTTCATTGAGATCATGGAACGGGATTGGAAAAACAACACAAGGAGATCATAAAAATTTGGATCCGACTTTTTAAATGTCTAACAATTATAAATAAACATTTTTATTTTAATGGAATACAATATTGATTTTGAGAGTTCCGAGTTATATTTATAAAATACGAATTTTTTTGGAAAAATATTTTTAAGTATAATTTTCCATTTTTCTAAGCAATTATTTTTGATTTATATCACATTGGACCGGTAATAATAATAAAAATTTAATTAAATGAGAAACATTACATTCTTTAAAAATGTGATTGCTTTTTTTAATTATTTTATAGCTCTTATATCTTTTGATGAAATGGCGCAAGAAAAACAACATTTATTCAATATAGTATTCAATTCTCTAACTACATCTCTAAAAAAATCATTCAATTTGCAAATGATAAAATATAATCCGTTTCTAATTAATTTCTCATTCATTCATTTCTTATTCCCAGTTCTAAAAATTAGCTCTTTTGTAATTTTACTCAGCATGCCTTTTTAAATATATTGAATCAAACAGAGCTACCTTTTTGGAAAGATTTGAAGTAATTGATATTTAGTCTTTTTTATTCTAATCTAAATTAATTATATGATCATTATTTTTTGTAAGATATTTATTGAGGAAATTTTTTTTAGATATTTTAAATTGTTTATCGCTTCCTCGAAGTGCAAATAACTTTTCATTATACAATGATGCTGAATTTTAAACAATTTATTCGCAATTACTTATTTGCATAATCATTTTAAACGAAACAATTAATTTAATAATATTTTTTTGAAATTTGTCACTTTATTTGCAATCTATGAGCTTAATTAAGTTTTCTTTAGGGAAAAGAGGAAATTAAACCTTCTAAATTTAAGTAGATAAGATTAATTTTTGATTCTGATATAAAAATCCTAATGGATATAATTTAAGTTTTTATAAACAATTTAATACCAATTTAAACTGTCATAAAGTAATTTTAGAACAATTTTGTTTCGTACTTACAGAAATATTTGACAAGAAAAATGTACATTTATTTTATTCGTATTATTTCGGATTATTTTCTGAATGTGTATAAGTTTACTTTTTAAAAGCAACGCAGATACAAAATAAAGTATGTTAAACATAAGTAAATGCCCCTAATACTGTTTAAGTTATTAAGAATAGCTCACAATGTCTGCATTTATACAATTTATTACTCTTGTACAAAAAAAAAATTCCGACATTTGTAATGTATTTCATATGTATTGATAAGAAACATACGTCCACATTTCTTGAAACAGTTTTACTGATTTGTTGTTGTAAAGACAGATAAAATCTTTCCCATACACTACAAGTATCACTTTGAGATAACAGAAGTAAAAGTAAAACAAATAAAATAAGATATATAAATATAATAAAGGATAAAAAACATACAAAAGTTACGAATTAATTGAAAAACAAACAAGTACATTACAAAATTAAACAATTAAGCATCAAAATCAAAACAACGAAGTAACATAAGTAAAACAGTGAAATTATAAGATCAGAACAAAGAAAAAATTACAAAATCAAATTATTGAAGCTACAAAATAATGTGAATGAATCTTTACTTGAAACAAGCTGCAAAAAATTAGGAGGCCAGTTAATTTTAAGGGCGTGCTGTTTAACCTTTAAGCATTTTCTTTCTTTAATTTTAAACCAAAGAGGATAAAATGTGTTCAACAATTTGCTCCCCACAAACATTGAAGTCACAAAGTTTGGAAAGGCAAATGTTAAATCTGTTGAGGTACACTTTAACATTAAGATGATCAACAAGGAATTGAAATGATTGGGAATAAAATCTGATACAACAGCGGTTTTTTTAAATTAAAACACACAATTTTCAGTTAAAGATAAATTTATGCTTTTCAAGAAACGTTAAAATTATTTTAATTTTTAAATATTCTAAACAATTTTTGATAAAAAAAAATATGGTAAATAAATTTATTAACCTTTTTAATTTACTTCGGTAATTAGTATTTTCAAACCAGCGCTTCTCAAACCGTGGAACACATTCCCTAGGGGGAGTGGGTGATGCGAGCATACCGAATAGTCGAAAATAAAATGTGTTTAAAATAATTATTAATTCACTGAAACAAAGTAAAACAAAATACAATATGCCAAACAAAAAAAATGAAAAATACACATTTACACTGATTTAATGTGTTTATAAATGTATCAGTACTGCAAAAAGTAATTTGATAATTAATTTATCAATACTAAATTAAAAATATGTTTAGTAATTACTAGTGACTCCCATAGGCTTGTCATATACAAAATTTATGCCATATACATAAAATCGTATTGTAGCTATAGTATTAAAGTATAATCATTATTGCATTCAATAAATTGTTAATGTAAAAGGAAAACGCAATGATAATTATGACTGAAAATTGAAGAGCTAGTATTGAAAGTTTATAAAGCACTGTTTTACATACTCAATCATGTATCATTTTGTAAGAAGTTTATGCATTTAATAAGAGGCTAACATGTTCTTGAGTAACTGTATTAAGGTGAAATTTTATCTATATATATAAAGGAGAAAAGCGACTCACTCACTGACTAATCTAGATATCTCCGGAACTATTAAACCTACAGTAAATTTGGAAAGCAGGTTCCCTTCAAGGAGTGGAAATCAGCTAAGAACAGATTTTGCAAAGATCGTATCCCAAGGGGCGTTACAGGGGTTAAGGGGCGTTACAGATAATTATTTCCATTATTAAAGTATTAGATGTACAGTCTTGTAACTTGGTACACAGCTTTCTTTCATAAAGTAGAGATTCCCTACATAATTATTTTTACAAAAATTTACCTCCAAGGGGGGTTGAGGGGCTTAAGGGGCGTTATACATAATTATTTCCATTTTAAACTATTAGACATACAGTAAGAAATTTGGTATATAAGCAGATTCCTTTCATAGAGTAGAGATCCGCTACAAAATATGTTTTGTCAAAATCGACCCCCAAGTGGCATTGTGGAGAGTTGAGGGGCGCTATAGGCAATTAAATCCTTTTTTTAAAATATTAGACGTAAAATATTGAAATTGAGTAAGCTGATTCCCTTCATTAAGTAGACATCCACTGTAAGATGGGTTTTGTAAAAATCGCTTCCTAAGTGGCGTTGCGGGTGCTTAAGGGGCGTTATAGATAATTATTTGCATTTTTAAACTATTAGGCGTACAGTTTTGAAATTTGGTAAGCGGATTCCTTTTGTTAAGTAGACATCCGCTACAAAATAGTTTTTGGGGAAATTGATCCCCAAGTGTCACTGAGGGGGATTAAGGGGCGTAATATATAAATATTTCCACTTTTCAACTACTAGACTCACCTGCTTAAAAATTAGAAGGTATGTTCCATTCATGGAATAGAGTTCCATTTACAAAGAGTAGTTTTGCGAATACGGACACCCAAAGGAGTGGGGTTGCAAGCGGCTAAGGCGAGTTATAGAAAAATTCCTGCTTTTGAATTTTATCCATTTACTTGAATTTGTTAAGCACGTTTCTTTAGTTGAATAGAGTGCCACTAAGAATGGATTTTACGGAAATCAACTCCTGGGGAAGCGGGAAGAGTTATTGGGGCTTATTGTTAGACAAAATTCCCGTTTTCGAACTGCTAGGAAAATAATAATAAAATTTGGTTTGCATGCTTCTTTTGTTGAATTGGAATCCGCTAAGAATCCTGTCAACGAGGTATTGATGATAAAAATTCCGTTTTTACACTGTTAGATTTAGACTTGAAATTTAGCACGCATGTTTATTTTATGGAGTAGAGATCCACTGAAAGTTGCTTTGATGGAAATCCACTTGATTATTAGGTTAAGTGAGCGAAAAAATATTTCTACTTCTATTTTAGATATAAATAAAAACTAGATAATATATTTTCCGTCCTTTTTTATCAAAAGGTGAGAGTTACAGCTATAAATATATTTTTCAATACAATCGAATTCTTAATGCTAGATATCAATAATTTATACATATGTAAACAGTATACATTTATACAACATCGTGAAATACCCAGTGAAGTGGATGGGTAACAGCTAGTGATATATATTAGTCGTGGACAAAATTATTTATTTAACTTAATTTTGCTTAAAAATGCGTTTTTGAATTTCAATGAAATTGCATGCAATACAGGATAGAGATTGATTTTAATTCCGTAATTAAAATTTTTTTTAAAAGAACAAATTACGTTTATTATAAAATTTTCTTTACAAAGTATCTTTTTTTACCGCACATAAGCAATATTCATATGTAATTAACTTCATTAGCAAATTAAATATTCATTATTTACATCGGTGGATTATATATATATATATATATATATATATATATATATATATATATATATATATATATATATATATATATGTGTCTGCCATTGATTTTGAAATAACTAAAATGTAATCATTTGGTATTACTTTTTAATTAAAGATTTGATTTAGTTTTGTCATCAATATTATTTTATCGAACTATAGTAAATGTATTCCAATAACAAACGGTATTGTTTTGAAATAATAAAAATGAAATTTTTATTTCATTTATAACGAAAAAAATCCATTCAGGCCAATTTAAAAATATGATGCTGAAAGAAAGGGGTTTTTTTTACTGTGATTGATGTTTTTAAGTTTAAAACACATAACTCAAACTTTTTTTTTACAGAAATTCAATTTCTTAACTAATGAAATAAATCAATAATAGAGTTTATAATTAGTATCATAGAAATTTCACAGTTCTTTAATAAAATTAATACAATATTATGCGTAGTAATCAAACATGTATTTTATAGGCGAAAATGTAAAATTTAAATGTAATTAACTGTAAACAAAATTATTATACCCATTTGCGAGGACTCTCATTACTATAGTCTGTGTGCGTGCGCGTGTGTAAAGTGTAAATATTATTTTAGAGTAAATTCTAATTACTCACTAATTAATCAAACATTTTTTAAAAGAGAAGAAATATCGGTCTTACAGTGAATTTAATTGATAAAAATAAATACAGTTTACATCATTTGTTTAGCATTTAACATGTCTCCATTTTAAATGCATTTTCAGTACGTGTCACCCCATTCATACAAGATACAATATCAAAACACTACGAAATATGTATGTATTTAAACAAAGAAATATTGAATCTGAGGTAGAAATTTTACTTGTTTAATAACTGATACAATTTTACGTGCTACTAGTCAATAACACATATAAGTTGTTTTGCCTATTTTTATTGTGATAATTTTTAATATTTCTTCTTTTAACAGTATAAATATTTTCCATTTTAAAATTACAAGCATATAAATTATAATCAGTTTAACCTCTTATTAATTAAAAATTTCATAAAAAAATATATGAAGATGCAAGATATCGAAATATGTAAATCATAAGTATATATTTTCAAATGACGTGATTGTGATGTATGATTATCATACAAAACAGTTTTATTAAAAAGAAAAGCTGAGAATATATTTATTCTGCATTTTCAACAATAAAACAGAAGTTTTGTGTGAACACAAAACTAAATACTTTCAAAACAAATTACTGACGTTATAAATGCACTTGTATATGTAGTTTTTCTCTGTCATTTATTCGTTTCAGATAATTCAAACATTTATTTAGAAACCTGCATTTTAATACTTGCATCAAACTTTTTGATATAGATCGGTAATCATAAACTCTACTAGTTTGCCTGCTTGTCTGTATCTATGTCTGTGTAGTGTCTATCAAAAGAAATTACCATTCAGCAGATAATGATGCAAACTTTAGCACACAGAAAGCTTTGGTACATGACAGGAATTTAAATTACCATTTAATAATGTTTTAGAAGGAAAGTAAAATTTTGAATAGACATAGGAGCGCATTCAAACACACGTCAGATGCTTTAATCCTGAACCAAATCAAATGTTTCGTTTTCTAACATGATTCTTAAACAAATGAAAACACTATTTTTAACATTAAATTTTTACTCAAAATTTGAATACTTGTTCCCTTGAGTTTATTAAAAATTAAGAAAAAGAAGATTATGAAAGTGATACTCAAACTTTTCTATCAAAATATATAAATGAGGAGAAATAATTTGTTGGACACCTGTCATAATCACAATAATACAAAATTAAAAATTATTCCGTGTAAATTGGTAAAAATGTTCAGTGGACTTATTTTGTTTCTCACTATGTATTAGGTTTCACGTATTTCCCTAAACTATCCTCTTGAGCTACTTTGGACATTGCTTGAAACGATAATCACTTATTTTAAAGGAACTGTTTCTAATACAATAAAACATTGCTACATATTCAGAACTACAGTGAATAAGTAGCGGAAGAGAAGAATTACTGATACATACAGGGCTGTATCAGTTGCCATCGATATAGGATGCTAAAGAAGCTTTTCTTTTCGAATAAATAGTCGATAGAGAGACGAAAATAACTTTTAATTAAACATTTCATGTGTTTTCCATAATATATTTTATTGTGTATGTGAAAGTTATTTTTTCTAACAGTCTCAAGCTGTATTGAAAGTAATTATTGTGTTTATATTAGGTATACGGAACGTTCTGTTTGTTCTAGCTATACAAGTTTCAACAAGTATGCGCATATTCATTTGATGTATATTTGGCTCTCACTTTTTTATCACTGAATTTGTACGTATTGATCTAGCAAATGCACTAAAACGAAGATAATTCCTGTTAGTATTAAGTGAGATGCAATCGTCTACTGATGGCTACAAATAAAGTTCATTTACGCCATTGTACTATGTACGAATTCGAATTGGGAAGAAATCATACAGAAGCATATAGAAGTTTATTGAAAGTGTCGGGTGAAGATAAAAATTCTACTAGAACATTTAGAAGAAAGTTCGAAAAAATCCAAGTAGGAGATTTTGACCTTTTTGATACGACACGCTTTGGGCGACCATATCTGATCGATGCCATCGGAAATTCCAGAAAAGCTTGATTCAGCTCAACAAACCGTTTCGGATGATATGTGGAAACTAAGATTGGTGTTAAAGTATTCGAGATGGGTGCCACATAATTAAATGGAGAATAATTTGAATGATCGAGTCATAATATGCACATCTCCGTTTGCATAGAGCCAAAGCAAACCTTTCTTGTAATGGATGATAAATGGGGCTGAAAAGAATATTACCTATGTAAACACAGTAAGGAGGAGAGCATATTGGATTGTGTGGACCTGTAAAGCTTCATTCCCCATCCCCTTCTATCTCCCTTAATCGAAGTTGAGTTTGAATAAGAGAATGCTGTGCATACGTTAGGACATTCAAGCTCAAATACATTTTGCCCTGTTGAAATCAAACCAAAGGTTAAATTAGGAAAGGTATTTTCAGCAGATGTATAATTTAAAAGCAGCACTAAGAAAAATGGTTGATGATGTTCAATAAATACATAATACTGTTTCATGTTAATGATAGACCACATGAGGCTTTGAATTCTCGTCAAAACCTCGCAGAGCAAGGTTTGCAAATTCTGTTGCATTCCCTATTTTTTCAGTACCTAGCATTCTTCGATTATCACTTGCTTTTGTTCTTACAAAATTTCTTTGTAGGGCAAAAAATTCAAAAATGAAGAAGATATCAGACAAGCACTGTTTCAATTTTTCTCCTCTAAAATAATATATATATATATATATATTAAATAGGGATAAGCACAGATTGTCATATTGCTGGCAAAAAGTCATAAACATTAATGGTAATTGCAATATTATAAATAAAGTTAATTCAAAATATTAAAAATTTCTTATTTTGTTTTTCTCTAAAAACGAACAAATCATTCCGGTATACCTAATATACATTACTAAACTTTTGTTTTGAGCCTCATTCCTGATTAATTTGATACAAAAATAGTCTTTTTTTCCCTTTTTTACTATTAATACCATTTCATTATAATTATCCGCCTATATCGGCAGTGAATATTGCATTTTGGACACTATAAATTTATCTTAGTATAATAAGGAAGTCTGTGATTGAGTGGATATATGTGAATCTTGTAATATAAACTTTCTACCACAAAAACACCCCAAACACAGTTCCTATGAGTTTAATGCATAAACATAATATTTTTTCAGACTAAATTATTAAAGTATTACTAATTTCTAGAAATTATTCTTTTGAAGTAACCATACAAGGAACACATTCTAAGATTAATGCATATAACATTAAATTTGTCTTTTAACTCTCAATCCGAGAAATGTTTACTTAAGAGTAAAGCAAAAGCCTCGGGTATATTTCGTTAATTTTTCCCTTTTTACCCTGGTAGTATATATTTTAGCTCTCCTTGTTTACATAGTTGTAAATTGGGGACATCTTAAAGTATTAAAGTTATTACTGCTTTCAAACATATACACACTCATGCAACATTTTAACACTTATTTTAATTTTGTGTAGTATTAGAAATTCAAATGAAAAGGTTTTTACTTTGTTCCTAATAAATAATGTTTTTCTATTAAAAAAGTAAATGATATATATAGAGAGGAAATTCAATGGATCAAATGTATATGAGTATAATAAATTAAAATTAAAACATATTTTTGTGGAAAAATGTAAATGAAAAGGTGCAGATAGCTTTGAATTCTAAATACTGAACTAAAACAATTGGAATGATGGCCTTCTTATGAGTTTGCTTAAGAATTAATAAATAATTGCTTAATAAATGTTTTCTTCATCTTCAAACTTTATACTTATCACTGTTTGATTTTAGTTTTATTTCTTTACTTTTGTCTTCGTTTTTATTTGATTTTTCAAATTTCGTATAGATTTTATTTGTAGTCAAAAATACATTCATTTATTTCATAAAATTTACGAGAATGCCAAATATTATACTCTTCAATTATTTCCATGAAAAATTAATTTGATGTATTACTAAGTACTCATAATAAAAGATGTACGTAGCTAAAATTAAAAAAAAAAGAAAAGAAAAACAAATAATTAAGTTTTAGTAGAAATTGACACAGCCACATTAAAAATGAAAACGATTTTTCAAAAATGATTAATTCTTCAAAAGATTTAAGGCATTTTTATGATTCGATTAATGCTTAGAAATGCAAGCATTGAATTTTAAATTTCCTGCTGTTTGGTAATTATCGAAAATAATTCATCCGCGTATCATTTTCTGAAATAGGAGAAAGAAATACATTATTTAATCTGTTTGTCTTTCGAAAACACAAATACATTGAAAAAAAGAATTACAGTTTAATTTGGCAGTACAAGAGGATGTGCTGTTTAGGTTTAAAGGAAAAGTAAGTCACAATTTTTTATTTCTTTATTTGTGCTTCAAAGAAAAATAAACGGGTCCAAACTGTAAACACAAAAACTACACGCACATAATTAGGACTGAAGAAAAAAAAAGAAACTAATTCCAAAGTTTTGAATTTTGTAAAGCAGCATTTCTCTCTTTTTCACTCACACACAAATACACATTGCGAAATAAATGTATGTTAAAAATAGTTAGTAAAATAATGTATAGCAAATTACACTTGTATTTACAATACACTGTTGATTTTATGTATTCTTTTTTATTTTATTGATACCAGTAGCGCACACAGGAATTTTCCAAGGGGGTGTCCAGGATCGAAAGTTCACCATTCTTGTATCATGCTCCTTTTGATTTTGTCTATTTTCGGGAACAAAACACAGTAAAAAAACTAATTGTTGAATAAATAATTAGTATTAATTAATAAAACTAATCATTAATAACAAGTAATTAAATTTTACAAACTATATACTTAGAATTATAATGAATCGGGGAAAAAAATCAAGGGCCTTGGGGGTCCGGACCCCCATGACCCCCATTGTGTTCGCCACTGATTGATACTAATTTCTTCAAATTTATCGTGTTTGACAATACAAATGAAATGCTTTTTCTAATCCTTTTAATGAATTTAAAAGTAGTCAAAAAAATGTACTTTTTCATATATAATAAACATAATCCTTTAAGTAATGACGTAAAAGCTTTTCAGCGCATAAAAGATTTTAATACGCACTTAAAATATATTTTATTAAAGAAAATGATGCTTTATCATACTGGTTTATGAGCAATTGTTTTTCTTCAAAACACTAGCTTTTAATAAATGATTCAAGTAAAAAGCTAATATATTCTACTCTATTATTTAATGCATATAAGTGCATATATATGCATACAATGCGTTTCACATACATAATTAGTTAGTTCCCTTTTTATTATTTTTATACGAACATTTTCTACCTTCTGTTCATGAATAAAATACTTAAATTATATGTTATATGAATGTGTAAAAATATTTTCTAAAAATTAGATAGTAAAGTTTAAAACCCATTAAAATTCCCATTTTTTTATTTTCCTTTTTGTTTTAAGTAATATTCTTTATAACACAAAAATAAAAGATTACTTTTTAATTGTTTAGCTTTAACTATTAACTAAATAATTAAACAAGCATGGATTGTATAAAATTTGAAGCATTTAATGTATCTAATTGTCTCCTTTAACATTGGATTTTTACATTATTTTCTTGATTTTAATAAATATTGCTACACATTACTAAAATTCGTTAAATTATTTTTTTAAAAACTTACTAATACACAACAATGACTTATGTAAAGGATCATTACTTAATGATGTAGTTTTTGAAAAAAAACATGGAAACATGGATGTAATTTACACTTCTCGCCATTAAAATTGCTACACCAAGAAGGCGACGTGCTATAGACGTGGAATTTAAACGACAGGAAGAAGGTGCTGTGATATGCAAACGATTAGCGTTTCGGCTCATTCAGACAAAGCAGGTGCCGGTAGAGACATCTACAATGTATTTAAATGAAGAAATCATTCAGCCGGTTTCTCATACACGAAATGCATTTGGATGTTGTTAGCTGGGAAACAGTTATTGTGATATCTCGTGTAAGAAAAAGAAATGAGTTCCAGCACATTTCTGACTTTGATAAAGGTCGAATCGCAGCGTACCGGATTTGTTGTTTATCGTATCACAGTATTGCTGCTCGCGTTGGTCTATATCCAATGACTGTTAGCAGAATATGCAATCGATGGGTTCAGAACGGTAATATTGAAAGCCGTGCTGAATCTCAAAGGCCCCCTGTCACTAGCAGCCAAGAACACAGGCATGTTACCCGCATGGACTTAATGGATCGTGAAGCCATGTCACGAGCCCTGAGTCAAGAATTGGGGTTATTTGCAAGATAACAAGTGTCTGCACAAACAGTTCGACGATGTTTGTTGTAACATAGACTCTCAGCTTGGAGACCATGGCTGTGGTTACCCTTGACGCTGCGTCACAGACAGGAGCGTCTTCAATGGTGTGATCAACAGCGAGCCTGGAGTACGAATGGCGAGACGTCATTTTTTCAGATTAATCCAGGTTATGTTTACAACATCAAGATGATCGCATCTGTGTTCGGTGCATCGGGGTGGACGCACATTGGCAGCGACCATTCTTCATCATCATACTGGCCTTTCACCTATTGGGTGCTATTGGATACACGTCTTGGTCACCGCTTGTTCGCGATGACGACACTTTGAACAGTGCACGTTACATTTCTGCTGTGTTACGACCCTTTATTCGAGTCCTGCGAAACCCTACGTTTAAGCAGGATAATGCACGATTGCATGTTGCCGGTATTGTACGGACCTTCCTTGATACTAAAAACGTTCTGCTGTTGTCCTGGCTTGTACGTACACCAGATCCTTCACCAATAGAAAACGTCTGTTCTATGTTTGTACTTGTATGGTACTGGTATGCACTTGTATATGCCATCCAATCTCTGTTTTACTCAATGCCCAGGCGTATAAGTGCTGTTTTTACTGCCAGAGGTGGTTGGTGGTGGACGATTTCTTAGGATCTATGCACCTAAATTTCTTGAAAATTTAATCACTTGTTATTTCTAATATAATATGCTTGTCCAATTATTATCATTTTGTTTTCTGCATTTCTTCCTGGGTAACTATTTTAATGGCCAGTAGTGAATAAAGCTTTAACAAATTAGTTGATAAGCGTGTCTGTTACCGTTTTGTACGGATTACTAGGCCAGTGGTCGGCAAACTGTGGTTCGCGACCCCCATGAGGCAGACGTTGCGGCTCTTCAGACTTTGGCATCTCAATATATTTAAAAGATAAATATGTCTACAAAAAGTTGTATATTTTTCTCTCTTTATTTTCTCTTCTATTGAGAAAACAACAACTTGTGATCACACATTTAACACACATTTATACACATTTAAATATTTGACCGGCCTAAGACAGTTAAAATTAGTGTTAAATTGTTTCCCTTTAACAACGCCTGCTGAGAATTAATGAAAATATTAGAAGAATAAGCCATGGTAATTATAGTCTACTTATTTGGCAACTACGCTTCCCAAAGGTGCATGAAAAACAAAGTCAGTTTTAATAATCAGTGCAAACACAAAAGTACAAAATATTGCACTTACAATGTTATTCGTATGGAATTATTTTGCGTAGCTTGAAAGTTTAATTCCACACAATATGATATTTTGCACTGGTTGTTGTTAATGTTACAAATGCCACCTGTCAACAAAGGCCAGATCAAGGCCTTCTAAATTTGAATTCCTCATGACAAAGGGTTAAGTGACGTCTGTCGTTAGCCGTAGCTTTGATCACCACACAGGTTACCGAACAATTTAGCTCGGTTTTACCCTAATTTTGAGAGAGATCTTCCCCTTCTACCATTCTCACGAGAAGACTTGCGGTTCGACGGCTATTTAAAATACCCTCATTCCGCGAAAGCACTATACATTTACACACATCCATGTCTTCTTCGGGATTCGAACCCAGGCCCAACAGCACAGCAGTCAGCGTTGCTAACCACTTACCGGATGGGCGGCACACTGGTCGTTATTGCACAGAACCACGTAAATGAAAATTATTTTCGATTGCTCATAGTTTTTGAAAGAATATTACATTGTGTAAAGATTCATTTCATTCATATAAAAAGTATTCATTGGAGCGCAACAACCTTGATTCTTACCGGAAATCCCCCCGCACGCCATGAGCATGTGTATATATTTGTGTTTTGGCACCTTTTTTCACTGGCAATTTGAATCTTCTCGTTCTAAATTCTACCAACCCCTGTACTAGGTGATTTAGAATGCAGATATATTTATTAAAAATTGCATCAATGGGCTAATTTGCTTAAAGAACGAGTCACGTTCGAAAACTAAGTACCGTTTCGTTTTACCGCAACTGCAGCAGTATAATAGCAATTCAACACTTGCACACATATCTCTGTAATTGGACGTGCTAGAGATCGTTGAAAATGTTTAACAAGGGGAGGCTACGATGCATGGATCACCGATTCGATCCATCTTTAGTATACGTGTAGTGCATAACCAGGAGTACAATGGGTGCAAGTAGTAAGGTGCGCTTCTCAGCCGTTTCCGAGAAATTAATTAATCGAAATTTGAATTGCGTTCATATGCGTTTTACGTTAGCAAAAATTCAACGAGCGCGTAGCGCAGCGGTAAGAGCCCTGCTTCGTAAGCGCGGGATCGCTGGATCGAATCCCGCCGGTGAACTCGATTTTTTTTTCTAATATTTCATATTTTTTACAAATTTAGGTGTCTTGAATAATATTTATTTTGGTATCAATTGTATAATTTATTTTTTTAACGGGAAAAAAAGGATTCTGAAAAATTCATATACAGGAGATTGAAGAATTAATACTTTTATTCCCAGTATTTCGTACAACTATTTATTCTACCCTATTTTCTATTCACTATCGTGCTGTTCGAGCGCCGAATTACTGTACGAAGTAGGATGATATCGGTCATAGAAGCAGGGAAAACAATAGTTATTGCGGCATCTTGCGCAAGTGATAAATGCCTAATTTTGGCATTCGCAGGAATTTTTTTAGCACATCTATCCGAAAGCAAACTTCGTTCACGTTCATGAACGATGTCCGGTAATCGCACAATTTGGCGGCAAACCACGCGTATTTTAACATGCAACAGAAAATTGGTGCCGACAATTGATGGTGTACGAGAGACTGAATTTTGATACAATCTTCTCTGGAAGATATTTCTCTATCAGGTTCGATAATGTAAGCGCAGTTCTGTAGTCTCTTGATAAAGTTCTTCACTTACCGGTAAAAATAAACATCACACGGCTGCACTAATGGAGTGCATTTTGGTGGTATTACTTTCATGGTGCAAGTTGGTATGGCAAGTTACCGCTACGCTACGCGCTCGTTGAATTTTGGCTAACGTAAAACGCATATGAACGCAACTCGAATTTCGATTAATTAATTTCTCGGAAACGGCTGAGAAGCGCACCTTACTACTTGCACCCGTTGTACTCCTGGTTATGTTCTACACGTGTACTAAAAATGGATCGAATCGGTGATCCATGCATCGTAGCCTCCCCTTGTAAGACGATTGCCGATCCCGCAGACTGTGAAGTGCTTTTCTTGACTGTAAGGAATGTTAAGCCAGTTGAAACTCATTGCCAATTTGTTGAGATTGATCGGGAAAATGTAATGAGTGATGGAATGGTAGGAAAGTGGGTTCGATACTTTAATGATGGGTGGTGCACCGATGTTCACGATGAAACACTGGGAAGGAAGGTCTTCTGTTGTCAATGACGGTTTCGCAGAAAAGGCGAATGAGAACCTTCTTGAAAATAGACTGCTGAGAATAATATTGCTTCGAAATGAATTTCCACAAATTTTGGAATATTTCACTGGTGGCATATTTCTTTGATGAAGAGGGTACAGACAAATTGGTTTTCCGATATGAACAATGGTGGTAGCTATGAAAAAATTAGTTTCCGACATGCTGTATCATGTAACTTAAATTTTGTTTTGAAAAAGTAATTTTTTTATTTGAGTTTTTCCAAAAAGGTACTTAGTATCCGGATACACCTCCTATGTTCGATAGTTCATAGTTATTATGTAATTCATGAACTAATTTCATTATACGTTATTCAAAAATAGTTTTTTTTACACTATATTACTTTAAATAACCTTCTTTTCTTCAAGATTAACCACCTCATGTTCATTTTGAACTCTTTAAGATTGAAAATTTCTTTATGAATATTTATTTTCGTTTTATAAATGAGTGAACGTTTATTAATGGCGCACTATATACAGCAACACAAAGGCTGTCAATTATGAACCTCGTAATTTTGAGCCATGGTCAAGTGATGAGGACGATACTTAAGCTGTCATCCGCTTCTCCAGATTATCACACTACACCAAAGTAAGGACTTTGACAATTGACAAATTTAACATGCATCAGACTCTCTAAAATGTGGGTCTTCACTGGCACTTAGCTGGAACACATGACACATCAGCTGTGTTTTCCATAACCACTAGGCTAGCACGGTCACTTTTATTTTAGAAATCAAAATACACTGAATGAATAACAATTAAATGAAAATTCTAAGAATAATACACAAAAAGTGATATATTTAATAGCATGTGCAAACACAAGGGTAAATACATACACATTTTACCCCAATGACCAAAATTTATGTGACTTTATAGTCACATGTACCTATATACACGTTTCCAGTGAATCAATTCATAATTTTTTGTGAATTCACAGCTACATGATAAATGAAATCACGTGTTTCTAGCTAATCAGTTCATGAGCTTCACTGTTGCCAACTTTTGCTTTTTACAGATTCTTTTTAAAAGTGTATATTTGCAAACAAAACAATAATAATATGCAAATAGGTAAAAAAAAAATAATAACTCTATTTAAAAGTATGCAAGCAATAAAAGTTTTCTTTTCTTATTTTAATTTTGATAATCTTTTCGAAAAACCTTTACATTTGAAAATATTTATTTAGTTGTCAAATCTAAAATTGTATTTAAATTTTACAAGTAGAACAAGAAGTACAAGTCTAAGTCAGGCTTGAATTCAATGGATAATACGTGATTGAATTTATCATGGGATCATGAAGAATTATTTGCATGCTTTTTTAAATATTTTACACGTAAAATGCTCTTAATAAAATAGAGCAATACATAAGTGAAAGAAATAAGGAAATATGATTTCTTAAAAATATTTACTTTCTATTTTTTAAAATGTGATTTTGAATGG
The DNA here is from genome assembly GCA_019973935.1 of Trichonephila clavipes. Lineage (NCBI taxonomy): Eukaryota > Metazoa > Arthropoda > Arachnida > Araneae > Nephilidae > Trichonephila > Trichonephila clavipes. The sequence continues at coordinate 874,738 of BMAU01019643.1, read as the reverse complement.
CATTATATATATATATATATGAAAGAAATTTGTATAATATATCAAAAACAAGAAATAATAGATAATGAACATAACAATAAATAACGTAATAAAAATATAAAAACTAAACATGAAGATCAAATTTGTAGAAAAATCCAAAAAGGAAACTACAAAAAAGAACCTAGCGAGTCAGAAAGCAATTTCAGACTTAGGACCGAATAAGTGGGGTTGCCATTGTTAGTGGGTTAATGTTAAAGCACAATGCACACTGAACGCACTAGGACAACTAGTAAGTATACAGGTATATATATATATATATATATATATATATATATATATATATATATATATTGCACCTAAAATCAACGATGCCTAATTAGCTATACTTAAATAATTTCAGACTATACATTTTAATGCAGAGAAATATGATGCATTGCTTAAAAGAAGAACTTCCATCATTTTAGTTATTTCAGACAAGTTTGTTGACACCCTCGACCTAAGTACAAAATTAGGTCTCACCTTCTTAATAAGCTAGCAACAAAGTTTTGTTCTGCAATTAAACATAGTTTCCTTAAATGAGGGCACTGCAGAATTACACTTTATTAACAGTTCTGCATTTCGCACAAGCTTTGTATAAACTCCTCCCGTCAGTTAATTAGCATAAATGGTAGCAGTTACAGAGAATGTAATTAGCTGTTTCAAGTGATGCCGGGTTATTTTTCACTACACACTTCTTTTTCTGAATTTCGTGTTAACGTTCTGTTCTAGAGAAGAATATTTCCCTAAAGCTTACCATAATCACCAGAAAAGAAACACCCAAAATACAAACTACGTTTTAGCGAATGTAAAGTATTTCCCTCTGAAAAGTCCACCAAAAAAGTCTAAAAGAAAATCTGTTTACTAATGATTCTATTTCCTGAGTTTTCAGGATGAAGAATTGTGAACATTCCCGCTAAATTATGTGGATTACGTGTTTATATGCTTCTACTATATTGATTATGACGGAAAATTTGAATTAGCAGATTTTTAACTACAAAATGAGATGCGATTAACAATTCATTATTTTTAAATAAACAATTTTAAAATGCCTGGGGGTTTTGTTCGATGCATTTTGAAGTTTTTAGCAACAACGCCTTCTTACTAGTACGGAAATTAAATTAAAAGTTATATCAGAACGTTCTATTCATTAAAGTTTTTTAATCAAATCAATTTATTAACTAATGGTCAGAACTATTTTTATGTTAGTAATATTTATAAAACTTTAATATTTTGTATAACATTTTCAACTGAGAGGAGTCAGAATGATATATTTTCATGGAATAATTTTTATAATAATTTGTTGCGAAGAATAAAAATAAGGATAACTATTTTTTCTGAATTTCTTTGCAATGCTTTAAAGTATATCTCCTTATTGCAATTAATATATGCATTTCTTTTCTAAAACTTGTAGTCCATCGTATCGTCACATCCTATTAAAGAAAATATCAGTTGAAGAATAATATCTCTAAAACAAAAATAATAGTGTTATAAGTTTCTTTTTTATTTAAAGATGTACAGATTTTTAAGAGCTTTTTAGGTGGTTACCAGTAGCGCACACAGGAATTTTTCAGGGGGAGTCGAAAGTTCACCATTCTTGTATCATGCTCCTTTTGATTTTTTCGATTTTCGGGAACAAAACACAGTAAAAAACTAATTTTTGAATAAATAATTAGCATTGATTAATAAAATTAATCATTAATAGCAAGTAATTAATTACATTTTACGTGCTATATACTTAGAATTATAATCAAGAGGTAAAAAAATCAAGGGCTTTGGGCGGTCCGGACGCCCAGGACCCCCTTGTGTGCGCCTCTGGTGGTCACGATAGTCTAGTGTTTATACCAGGAGCAATCAATTCGCAGTATAAGTGCCTCAGGGTGGCACAGTGGAGTTGTGGCAGTGGCATGGGAAGAATTATTAAAAAATTGATAGAATTCAAAAAATAATAATCAACAATTTTTTACAGATTTATTCAAAGGGTGTTGTCTCAAACGAAAAAGTCTAAAAAATTATTTTAAATACACTGAACTCAACTACAATAGAAAAGTATGACGTAGAGAACACACCTCTTCATTGCTTTGTGCACTAGCTTTCCGAAGAGTACACTAGCGAAAATTTGGAATTAGAGGGAATGTATTTTTAAAATATGTGAAAGAAAAGAATGAACTGTGCCAAGAGAGTGCCTTAAAGAATAAAGTTTGGCTATGGGATTTAGCTTTTCTTACCAATATTTTATGTTACTTATAATGTTTTATTCATTTTTATTTTTTACCTAACTGATTGAACCTGTAAAAAATTTAATAACAATAAGTTTGCATTTTCTATTATATTATATTTATTGTATTGTAAACTTTGTATTGTACTATAAAAAAATGTGCACTACTTATATATAGACTGGCATACGAAATGTGCATTTTGCCTAAAAATTCCACAATAAGCCTATATTTAAACTTTTCGCCTTTATATATTCTTTTGTTTGCTGAAAAATTTGGAAGCGACGTGCATAACTCTTTTTTCTCGGATAAAAGGAAACACTTCCTAAAAAGGTTAGTCGCTCTTGGTTTATACGTACGAACCCATGGCCAGAGTATCATGTGTGTGTGTGTGTGTGTGAGTTCAAGTCCTAATACCACTGAAGTCCCACCGAGGATAGGGGCTCGAGCAGATTTCCCATTGTATGATATGGTAGTTGGGAGTGAAGAATGCCATCTCAAATGTTACCCTCGATCTTAACCGAGGTTCATTTTTACAAGCGCAATCGCCATTACGTTATAAAGGGTGTTTTTTTAGAGATATAGAACTTTAAATTGCAATGAAACAACGATGTATTATTCGATTGACATGAATTTTTTTTATTCGAAAGATAATCTTGTGGCATTACATTTTAAATATGATCAAGCAAGACGTAGATTCGTCGAATGGCCCCAAAACGAGATTGCCGTTGTTCCCGATTTTCATAAGCGAATTTTGTTTAGCGATGAAGCGCACTTCTGGTTGAATGGCTACGTCAAAAAAAAAACTGCCGCATTTGGAGTGAAGCTAATCCACAAGTGTATGTCGAAACACCGTTACATCCAGAAAAACTGACTGTTTGGTGCGCTTTATGGGCTGGTGGAATCATTCAAAACGATGAAGGTCACAACATTACAGTCAATGGTGATCGGTATAGAGCCATGATTACTAACTTTTTCATTCCTGAATTGAACAATCATGATGTCCAGGAGCTGTGGTTTCAACAAGACGGCGCAACATGTCCCACAGCTCGTGCCACAATCGATTTATTGAAAGACACGTTTGGTGACCGCCTAATTTCATGTTTTGGACCTGTGAACTGGCCTCTAAGATCTTGTGATTTAACACCGCTAAACTATTTTCTGTGGGGCTATGTAAAGTCATTGGTCTATGCGGATAAGCCACAAACGCTTGACCATTTGGAAGACAACATTCGCCGTGTTATTGCCGATATACGGCTACAAATGTTGGAAAAAGTCATCGAAAATTGGACGTCCAGATTGGACTACATCCGAACCAGTCGTGGCAGTCTTATGCCAGAAATCATATTTAAAATGTAATGCCACAAGATTATCTTTCGAATAAAAAAATCATGTCAATCGAATAATACATCGTTGTTTTATTGCAATTTAAAGTTCTATACCTCTAAAAAAACACCCTTTAGTGCGACATTAATAAACACTCAATTACTCACTTGGGGCTTCTTCAAATCTTTTGAAGAAAAAAACTAGTTCAGGCTAAAAACTCATAGTACACATAGTTGTTTTCATATAGTTAAGAATTTACAGTGAATCCGATATATTTCAGAAGACGACATATACACTACAGAATGCAAAACTTAAGAAAACATTATTTAAATCTGTAAATCATTGTGTTCAACGTGTGTTGGTGAAGTGAAGCATTTTTACCGATATTTACAACAACAAAAAATGCATATAATACATTATCGTAAAATAATGCTAAAAAAACTTTTTTTCTAAAAAAGGAACATTGATTTGCTCAAAGACAAATGATTTTGGACTTTTGAAAAAGCACAGAACTTTTTTATCCATAAATTCTTTGTCATATATTATTCACGGAGACAGCTTTGTGGTGAAACGTAACGATAAACGAACATATCGGCTTAACGGTTGAGCAAAATTTCAAGCAATCAATAAAATTTGGAAAATTCTAAGATACTTCTTCGATAGTTTTGTCTGTGTTTGTATACATTTATAAAAAGATTTATAGGAAAAAATGAATATATATGCGGAGAAGAACAAATAGTATATGTATATCATTTCTTTTCATTGCAATTTAAAAAAAGAAATGAGATGTGGTATTTAATCCTGCACATACTTAAATATTTCTTAACAACAACTGAGGGTGTAAAAACATTTGACAGTATTTGAATTGAAGGTATAGGAATATTTATAAAATCTTGTAAATAATATAGAAATCTTTATAAAACTATACGATAAGTTCTTGAATAATGCATAACTATTTATAAATATATACGCGGAAAAAAATCTTGAATAATACAGACAGTTTTATAAATGTGCATTCTGTAAAACCTATACACTATAAAATTCTCATAAATACATAATTTACTACTGTGAATAGTATTATCGTTTTGAAACATCTAGAGCAATGTTTACAGCTTAAATAATACATTATATTTTCGTGTCTTATTTTGCTTTAGGTATTTTGTAAGGTAACCACAGGAATCAAAATTTTACATTATTATGATAGAAATAATAGTATAAAGTGTAACGGATGGTATTTAAATGCGAAATTCAATTATATGAATTATTAATATTAAACTGAAAAGATACACGAAATAAGAAGATAGATAAAATTTTATGGCAAAATTTCATTCAGTGAAACAAATATATTTTAAAGCGCCATTGTAGAGTAAAACTAAGTTAAGAGCCGATGAAAAAAATGTTTGAATCTTTCAACTTGATTTAATTTTATTGTTACAAAACGGAATTTCCGTGAAGGTTACATTATTTTAGGTTTAAAAATCTTTTTTAAATGGTTTAAAATTATTTCATTATTATTAAGTTGTTATACTTGATCAAGAATCCCTAAACATGTATCTACTATTGTTTATAATAGCGTCAATGAGAAAATAATTTTAAAAAAATTCTTTTTCGAGAAAATTATTTCTTTTGACAGACTTTTAAATTTAAAAATGGTTTTATTTAATTATTATTCTTTGAATGTATATTCAATCATACGCCTAAAAGAAATTTATAGGCCAAATTTTATTCCAAATTATCTTATCTTTATTCTTCTTATTGATTGTAACATTCTACATCATTTATTAGTTTTAATAAGTCATATAACATTAAAAGTATTTAATTATTTTTCTCACTACTAAGTTCAATACTTATGCATTACAAACATAAAATAAATTTGATAATATTCAACCAAAAATCAAATAACCAAATCACTTTATATTTTTGCTTATCAATAATCATTATAAAATCTCGTTAATATCGGCTTCCCATAAAATTAACATACTGTCATCAATAACAGATTGAAGCAATCTAGAGAATTCTCGCCGGTTTTACGATAAGCGGAATTGCAGCTTAAAATGAACTTTCCTGAAATTAAAGATACCAAACACATTAGTATACCTTTACACGAGATCCCAACGGTTTCAATACAGGAACTAAATTATTTTGCAATTTGTATTCTAATTACAACTTAAGAATGACTTAAACTTTCGTGCAAGTGGGTTAATGGACACAAAAGATTATCGATAAGACTTATTTCCGTGTTCCTTGAAACTGGATCAAGCGATGGAATCTAAGCTTGAAAGAATTTAGCAATCCATTATTTTTCATTGAAACTGGGAAGAATTTTCCAGTTTCAGTTCTGTGTGTTTCGATATATATGTGTAAGTTGTTTAATAATATTGCTGGAGTTGTTCTAAAAAGAAATCTCATGAAAGAAAACAAATATTATTCTGGGAAAATAGAAATATAAATAAAATACTAAAAATATTTCAGTTTAGAAAAAAGCATATGTCAACCTTATTTTAAGAATAGAAATATTTTATATAGAAAGGAAAACTTTTTTTTATATCCTTGAAGTCCATATTAGATGGAAGCCTTACCGTGTAAAAACCAAAAGTATTATATATATATATATATATATATATATATATATATATATATATATATATATATATATATATATATATATATATATATATATATATATATATATATATATATATATATATATATATATGTTACCGGCAAAGTATGAAATCCGGCATTCTATAGAATGCCTAGGCATTGTATTGAATGCCTAAAACTAGTCGGCAATGTATGAAATGATTCTTATTTCGCACATCGCCCAGGCATTCTATAGAATGCCTAATGAGGAACCGGTAAAGTAGGAAATACATCTCCGATTAGTTTCGAATATTGAGTGGCAAGGCACGAGACTTTTAACGCGTACCTCAGACTCAGAATTTGCCAGTTGCAAATTGTGGTTTGTTCGGGAGTGTCAGATTTCTCAATTTCGCTTAAATTTGTTCAACAAAAAACTGGTTTTTTTCCTGTGCTGCATGAAAATGGAGGAACAAACCGTAGTTGGAGAGAAGGAGTCATGGTCTGTAGCAAGGATCGGCAAACTATATCACGCGTGCCACATGTGGCTCGCGTTATATTTTTCAGTGGCACTCTGCACTACTCAACAAATTTATCAATTTTTGAATGGATGGAGCTTGATGAATTTGTAATGGACCTTATTTGAAAAACATCTCCAGAATTATGGACAATTGTGGAGTTATGAAAAAATTTGGAAGCTAATTCTAAAGGTCAATTTACAGCTTTTTTAAAAAATTGCATGTATTCTATTTTTCCGCTTTTGGCTCTACATACCTAAGTAAAATATGTATCATCATACGAAAAATACTTCGGGTCCGCAAAGAAATTGTCTTACAACTGAATGCTCAGAATCATGTCAAAGTGAAAGTCAGAAATTACACCCAAGATTTTGTGATATGAAAGTAGAGCAAAATTTTATTTATCTTTTTATTCAACTTTAATGAAGGGATATACTTATATATTTTACGTTGCATATTTCTTATTTTAATAAATATGTTTAAAAATAAATATGTGTATAAGTTCGAGTTTTTTAAAATTTATTTTTGTTGATGCTATATTTTATGCTGTTTATTTTTAAGTTAAGAAATATATTTAATTGATACAAAATTAATGTATAAGAAAACTGTGAATATATATTATTGAATTCTATTCCACATAATATAGATATACATGCATTATCGCGGGAATCGAATTGTTTCAAAAATGCGCATCTGTGTGGCACGCTGAATCATAATTGGATTGGTTGGTTTTTGCCATGCCACACCTAAAAGTTTGACGACTCCTGGTCTATAGGCATGAAACAACTATCCGACGGCAAGCTATCCAAAATTCGAGGTGATGCTGAAGTAAAAAGTATTTTTTTAACTGAAAATACTTACTAGAAGTTAAAAACAGATGTACAAAAAGCCAAAATGACAGCTAAAAAGGAACACAGGGTCTATTGGTTGCTGAATAGCTTTGATGTGATATTTGTGGAAAGTAAAAGAAAACTCATGTAACCCCTGTTAAAGAAGACGTCAGTACTATACAACAATGGTTGCCAACCTACGGTCCCTGGATCAAATGGTATCGGGCCACTCAAGGAGCATTAAATTATTATCATTTTATTTGTTTTTCTCTAGAGTTTGTGTTACTTTTTCCTGGAAATCACTTTATATATTTCATTAAAATCACTTTATATCAATTTTTCGTGTGACTGATTTTTATTCTGAAGGCATAATTAAATACAATTATATTGTTAAATCAGAAAAATTTAAAATATATCAATGCTCCACCCTCAGCAGGCCGCTTTAAAATTATCAAAAGTTGACCGGTCTGCAGGGATAAAAAGGTTGAGAAGCACTTCTATACAATACCACATCACGAATTCTGAGTTATTTTACGTACTTTACAAAGCTGATTTGACTATTGGAAACGGGGGACGTAATAGAATTCTGAAAAAACTTTCAACCAAATACAAAAACGTTACATATTATGATATTGAACTGTACCACCTTTGTGAACCTTTCCAGAAAAAAACTGAAATTTATTTTAAAAAGGCGTTGTTGTGAAATTTGTGATTTTTTTTTCTGAATGGCAATATATTGGGCCTTGTTTTGAGTGAGGAAGTTTCATTCGGCTTTGAACTTCTGAAGGAATTTTAAAACAGATATATGCGAAATCACGATTTACTTCGTGCCCTAAGAACTTGCTTAGGATTAAAGACATTACTCGCCACGAAATTCCTCTTTTATCTGTTGCAATTGTTCATTCCAATGGCAGCGGCCAAGGATTCATCAAATGTATGTGTAAAACAAAGTACTAAAATAAGAATTGTCTTTGCGTAAAAAATGTAAAGAAATGTAATTCAAAATGCCATTCAAGACTACCATGTTGCAAGTAAGTTAATTTCAAGTTCTTACTTTTTGTTTAAAAAATTTGTTTTCCTTAAGAAGAAAGACATACATTTTGTTTGGTACAACTATCATTTTTCTTTAGGTAATTTCAGTAACTTTTTTAATGGAGCTGTCATTATTTTTCTCAGAATAACAACTGTATTTTTTAAAAATGTACATCATTGATATAATAGCCTTATCATGACCTCATTTCATACCTTTCCTAAATGGCTTTGATCATTCTATGGAATGCCTAGGCATTCTATACAATGTCTAGGCAAAGTATGAAATAATTCTCATATTTCATACTTTGCCTAAAAACGTTGGACATTCTATACAATGCCTAGGCATTCTTTAGAATGCCGACATTTCATACGTTGCCGGTAACATATATATCAGTTCCATGCATACAAAGCGAAACAAAAAATGGTTAAATACTCAAAGATTGCTTTTCTAAAATCTCTCAATAAATGCATACAGGTTCATTATTATTAAACACAGTACAAAAATGAGTAGTAACTCATTTTTGAATTTTTTTACTTGTTTTAAATATATTTTAAGTAAATAGGTTAGTACATATATTATATCTCTAACCAATTGTGCACAACGCAAAAACATTGCCAATTCAAATAAGGTTGGTAAATGTTGACATCGTTATTATTACTATATTCGAAAGTGCATTCGAAGGGTTTTCACTGTTGGCTGTATATCGCTGCATTTAGCGACACTTCTTTTTTTAATTTCACGAAATCAGATGACGGTGTATTAGGTAAGCACCGATAAATTTTACGAGAGGAAATGGAAATAAATAATTCCTTAATTAATCATACATTACTGATTTTCTTTGAATTTTCACTGAAATGGATATAGTTAACTACAGGTTTAGTAATTTTGTACCATGCTCGATTGAGCTCCTGATACTTGAGCGTCAATTGTTAAAAATTGTGAAATGAAAATTCCAGTAATAATAGTAAAAAAATTATTATTATAAAAACAGCTCGAAAACGACTACTTCCGACAGCATTTGTTTCTTCTTTATATAAAAGAAAACGTTATGTTCATTACAAGCAAAAGTCGTTTATTTTATATAGTGCCAATAAAAAAACTAGTATTTGTCGCTTATGCTGTTTAAATATAGTAAAGAATTTTTGAAGTCATTAAACTACAAAATCAACTCATTCGTATTTTTAAATAACATGCTTAGACTAGAAAAATAAACATAAGAAATATGTTTCAGGCATTATAGGATGTTGCAGCAATTTTTTTTTCTTTGTTTAAGCTCAGATATTTATCGCCTATATTTTTATAAAAGTTGCATATTACTCTTTTGAGTTTCAAGAATATATTACCATAAATGCAGAATAAAAGTGACAAGAGAAATTCCAAAGTTAATAAATTTTTGCTTCAAAAATAATGTCACTTCATGCATACTTTCAAGTGACGTAACACGGCCTGAAGAAACAGTTTAACTTAATTAGGAATACTTTTGCTTGAATAATTTTTAGTGCATATTTTTTTAATTTAGACATTATTTAGTTTATTTTTGTGTACATTTAATGCACATAAAAATTCTTCACTCACGAAATAGTAAATAAAAGCTAATTAAAGGCAAAATTTCAGTTTTTATAAAGATGCATCATTAATAAATTATTTCTGATTAAGTAGAATATTTTAAACTGACATTATAATTATCAAATAAATATGCAACTTTCTCTTCAAAAATAAGAATTAAAAAAATAAGCTTTATAAAAATTAAGAATTAAGTTATCCTTAAATGACCACGAAGAATCACTTACTAAAAACTGTTTTAAAAAAACAATGTTATGCACATAGAGTATTCCATGTAATTATTATTGTACATTGCAGTTTTTTACATTACTTTTAATAAGCACTATTTAATAATTGAGCGTTCGTATTTATAAAATCGGAAGTTAATTTTAAAAAAAACTGATACAAAGAACAATCAATATAGCAAAAACTTAAAAATATACAACAAATACATCTTTATATATCTTTATCATTACCTATTTATACATGTGTAGGTAGAAAAATAATTTTTTTTCTATTTATAGGAAAATTATCACATGTAGTTTATTTTCTACTGATATAAAAATAAGCGTCTGAATTGTGATTGATAAAATATTTCATAGTAAAATGGTCGTAAGCTGTTACGTAATTGACAGTTTGAATTTTTTTTTCGCGGTTACTTAGGCACCACGAAATCTAAATAATGGTTTGTAAGTAATACTCCATGATAAGGCAGGATTATTCTTGCTTATAAATGCTGTTAAAATTAAACGTAATGTGTCCCAGTGACATCATTCATCAGATGAATTTATAATTAATACATGAATTAAATTAAGATGTATTAGAAAATTAAATGCATTAGTATTCCATGTCTACAATAGCTCTAAATGACCCCATTTTGCGAGCAAAAATAGGGAAGTAATTACATATATATTCATATGAATAATTTAATGAAGTACGTCGTCATACATGGTATCTTGTAGATGGAATTCTTTGTAATTATCACATAAGGTTGAAAAAAAATTTAATGGATTTGCTCCTTTTGATTTTGAATATTTGACAGGTTGATTGATAAGTTGATAGTAAAGTACACCTAAAGTTCTTTATACGTTTTTATTTCCGAATTCAGTGTCACGTGATGGGATACCAAAAATAATTATTTTGCATATTATTTATTTATTTATTTTGTATTTCTAAACTAAACTAAACTCAGGGATGCAACAGCCCAAGAGGGCCGAGGCCTTTTTACCCAACTCAGTTTTCGTGACCTTAAGCGCTGAAGTGTGTGAGCAGATATTCCAGGCAAATGGTCAGTGACGCGGAACCTCTAGTGTTTAGGTCCCAAGCAAGCTTGATACTCTTTTTTCGACCCATTGCAGGTATGAAAAGCTGAGTTGACTTTTCCCAGCCTGGGATTTGAACACCGGGTCTGTGGCATATAAGTGCGAGTTTATATAACTATTTTAATGTAAAAGTTAACAAGAAAAATACTATGAGATTCAAGAACATTCTCAAAAATTTGTAATGCTACATTGTCTTTTAATTTGTGTCAGTTTTAGTTTTCCACATTGTGTACTATAGAAATTATTAAACGCAAACAACAAACAATAATTTAATCATATACCAATTCATTTTGAATTTTATTTTTCGTTTCTACTTAGCAATTTTCTTGGAATCCTCCAGAAATTAAAAGTTATGCAAAACAAATTCCACATAAAAAGTTAAGTTGTTGTGGCTAATGCCACCTGTCTGTCGTAGTCAGGTCGAGACCCACAAAATTCATCGCGGCAAGGGGCTAGATGTACGCCAGTCGTTGACCTAGAGCTTGAGCACCATACAGGTGACAGAACGAATTAGCTCCGCGAAATTCCTCAAAGGGACAATAGATGGCGACACCACCTTTCTCCACCTCCCCAATTTCGCCATGGAACTGAAGAGAAAGGAAATATTCTCCAATCCCCTGCACTCGTGATTCAGCCCACAAAAATTTCGGACCCACTGATTTAAAGAGCACGTACTAAGGATATATTCGGAGGGTATTTAGTAACATTGGGAATCGAACCCAATCTGAAGTCCGATACTCCAAACCACTACGCTACCCACGGCCACAAAAAGATGTTCTAAAGAGTTTAAATTCAGCGTTTGGGTACTTGCCATGAAGAGAAACTGATGCACGTTAAATTAATCATAAAGCTCAGTCTTCACGTTGTGGTGGTGTGGAAGTTTGAAAAAGTGGAGTGTCAGAGGAAATTTTATCTTCTGCAGTTGATCGCAGTTTAATCAATCGGTAATTTTTTATTCAATAGCCCTTGGGTTGCTTCAAAGTGTGATGTTACAGAGAAATCAATCAGTCACTTGGTGATAAGATGCAAAATAATTAAATAAATATTTAGCAATTTGATGAAGTTTACATATTTCTACTTCTTTATGGTAACCAATTATGGTCGGAATTGTAATTTTGCTAAAAAGTAAAAACGATTTTTAAAAAAAAAAATAATTAGTGTATTTTAGATCAGAATAAACGTATAAAATTGTTCTACGAATATTATTACAATAAAAAGTTATTTAAATGCAGTACTTAGGCAAAAATTTAACTTAGAATTATTTATTTTCAAAATGTTCTTCTTTTATGAAAAACGTCTTAATAATAATAATTATATTTTGCAAATACATAGCTAAGATTTCTCCAGAGAGCCTGAAGTAAGATTTTATAAAAATTCACATTATTTCCAGAATTACTACCAATTGAAATATTTAACGGTGTTTTTATGTTAAAATTCCTCCACTCTAATGTATTAAAATATGAATAAACTCACTTCTAAGTTAAATATTTGAAACATCGTAGCCCAGACTCTGCACAGAGTTCTGAGCTATATATAGGCAGAATATTATCATTATAGAAGCATTTTCTAATCTAAATGACACTAACTACTTAAAAAATATTCGTTTTTACTCCTTTGCAAAATCTCCGAACTTAGTCGGATACCTCAAGGTATCCGACTACGTTCGAAACCGTGATTTTAAAAAAGCGCATGAATGGATAGTTTTCATGATATTTAGTGTCACTTAGATTAGAATACATGCATAAAATTGTTTTAAGGACATCTTGACAAAAAAAATTATTTAAATACAATATTTCGGCAAAAAAAAATTAACTTAGAATAACCTTTTTTCAAAATGTTCTCCTTTTGTAAAAATACTTCTATTATAATAATATTTTGCCTGTATATAACTCAGATCTCTGTACAGAGACTCAAATATGATTTTTGAAAAATTCACATTATTTTCAGAGTTACCATCAATTGAAATAATTATATGCGTTTTTTTTTCTTAAAATTTATCTGCTCTGTAGTAGCAAAACACGGATAAACCCATTTCTAAGTTATATATTTCAAAAAAATTCTATTTAGGCCTCTGTATAGAGGTCTGAGCTATATACAGGCAAAATATTAAAATAGAAGCATTTTTCACAACGGAGAATATTTTGAAAATCGGTCATTCTATGTTCATTTTTTGTCAAAATATTGTATTTAAATAATTTTTTATTCTTAAAACAATTTTACATACATTTTCTATTCTAAGTGACACTAAATATCAAAAATATTATCCATTTATACTCTTTTGCAAAATCATGGTTCCGAACGTAGTCGGATACCTTAAATGAATGTTTTAATCAAATCCAGTAGTAGATGTTCATGTTAATTTTTTTAAAAAAAATATTGATTCTTGGGATGCAAAATTTTAATTTTCGATTATTTTTTTAATTAAGAAAATACAATGTTTATAAGAACGTATTTCGGCACCAATCAAAAACTTTAGATCTACAACTAATAAAGTGGGAAGTTTTAAAGATTGTTTGACACAAAACTAAACGGAACTTAACACTCATATTACTATAGATTGCGGATGAAAAAAAACGTGGACATAACATAAGTTTAAATTTTCATTTTGCTACTAAAAAGCTTCTAACAACTCATCGAGAAGTGCTGTTGTGAATATATAAATATTTAAAATGAATAATAAAAACAACGTAAGACAACATAAAATAATACAAATTTTAGAAATAGTGAAGAAAATCAAATAACTCAACGTCATTAAAAATGTCTTTATTAAACAAATATTAATATTAGAATCAAATTAAATAAGGCTGAAATCAATTTTTATGTCCCCTTAAAGTTCTCTGACGGATAGCAGAGAAAAATTAGAAGTTATTTGATGCCAAAGAATACTTGGTCGAAAGGCTTTATTTAACTTTCTACTCTCAAAAAATTAAGATGAGAAAATAATTTTAATAAAGAGAAGATTTAATAACCTCAGAAAAAAGTACTACATCGCTCAACGAGACATTAAGAAGTTGAAAAAGATTTAATTTTCCATTGTCTTTCAGTATAAAATATTAAAAATTTAATAATGCAGGAGAATGAAAGGTGAAACTAATAAGTTGGTTTTATTTATAATTTTGACTTTCATTGCTGGAAGATTAAAACAGAGATAGCTATAAATATTCTTTATAACCCTGATAATGGATCCAATTCACCCAAGATCCGTTTTCTTACAGAATGGATTCAGTGTTTTCATAAAATTCAATTTTAATTTATTAATGTTTATATCAAATATTGTCATAACAAATTTAAATCCTCTTTGATTATTTAGTGTCTGTCATAAGTACATAAAATAAGACCAAAATTTATGCATTTTTTTCTGCTAGACTATTGAATATGTAAATAATTCATAAATTATATTCCTAACAAGCTCATGTTATCACTCGCTGTACAGCTGTGCATATTATTATGTGGAAAATTCATAGTGATTTACTTATAGAATCTTCAGCTTGGCATAATTTGCATACAGTGCTTAGACGAGTCCTATTTTTATTTGTATAAGCATGAATATTTTGTCTCATGTTTCATGAATGATTTATTATTTTCAAAAAAAATGTCGCAAGCCTTAATAGGGACAGTGAAAGGCAAAACAGTAAACTTGTTAAATTTATTTTTTAGGCTGAATGCTTGTTAGTGTCTCCTTGTTAACATGACATGTTCTAAAAATATGCCTTTTAAATGGGAAAAAGTTTTGGGATATATATATATATATATATATATATATATATATATATATATATAACCAACATATCTGAGGTCTATTTGTTTAGTTTTCATTTTTGCCTTTCAGTACTTTTTACTTAAAAAATATTAACAAGTTAAGTTAAAGGTGTCAGGTTTCTCTTTTATGTGCTTTGTATGTGATTTTGCTGAAAACAAAGTATACAGTTTTACTCTACATAAAAATTCTAATATTTGAACTATTTTTAACAGTAATAAAAGATTTGCTCAATAGATAAAAAGGTATTAATTATGTATAATATTTTAAATTTATATATATATATATATATATATATATATATATATATGTATATTATACAAACACACACACATGTATACACATATGTAAAGTATTGCCCGAGTGTAGTATTTTTTGGAGTGTTAGTAGGTTTTCATTAAACACATCTTCAGTGGATGTTTATCTTCTTTATTTTGAAGCACACATCAAAAGCTTAGGACAAAATTGCTGTACATTTTCACGTTGACGAAACACACAAACTTGCGACGATTATAAAGCAAAGTGGTCAGGAGACAAGCAACAGCAACATCTTGGGGGACACAACAAAAAGACACAAAGAGCAGCTATTTACATTCTTACATGATGACGGCAAATAGGAAGATAGCGGGATTACACAAGAAGTTTGGTTTTATACCTACAGTGCAAGCGCGTGATGATGACGTAATCGTAGTTCTGATTGGCTAGAATGGGCGGGAAAGAGATTTATGATGAAATAATATTAGTCGATTGCTATTAAGATCAGGGCGTTAGTTTCGAACCAAATAATTAAAAGATTATTTCAATATTATTGAAAGAGTTACTTAAAAGGATGCTAGAGGGAATTATTACTTATATATATATATATATATATATATATATATATATATATATATATATATATATATATATAATGATGGACAATTGCTAAGGACGGATAACACTATCATCCATAGCAACCACAAAATGAAAGGAAGCAAAATGTGGAAAATTAGAATAAGTGCGGGATATTAGTAAGAAGAAGTATGAGTATGCAAATTTTTTTCCACGTCTGTTCATCACGTGATAGCGTTCATAAGAGCTTTAAAGGTTTTGACGCGTGTGGACAGTTGTTGTTTCAAGTCAAAGTTTTACAGGGAAGATTTAATAGATGAACTTAAAATTTTTGGCATGTCTTCCCGACATCACATAGATGACTTTATGCGTGGCCGAATTATTGGAAAGATCGAAGAAGGGCGAAAAATAACAGATGTTGCCAGGGAGTTCGACATCGCTCTCAGCGTTGTTTCACGGCTGTGGAAGTCATTTAAAACTACTGGAATGTGTAGTAGACGGCACGGGGGAGGTCGTGTTAGAAGTACGACGCCTGCAGAAGACAGATATATCGTCCTATCAGCAAAAATGAACAGGCGCACCACAGCTCAGCAGGTGGCAAATCAGTTTCTTGCTGCCTCAGGAAAGCAGATCTCCCGAAAAACTGTTGCCAGACGTTTGAGGGGAGGGAGGACTATATGCACGCAGACCTATTGTGTGTGTCCCATTGACCAGACAGCACCGTACTGCCCCTTTGAAATGGTGTCGTGAGCATCACAATTGGACTGAACAGGACTGGGCATGTGTACTATTCTCAGATGAGAGTAGGTTCAGTCTGTCATCGGATTGTAGACGCCAACTGATCTGGCGCGAGAGTGGTACTGCTTATCGTCCAGAAAATATCCAGGAAAAGGACCGATATCCGACATGCAGTATCATGGTGTGGGCCGGCATCATGATCAATGGCCGCACGCGCCTACATGTGGTTGCGAATGGGACTATGACGGGCCAACGATACATTGAAGAAGTTCTACTTCCTCATGTTCGTCTTTTCCGCGGTGCTGTCGGTGATAAATTTGTTTTTATGGACGACAACGCAACATGTCATCGAACACTCGCTGTTCAGGATTGTCTAGACAGCGAGGATATTCAACGTCTCGTATGGCCAGCGCGTTCTCCAGATCTAAACCCCTTTGAAATGTGTGGGATGCTTTGGGGAGGCAAGTTGCTGGTTAAAACTATCCTCCGACAAACAAGAACACCCTCATCCGTGCACTCACAGAGGAATGGGATAAATTGTCTCAACAGCTGCTGGATAATGTTGTGCAAAGTATGGTACGACGTGTGGAATGTTGCATCACACTCCACGGTGGACATATCCCGTACTGATACCTTTCTTTAAGGTTCCTGCTGACTTTTAGATGCATTGTTCCATTTCTCCGTACGCAGATCAAATGAACATTTTTGTTTCTTTCAGATGTTTCACAGCTTTTGTACTTTCCAGAACAATAAATATTCTTTATTCTAATGTCTGAACAGTGTGGCAACTATATTTTATCCTACTAGGCCTCATGTCTCGCTTAATGTTATGTTACAAAGCAATTTGTGATCCGTCCTTAGCAATTGTCCAGCAGTGTATAAGTAATATATATATATATATATATATATATATATATATATATATATATATATATATATATATATATATATAAGTAATATATATATATATATATATATATAGAAATATATATATATATATATATATAAGTAATATATATATATATAATATATATATATATAAGAAATATATATATATATATATATATAAATATATATATAAGAAATATATATATAAATATATATATATATATATATATATATATATATATATATAAGAAATATATATATATATATATATATATATATATAATATAAGTAATCCGTTGCTGTTACACTAGCCCTCAAATCATAATAAATTATTTCAATCTTTACTCTTGGGTAAATTTTGGATGAAAAAGAAATGTATCCTGGTTATCTTTCTAAACTTCATTCAAAGAAGTTTCTTTGATAAAAGCCAAAATACTTTCTGTATAGCATCAAAATCATTAATTATTCTCTATACGTGATTATGAGACATCTTTACATTCCGTACTAATCTAATTAGGGCACTGATGCTGGCATTTTCTGTGACCAATTTTATTTTTACCTACGTGTTAGATCTCATACGACCCACTATAACGAAAAGTCGAAGCGATCCATTTAGCTCATCTGCAGTAAACGTCCCGTCTTTCTCCTCCTCATAAGGTTGCATTTTATCGGACTCAAGTTCTGCCCTTCAGGCCCTGGCAAGTAACCTAGAAAAACAAAACCCCCAAGTCCAGAGCTGCAGAAAGCTACTGAGCAGAATTCAGACAAAGGCTGCTTTCCAGTTGTGTCATCCCATTGTGAACTTTGGGAAAAGAGACAAGGATATTCTCTAAGAGTCTTCACATTGCTTAACTTGAAATTAATAGGATCTCTCCAGAAAATGCTTCCTAAGTGCAGCTGCCAGTCCTGCTAAAAGTAAACCTTAGAGGGTGTAAGTAAACCCTGACTGTGTCTCGCGTTCTTCTCGTGTTAATGCTATTGACTGGACATGACTGCCTTTCTGCTCAATTATTTTATTTTCATTTGTCTGTCTCACCTTTATGTTTTTTGTGTGACTCCGGACAAGTCATGGACGCTGCTCATTCAGACGTGTGCTCTGAACTAAAGAATTTGAACAATGGTGTAAAAAACTATTGAAAAGCTCGTTGCCTTATGACTTGATGATCAATGTCCAGGCATTTGATAAATACCTTTTTTAATGAATTTATTTCGGTATATACACATACGAACACTACATACATTTGGGATGGATGGGTTGATAAGCCCCCCTTCCTGCGTTCCTCCATTCTCGCCCTCGTGACGTACTCTAGTTTCGTCCACGTTCGGCCGTTCTCTTCCTCCAGCCTCCACCTGCGGGGGAGTGATTTCAGACATTGGTCTTTCTTCTCATCCTTTTCACCGCTATTCTGGGTATAAGCGATTTATTTCGCTGGCACCCGCCTCATCTAATTTTCGTTTTCGTATTTGGGATGGATCGTGATTATACGGGAAAAAATGATTTTGAATAACAGCTTACCTATGGGGGGGAATGTTTAATGGTATGACGGTTAGGAGGAAAATACAAATAAAAAAGTAATTTAAAATTTAACATCGCCATAAAAAGAATAAATTCTTTAAAAAATGTAAATGGTCTTAATTTTTGTAATTGTATAGTAATGTTTCGACTGTTCTTTGTAATTTAAACTTAATACTATTAAGTATACCTACTTGATGGTTTGTCCCCCCTTGTAACTCTATTTAGTATGTGTCCTCTCAATCCAATAAATGTTTTAAGGTACTAAAAGGCCTGTTTCACTTGAACAAAATTAATTTTGACAAGTAGACTAAATACCTAAAAATCAGCCTACTTGTGAAAACTCTTGACATAAAAATAAATTATTTTATTTTATTTTTCCCTTCATATTTATACCATTCAACATCTTTTCCGTACAGGTAAATTTTGAAATTCTTAAGGGGGGTTCGATTTACTCGAATGTGTATACATATAAGAACTCTAACAATGTACTCAAGATACATGAGCATACGTATAAATTTTTTTAAAAAAATATTCAAAAACCAGCCAAATCCGTTCTAAAATCATATGGATGTAATTACAAAGAACATTCTAAATTATTGATAGCAACGAGCACACAGACACATGCATATGAAATCAGAGACAGACTCACCTAATAAATAAATATAAATTGTGACTCTATAAGAGAACTTTAAAGCTAAAAACTACACTTTATATTAATTATTTCTAGCATCTAAAGTATATTGTGTGGGATTATTACCAAACTCTTTTTGTACTTTGGTTATTTCCGGAGATAATAGTAATGTTACTGATAAGTCGCGAGGATGAAAGAAACGGTTTAGATAGCAAAAGTATATTTTAATAGTCTGTGTGTGTGTACCTCAAGTATCAGTAGTAATTATACATACTATTTAATTATCTAATTTCTATTTATTTCATACTTTTGCTAAGTGGAATTCAGCCAACTGCATGTTTTTGAACTTATATTTGGGCTCAGAATCCGGAAATAACTCGTTTATTGTATTCAGATTTAGCGTGGGCTCTGCATTTTTGAATACAATATTTAGGTAAGTTACCTTTTTTTCTTTTAATGGATTTAGATATTCTATTCATTATTTTCAATATGATTTCGCTATTATTAATAGAAAGAGGGGAAATGTTGGCTGGTCAAAAAACATATTATAAACCCCACTTTAATACAAATTATTTTACATATAAGAGCTGTCCTAAGTGAGCAATGTTTATAATAATGCAGCAATTATATATATATATATATATATATATATATATATATATATATATATATATATATTATATATATATATATATTTATATATTTATATATATATATTTATATATATATATTTATATATTATATATATATATATATATATATATATATATATATATATATTTATATATATATATTTATTTATATATATATAACATATTAATATATATATATATATATATATATATATATATATATATATATATATATATAACATATTTTGATATATATTATAATATATTAACATATATAGTATTTATAAATTCTATTATTTTTATATAAATTCTAATATCTGTTTTATATTACAATTTCTGTTTTTATATGCTTCATCTATGTGATGCATTAATGATTCATATCTCTGTAGTAGATAATATTAACTATATACATATAATTCTAGAAAACATAATAGTTTTCAATTCTGGTCTACTGACTTTTTAAGGTGACTGCCTATCCCTTTGTACCCAATTTTAATATAAAAACAAATTTTTGAAACAAATTGAGTGTTTTTAAGAAGAAATTTTTTTAAAAAAAATATGTAAATACATAATTTTTTTTAAATAAATATTGTACTTTTAGAAAAATTGGTTGTTTTCAAGGAAATTTTACCAATTTTTACTAAAACGGGTAACACTGTATAAAAAAAAATTTCTAAAACAATTATCATAATTTTCTTTACACACATCATACATATTATGGTGCTCTTCAAAATGAACTATAATCTAAGAGAAATATTAAAATACAAAAAAAAAATAAGACAATATGAAAATTTTGATATTTTTAAAGTTTTCTTTTTATAAAAACTACCCTAAGTGAAAAAATATTTAACCTACAACAAAACTTATGGTCCACTTTATGAAAAATAGTATAATAAACATTCCAACAAAATTTTAAAACTTTATCTGGTTTGATTCTTAAGATATCATGTATCTTAAGATGTAAGAGTTTTATATGTAAGAGTTTCTTTCGAAAACATAATTTTGTGAAAAACTCATTTAAAGTTTTATCTTACTGTCTTTTTGTAAAGAGTGTGATGTTTTTTCAAAATCACTTATTTTTATTTCACGTAAAGGGAAAAGAAAAACTGTTTTGGAAAGAAACCTGTTCAAATTATATGATTTTGAAACAAAAAGAAAGTTCCCTATGTAGACGAAAAACGACATTTCAAGGTAGGCAGTCACCTTAAATGTCTACTTATATTTTGGCGGATTTTTATTGGGTTTTTTAAAAAAATCCATTTTTTCCTTTCTTAGCTTCGTAGGAATTACAGTTTTTCTTGTATTGTTTTATTTTATTACGCTATATATAGAGAGAGAATAAATTTTATTATTCAAATATATGTTTTGTTAAAGAAGAAAAAAATGCACAAATATCGTCTCTGAGAGGTCTAAAATTTCAAAATAATGTTTGGATTTACTTCTGTACTAAATAAGATCAAAATCGAAGGCTTTCATGCAATAAAAACTTAACTCTTTGCTTATATGGATGATATAAGACACCAAAAACCATTCTAACTAGAAAAATAGCATATTTAAAAACTGTGAAACAATGTTTAAAGTCTCATTTGACTTAAAATTTCAGTAAGAATGCTTATGTGGTATTATAAAAAGTAGAGCTAGATTAAAAATAAATCAGTTTTAAAATATAAATATATATATATATATATATATATATATATTCATATAAATGTATAAATTTTGTGCTTTCAATCTTATAATACTGTACAAATCAAAATAAGTAAATAGCAATAGTTTATGAAAAAGGCAGATACAGAATAATATACCTTAATTACATATATTTACGTAGTGCAACTTACATTTAGTAGCATTTCATTCGAGCAATATAAATATCAAAAATTAAAATTAAACTAGTAAGACATTTACTAGTAGACTAGTAGACATTTACGCGCTTGTCTAATAGGCGATGCGCAATCAGATTAGCTTTCATTGGATACTTAAAATAGCCAGTAAAAATACTTTTAGAATCTTCAATGCAAAGAAACCATGCTACAGTCAAGTGCACTTACTTGCTTACTATTCATTGGCTAATTAAAATACCAGCAGAACTCGACCAACCAATAAATGCTGCCATGAAGCGGTATTGGTACAAGAAATAGTTTCTAAAATAAAATGCGTCATCTGATTGGTAGAAAGAGACGAAAGTTGATTTATTCTCTGTACGATCTTACAAATCACGTTTTCTAAATATACATGTTGTCTTGATATTGTTTACTCAGTATATTGAAGTTACCAAGATTTATTTTCCAGTTCTGTCTTTAAAGAAATTTCTAAGAGCACATATATATATATTAATTTGTTCTTGTGTTGGTAAAAAAAAATATTTTATGTAATCTTAAGGACGCGCGCACGCTGTTGGCTTTTGCATCATGTACTTTTACATTCGATTCGTATTATAATGCAGGTGAGCCTGAAAAAATCTTACTTTAAATTTGGCGGAGAAGGTACGGATTTTAACAAAAAACTTGTGACGCTTCTTCGAAAATGTGTATGCATTTAATAAATAAGACCACATTTTGGAAAATAAATTGTTTATGTTATATTTCTAATCAATTGGAATTAAAATCATTTATTATAATGAAGAATATTACATTGATTTTTAATAATAGTATTATAGAAAAATGTTTATCTTAATTTTATGAATTGTAAGTTCCTGCTTTTTTCTTAATGGATAGAGTGAGAAATAATGCATATAGCGTTTAATTAAGATGTTTCGCATTTTGGAATTAGATAAATTATTGGTCACCAAATGATATATTATTAAATAAACACTTTTAAAAGTAAAATGGGGTCTATAAATCTATTAATCATGATTGACTTTCAAAAAAAAATAATGAAAATACGTGTGATTTTTTTTAATTATACTGTTTAATTGTTAACTTCCCATATTGTGCGTGTGTGTTTTGACTATAAAATGTAGCAAATATAGATTGTAAGAAAATATTTAATGTACTGATGGATGTAAGGAAACATTATTTGTCTTCAAATGCTTTTCAGAAAATTGCCATTTAAAGTCGTCAGCAACTGTTTCGTACTCATTACGTCATCCCTGGTCACCACGCCCCCCTAGCAGGGAAGAAATGGAACAATCCCCCTTTCGTGTATTTTTTTACTGTGTGTGATTTTTTTCCGTTTCAATAAAGAAGTCGCTTTGGAAAAAATAGAAAATTTGTTATTTCGCATCTAAATAAATTAAATCATAAGAGCTATCGACACGTGTACAAAATATATGCAGCAACAAATAAAGAATTAAACACATTTGTAAACGCAATGCGTCAAATAATCATAAATTATCGTAACAATTTTAAGCACATTTCTAACGATTTCTGAAGTATTAAAACGAGAAATAAATTCTATTTTTTACAATCTTAAATTTCGATTTATCACTTGTAACATATTGAAATTTCCGAAAAGTTCCATAAACATCAAAAACGTTAAGAATGTTTGTATGAATATTAACCCTCTCACTGCGTAGTGCTAAGTGTACATTGCCCATGGAAATCGCAGGATGCACAGTGAAAAGGTTAAAAGTATGTACATGAATTGAACATGCACAATTCCGTTGTTAATTTCAAACTATAGACTGACTTTTAAATTAATAATCTACAAAAAAAAAAACACACATCTTTTATTTTCTGTTTAAACCATTTCCTTTAAAAATTTTATATAGTTATTGATTTATTTACATTGTTTTTATTATTAACTATCCACAACATAAATAATAATTTACTGCTCTTTTAATCACTAATTTAATTCTTAAAAGCATTATTTATCCAGATACTTTCTAAACACACTAAAGCTTTTCCCTTTGAACTCAACATACGATTATAAACATTAAATTATTATTTAAATATGCTAATCACTTTCAAATAAATAATGTGCATTTGAATTTCTCCTAAGCGAAGGGAAAATATAATTAAAATTCCTAAAATAAAAGGCATTAGCCGCCCTCCAATAAACACTCTTCTACCAAGGGAATCGAAATATGAATAATCTCATTTAACGAGATAAAGGAATGCTAATTGGTCTAATGAATATATAGTTGTTTACTATTAAATTGATGACGAGTACCTGAATCCGGACGGTAGCTGATGATGTAAGATATAATCGGATTATTCCCGGGATGACCTGGGTTCCAGGAAAGACTGATAGAATTACTTGTAATCTCCAATGCTTTTAGATCTTGAGGTGGGTCTGGAGGTTCTGCGGGAGAAATGAAAATATTTGATTAATAAAATGTTAAACAATTCAGATTTATAATTTAAAACTCTAGAGAATAATGTTTGGAAGTATGCGAGGAAATGTATTAAAAATAAAATTCTTTCATGAGCTGTTTGATGTAGTGTTTCACCGTCAAATTGAAAATACTTAAATGTTTAATGAAACGCATAGCTGATTATGTATTATTTTAATTAGTTTTCTGGTAGAAAATGTATAGTTGTATTGTTCAGAATAACTCAAAATCGTATTAGTAAAACTTCATAACATTTGTAAATCAAATTAGTTTAATGGTTTTAGAAAATTTAGTCAAGAAAACATTAGTTTAAATAATTTAATACATAAACGATTTTCTTTTTATCTTCAAATAGAAAAAAAAAGAGAAACATTTTGAGAAATTGGTGCTTTTTTCAATTCCTACTATATTAGCTTACTCTCTCTCTATATTTATTTATTTATATATTTATATTGTTCACAAGTTTTTTAATCCTGAATAAAATATTCATCCAGTCAAGTCCAAATATTATTTTTTTGCACTTGTTGTGGATTACACTTGATGTTAATACAGTTTTTTCAAATATTAATTAATTAATTAAATTTAACTAAAATCATTACCTGCTTTTGACGCCAACTTAGAGCCATCTCTATTGTTCTAACAATGTAACTGTTAAAACAAAAACAAAAGTTTGCGTCGAAAACCTGTTTTTTCAGCTAAACCGGTTGTGCATTGTTACAACAATGCAGACAAATCATGCTCTTTTTTAATACCTACTATTAGGTCATTCATTATATATATATATATATCCTATTCCAACCTTCAGTCGCTCTCTAACACAATACTTTCTATTCACGCATTCAAAGTAGGGGGATGTGTGGACTCTTATTTTTTTTTATATTATTTGTTTCGTTTAAGTTCACTTTTTAATTTCTTCTGTTACTTTTCACGACATCTGAGGAATAAATTTTAATTAAAAAAATTTAAATAATGGTCAATTTTTCTTTAAAGAAACAAATTGCTAATTAAGTTATGCGTGTATATAACTTTTTTCTAAATGAAATAACTCTTCTTTGAATTATCCTTCTGTAACTTCTATCAACTTTAATTTGATATTTAATGTATTGTGATAGATAGATTTTTTTTTATTAATATTCGCAGCGTTGGAATCCATGCACGACTTGACAGAAACAACACTGGAAATAAGTTTGTGACCATGACCACTAGGCGAACGCGGCCTAAATGAGGTACTAATTAGTGACTAGTGAAACAAACATAAATAAAATTACTACGTATAATAAAGTCGCCTTTTTCCCCTGTACTCCCTGTGCAATACATATTTTTGAGTATATAATTTATTTAATTAATTTAATATAAGACACTAAATAAATTTGTAGCCATCCTTCCAGTATAGTGGTTAGTATAGCTGACTGCTGTGTCGTTGGGCCTGGGTTCGAATCCCGGAAGAGACATGAATGTTTGTAAATGTATAGTGCCTTCGCTGCATGAGGGTACTCTAAGTAGCTGTCGAGCCACAATACCTTTCGTGAGGTTAGTGAAAGGGGAAGAAAGGTGAGAGGCCCTCACGGTGTTATCTCCCAAAATTGGGGTTGTCGCGCCAAACCACATAGTCATCTGTATGGTGCTCAAAGCTACGGCTAAAAACAAGCGTGTATGTAGCACTTCACCGCTTTGAATTTCACGGGCCTTTGCCTGATGTTACTGTTGATTAGGGGGCATAAGTAATAAGAATAACAACATAAATTTGTAGATCTTAATAATACATATGACTTGAGTAATAATACATTAAAATCTATAATGCTGAGAAAAAAATCTAAGTGTATCACAAAATACATAATTATATATTTTTTTCTTTTTTGAATAAACCATTAATAAAGTAGAAAAAAAAAATCTTTAAAAGTCAACAAAAACTTATTACAATGCTGATATTAAAAGTAAATTATACCACTCACAAACACACTTAATAAACATCCATATCTTTCTGTTTAATTTATAAGGTAAAAAAAAGATTAGGCATTTAAAATAAAGTAAATATTCAATTAAAAGAATTTTAATTAAATATTTTGAATGTGATCTAACCTGAACATATATATATATATATATACCATTTGTTTGCTATTCTATTTAATAAACTAAAACAAAATTTATATAAAATTAACTAATTTAAAAAAATAACAATAAATTATTTCGTACAAAGATATTCATCAGAAAATATGCTACGCCTTTAAGTAAAACCAAAACTGGTATAATTATTAGAACAATTAAACTTAAATTAAACAATTTAAACTATATTGAATATTTTTTTGGCACGTACACTGCAATAGACGCAATAAGAGCAATAGACGGCTCTCTCGTGTATTTACTCATTAATATTTTTTTTAAAAAAATTAACTATTCTAGATATTTTAGTGGAGTACAAAAAATATTTTTTAACAATATACTGTATCCAAAGTGATTTTTCATAAAAAAAAATAGAATAATGTATTAATAAAAATGGTTTTTTATTCAAATAAAAACTTAAGTAAAAAGAGCATCCATTAAATTTTACAAAATTTTTAACATTAATATTGTATTATTTATAAGAGTAATATTATCTAAATTTATAAAATGAATAAAATTTTTCAAACAGTAACTTCAATCGATAAAAAAAAGTCATTACAAATTCTCCAACACTGGTTTTCAAATTAAAAACACAATGACGGTTATAAGGCTACAAAAAATGGGATTAGCATACCTGAAGCTTAACATTTAAAAATATTCGTTTCAATAATTTATTTGATCTAAGTTTATCCATGCAGGTGTTATATTTATAAACGATTCGTATAAATATAGAATCGCACAAAACAAAATAAATTAAAAGTGTTCTTCTTCTGTTTTAACTGTACTACATGAGTTCAGAGACTCAGCCCAAGAAAAAAAAAAAAAAAAAAGAGAAAAAACAAGGCTTAGTTTTATTTTAATAGAATTACAAGAAAAAAAAGTAATTTAAAAGAATTAAAGCTGTACATCATAAAGTTGAATATTGTATGTCTAAATTAACGAGCTATCTCTTAAGAAGCTAACATTGCAAGCAGTAGTGAATTTAAACTCAAAGTGCTGTTCACTACAGGTTTGGATATTTATATAAAATACTATAAAAAGTAAATCCAAGCTTGCTGGAAGAAACATACAAGATAAAATTAAATGAAATCCTTTACAAAAATTTACAAACAAAAATTACATTTATCGTTAAAAAGTAACATTATTTATGACACATTGATAAAACAAGTTTCCTTTTAAAAGATTTAATTATTTTTCTTTTGTACTGACAAGTGAATTTGGACAAAATTTATAGTTAAAAATAAAACAAAACAAAAAAGATGTTTCTTATCAGCATCATGTGAATGAATGCGTTAATTGTAGATACAAAAATAATAAGTGTGGCAATCACGTAATGTAACACAACTTCTATTTTTAAAAAAATCAATTATTTTAAGTTAAGAGAAGATGTTCTCGTTTTAAATAACCTCAGTTCAAAACTACCATCATGACAACCCTTGACAAAAAATGACCTTAATTGAACTGAAAGAACAATATAAATGATCAATACGTATCACTCTCTTGAAAAGTTGATGCAAAGTTTTTTCTTCAGTCGGAACAAAATCTCAATAATAAATCAGACTTCTCACAGAAGCAAAAAGAAAACATGGAAGAAATTCCAAAAATTCCGATTGCATACCTGTTTGTTCGTAAAGAGCAACGTTCTTCTACTATTCCCAATTATCTCGTTTTCTACACCCCCCCCTTCCCGGCTCCTAACCTGCTAACTTCTACTTTTAATTAGAGACACGTTGCTCTAGCCTTTGCATAGATAGCATCAGAGAATGTATCACTTGAGGCAGAAATAATTAGTTTCTCCACCCATTCAGCCGATAAATATAAAAAAAGGAGCTACAAATCGACGTTTTCTGACTGGTGTGTCTCTACAAAGATAAGAAGTGACTTTTAAACTTGGAGAAACATGAATGTTTTCAAAAGAGTGAAAAGAATGCGTTATCTCTTAACCTTTTGTTTGATATATAACGGATGTTATCGCACCAATTGGAAGGAGTTAGAGAATGCTATTGTAAAAGGATAACTTTCACATTTGCAGAGCAGCGGCTTTCATCATTTTAGTTAGCGGTGAAAGATTTAATTATCGTTCATGCATGTGTATCGATACCGAAATAT
Source organism: Trichonephila clavipes (assembly GCA_019973935.1). Classification (NCBI taxonomy): domain Eukaryota; kingdom Metazoa; phylum Arthropoda; class Arachnida; order Araneae; family Nephilidae; genus Trichonephila; species Trichonephila clavipes. The sequence goes on along the minus strand of BMAU01019643.1, from coordinate 845,881 downwards.
TATAAATTCACATGGATCTTAAATTTTAAGTTTGGGAATTAAAAGATAAATATAAATTTTTTATAAGCTAAAATAAAGTTTTCTCGGTAATTAATACATTTCTCAGATATTTTTTTTACTGTAAATTTAATTTCTGAAAAATGTAGACTTGAGGGATTGATAAAGGATAAATTCTGCGTAATGAATTTTGCAGAAAAAATGAAGTATGTAAATGTTGAAAAAAAATGCTACGTTTTCGACAGTTGATTTAGAAATGCAACAAAACCTATGGGATTTTTTAAAAAAATATTTTGACAAATAATTTATTTTATTTTAAAATTTAAATCAAATGAATTCCTAAAATTTCAGATGGGAAAGAATTTGACTGAGCAGTATCCAACTATAGGAAATATTTTTTTAAAAAAACATAAATATATTAAAGACTTTTATTTTTTTGAAAAAAAACCCCAATGAAATGTTTATTATATTCAGTATTTTGACAAAACTAGAAAATCAACACATATATGCCAGAATTGAAAATTGTTGAGAAGATTAGCCCTATGATTTTTTTTAAATGTTCATTCGGTTTTATTTTTGTATTTTACTCTCCTAACTTTTTTTTGTTACTACCATATTGAATCGGATTGTCACATAGGAGAAAGTTGGTGTCACAAAATTAACTTAAGCCGTATTTCAGTTTTTATGAAATTACGTACACACCCACATTTTGACAATTTTGGCTCTATTCATATATCATAGTATATACGTAATATAGAAAAAAAGATATTTATACGTAAACTTTAACATAAAACCTACATGCTGCAATATTTCCTTATCCTTTCAAACCAGACACTAAACATTCCTTGTAGGCTTATTACCACCTTTGTTTAGAAGCATAAAACCAGTTAGAGTACAGGGGGGAAAAAGTAAATCATGGCATTTGGAGAATTCGCCTGTTCGTTATCTCTTCCGACTTTCCCTATTTAAGTATCGTCGTTTCCTACAGTCTGTGTTCGTTTGACCGATACCAAGCCTTTTAAACACATTGTGTCAGTATTAGGAAGAAACCCCAACGCACACAAACGCACACACACACACACACACACACACACATATATATATATATATATATATATATATATATATATATATATATATATATCTGTGTGCGTATGTGCGTAATGTATGTATGTATAATCATTTAATTCGATATTTTTCGGCATCAATTCGAACATTTTTTTTTCTGAATAATTTTTAAAACCAATTATGCATGCAATGAGAAAGAATTTTTATTGTTGTTGTTTCTTATGTCACACCTGATCTTGAATGTGTCAGATCCAGACACACGAAATCCATTATGGCTAGGCCTAGATGTAAGCCTGTCGTTAGCCGTAGCCTTGATCCCCAAACGGGTGACAGTACGATTTAGCTCGGTTCCACCCAAAATTTGATGGAGAATACCTTGAAGAGTCAAAGGCCTTCCACGTATCTTCCCCTTCCACCAACCGTATGAGAAAACTTGTGGCTCGAGGTCTATTTAGAGTACCCGAATGCCGGTAAGGCATTATACATTTGAAAACATACATGTCTTCTCCCGAATTCGAACCCAGTCCCTACGGCACAGCAGTCAGCGTCGCTTAACCACTGTACCGCATGGGCGACTAGAATTTTTATTACAAGAAATGAATATGAATTCCTCAGATAATGTATAAATATAAAAATAGAGCTACAAAAATGTTGACTAAAAAATATCGGCATTTCAAGAATCCGTTTTCAAAGTGCTCATCAAATTATTTCCTTTAAACTATTTCAAATAACCTCAATGCTCATGAAAATAACTCAGTTGTTGATACTACACCTTGTGCATTTGCATTCATTCGGTGTATATACAATTCTAAAGCACTGGTTGGTGAATAAGCAAGAAATATGTATAAGCCCTTTTCATATTTTAAAAATTGCGATTTGCAGCATATGTATATTTCTATTCTATTTTATATTCTATTTCTAAGCTATTTTGGTTCTTTTACACATAGGGAGAGTTTATTAGATGTGAGAAGAACTTTAGAAACTTTTCATAATTTAACATATTTATAGAGTTTTAGACGTTACAAAGTTACAGAATCAGAATACGTGCTTTCTTTATTATGTATGTGACGCACAATTGCTGTCTGCTTCCTCTGTAAGACTAGTTTTTAACACTTACAAATGCTTCTATTCATCTCAGGCATTTAATATTTAAATTAGGAAGCCAATTCCAAAATTCATAAATGTAAGTAAAATAAATAGGATCTGTGATTGTGGATCCAAAAAGAACTGAGCATGCATGCAAATAACAGTTATGTAAGAAACATATGTATATATGCAGTTCCGTAGAGTTAAATTCTTTGATATAATCTATTTTTATGTATATTCACGTCATAAGTTTTGTTCGGGTTACTTATCAAAAAAAGAATTAGGTGTTCTCATTTATCTAATGCAATGGACTGAATATATATCATTTGAGGTATGCTGTTTGTAATGCTGTAGAAGTTTAGTATTTATATTTAGTTAAGGTATTCGACTACGTTTGAAACCGTGATTTTAAAAAAGCGCATAGATGGATAAATTTCATGATATTTAGTGTCACTCAGATTGGAATACATGCATAAAATTGTTTTAAGGACATTTTGACAAAAAAAAATTATTTAAATATAATATTTTGGCAAAGATAACTTAGAATAATATTTTTCCAAATGTTCTCCTTTTGTGAAAAACAGGTCTATTATAATAATATTTTGCCTGTATATAGCTCAGACCTCTCTACAGAGGCTCAATCCAATTTTTTAAAAAATTCACATTATTTTCAGAGTTACCACCAATTGAAATAATTATTGGCGTTTTTTTCTTAAAATTGCTCCCCTCTAATGTCGTAAAATATGAATAAACCCACTTCTAAGTTATATATTTCGAAATTTCTAGTTGAGCAAAATATTATAATAGAAGCATTTTTCACAAAAGGAGAACATTTGGAAAACAGATTATTCTAAGTTAATTTTTTGCCAAAATATTGTATTTAAATAAAAAAAATTTCTCAAAATGTCCTTAAAACAATTTTATGCATATATTTTAATCTAAGTGACATTAAATATCATGAAAATTATCCATTTATGTGCTTTTGCAAAATCACGGTTCTGAAAGTAGTCGAATACCTTAAACCATATATTTTCAATTCCTAGAAATCGCTTGAAAATAGTATTCACGAACATATGAAATTGATTGTGTAGCAAGTGATTATTTCCCCTCAAACCAGATTTTTGTCAGTTTTACTCCACATGTAGAAAATTACTTATCGATTCAATTACGCTGAATATTTAAACTGGAGAAATTATGATAACTATATTGTTATAATAGCTTACTAATGCAACAAAAACAATTATTAGCATGGAGTTATGTTGAAGCTACCGTTAATATAGATCTAGATAAAAATATTTGGTAGTTATTTTAAAGAAAAACTGTCAATTCTAATGATTTAAAATTGAAGAAAAAAATGTGATAGCATATTTTTTAAGAACTGATGTGAAAGTTATCATTTTTAATGTCACAAGGAGTAGTAAACAGTATTTTGCATTCCCTGAAATATATATTGACATTTATTTCAAGAAAAAAAAAACGATCTGTAGGCAATCATATAAATACAAGCTTGTATATTCAATTGTACGATCATAAAAGGAAAAAAGCATTCTTAATAACTTTCGCAATTCGCATAGCATTTTGATAAAATGGATCACTATTAATAAATGAATAGAAGTTCACTGAAAAGTCTTTACTTTATGGCTATATGTTTAACATGATTTAAGACTACCTTTCCCTTTCAGAGCCACCAAATTCCAGCTATTCATTAACCAGACAAATTGTAGGTAAATAGTATCAGATATCAGCACAAATTCAGGTTTCCAGGTGCTTGATTGGATTCATGTTAGGGGAACTCGGAAGCCAGGGCGCGACCAAATTACTCTAGGAATCATTCTTCGATGACAGCACATAATTATCCTATTTTTGAACGTCACTTAATACTGTTGCCATGGGAGTTTACGGTCAGCAATGATTTTTCTACATAGAACATGGACGTTAGGGGTTTTTCTATGGAGAAGACGAATCTTAATGTGTCCATGAAAATAATGCTCACACCATAATACCACCACCTTGTACACCGGCCAAATATGTATTCGAGAGACAGAATTTCCTTTGGAAATCGGTGTAATTGCACTCACCCGCGTCAATATTATAGATCAGTAAATGTTTTTTTTGTTGTGGCTATTGCCACCTGTCTGACCTAGTCAGAATGAGACCCACGAAATTCATCGTGGCAAGGGGCTAGAAGTACGCCTGTCGTAGGCCTTGAGCACCATATAGGTGACAGGACGAATTAGTTCGGGGAAATTCCCCGAAGGGACGATAGATGGCGACACCTCCTCAATTTTGTCATGGGACTGGAGGGGAGGGAAATATTCTCCAGTTCCTTGCACTCGTGATTCAGCCCGCAAGACTTTCGGATTCACTGATTTAACGAGCACGTACTCCGTGTGTACTCGGAGGGTATTTGAAGGCATCGGGCTTCGAACCCAGGCCTTCCGGTACTGAGTCCGATGTTCTGACCACCAGGCAACCCAAGGCCCAATAAAGGTGATTGGTCGGACCAGGACACTTTCATTTTTCTTTGGTCTAAAGCCTATATTTAATGATTCATTGCAGGCGCTATTGACGCGATTTACCGTCTATCGAAATGTTTTAAATAGATAATTCCCTTTCCATTTGCCTCACTAAATGCTCTACGTGGGGAAAAATAAAGTGATTGGTCCCTTATTGTACACCATTATCAGCAACTCTATCACCACAGTTTGGGCACCACAGGTGGTTTACTTTCTCTAGATGAGGAGTAGTCTTAATATAATGACTCTTTGGTTTGTATATTATAGTTTGAAGGAAAGTTCGTTCTGGGTACCTTCCGTTCCAAACGAATGCGAGTACTTTACCGATCACGCGAAAACGATCGTCTTCGCGTGATGTTGGCAATAGTTCATATAGCTATCACACCACCACATACTCCCCTGCCAGTGTTTCGGTGAATAGGCGAACGAACGATACCTTATCCGTGGTGAGCAAGTAAGCAGTTTCGTCACGCGTGACGGTTCAATTGCGTCATTTGTGTGAGACGGCTTGAGAATTGCGTCATTCGTGTGACGGTTTAGCTGCATTTGAGGTGGATAGATGGCGCCACGACAGCGGCGCGAGAAGGGTGTGATTCAGATCATCGCCAGGGTCACCAATGTAGGAAGGTCCGTTCTGTGTATCTTCCGTTCCGAACGAAATGCCAGTTTTTTACCGATCACGCCAAGATGATCATATTCGCGTGATGTTAGTACTAGTTCATATAGATATCACACCGCTACAAGTTTAAATGTTTATTTAATTGATTGGCATAATTAATTAAATTGTATGCAGGGATTTTCGAAGATATAAGATGTTCTTTTCACAAAACTTGAACTTCACATCATAACATAATCCAATGGCGGATGCATGGGCTCCGGGTGCGGACGCCACCCCACAGTCCTTGATTTTTTTTTCTCTATTGATTATAACCCTTTGCATATAGCACATAAAATGTAATTAAGTATTTGTTATTAATAATAATTTCATTAATTTACGTTATTTATTTATTCAATAATTAATTTTTTAATGTTTTTGGTTCCCGTAAATCGAAAAAATCATAAGAATATAATGAGCTGCGTATCGGACCATGATACGAGAATAGTAGGCTTTTGACCATGGACTACTCACCCCTTCAAACATTCCCGTGTGCACCACTGACATAATCCTTTCGCTGCTAATTCCCCTTGAATGACGGTAAAAAATTGCGCCCCTGAAGTTCACAGAGGTAAGGGGCTAGTTTCATGCCTGTCGTTAGATGTAGCATTGAGTGCCATGCGGCTGACAGTACGATTTGTTTCTGTTCTAACTCAATTTTGAGGGAGAACACCCTTGGGGTCGACAGGAGCCTCCCATTTCTCTTCCCTTTCCACCAACCTCACAAAAGTACTTGCGTCTCAACGAATACATGTATAGTGCCTTTGGCACTATACATGTGCAAACATGCCTTCCTCTGGATTGGAACCAAGGCCTTACTGTATAGTAGTACTGGCCTCACTAGCCACTATACAGGTTGGGTAGCTAACATAATCCTAATTCTTCTCAGTAGCTCCTGTGTTATTGTAGTTTAAAATTTGTAGTTCCGTGATTTTCCTTGTAAAATTAAATAATTAACAACCAAAAACTTCCAACTTAACGCATTTCAAAGATATTTACACTAAACAATAAGTAATTGTTTTCCATATCTAAAATATAAATAATTTGTAATAACAATATAAATCATTAAGTTTATATTTTTCAAATGTAAATAATTTTAAAACAAATATTTCAAAAAAGTATAAATTCTTATGTTTTAAAAACAAATGGAAGCATACTGGAATTTTTTTATTTCCTTCCATTACACCAGAATTCAGAAGTATAAAAAATTTTCAAAATCAAAATTAAAATTTTTTCTACCGATTGTATTTTTCCTATATCGATTCGTTTATCACTCGGTTTATTAAAAGGAAAAATATTTTAAACCGCCAGTTTCCTTTTTGAACTATTAACATCATTTTAAAAAGGATTTTTATAGCATAAAAAATAATAATAAACTTTCTCAGTAAAAAAAAAAAAAAAAACTTGGTAGAGATTAAAAAAAAAATGTAAGAATTTTTCTGATTAGTCGCTTGTAAAAAATTATCAAGAGTATGATATATTTACTAGTTTTCCTAAATATACTTGGATCTATTGATTAAATTCAAATAAAAAAATCAGGACCATTCGAAACTCAATTCTGAAAAAAAAGAAAAAGACAAAAAAATACAAGAAATTTTATAATGAGGGAATTCTTCATAATAATCTAATATAAGTCTATTAATGACGTTGACAAAACCTCATGAACTTCAGAATTAAATTGAGATTTTAACAATAATATTAATTTGTTCCACCTCCTATGAGAGTATGAAGTCGTTAACGGTATTCTATTTTTTGACAACTGCAAAGTTATTCTACCGTAATTAATTCTGTATGAAATGTGAGAATGGTCCTCATTTTAAATTCTAATATTTTAATAATAATGCTTCCTATATTTATTGAAATATACGTGCTATTTCATGCATTTTTTAAATAATAAATACCTCAAACTAAAAAGAAAAAAAAAGGGTTTTTAGATCTATGCCGCAATAGACAATTTTACAAAATACATACATACATTTATAATACATATTTTAATACATTTATAATACATATTTTAAGAGATAAATTTCATTTAGCTGCTTAAATAAAATTAAAATTTAACATAAATAGAAAACATTTGTAGCATTTCTTTATTTTTAATGAAAAGTTTCCTTGAGTTTATGTGGATAGCATTTTACAAATCACGTCTATCAGAATTTGTTTTTATAAAAAAAAAATGAAAAATGAGTTAAGTGTTTTCATTTATAGTTAAACTAATAATTTTGAAACTTAAACCACAAGGTAAGTCTTTTAAAAAGCAAAATATGAATAATATAACTGATATTTGTCTCTGCGAGCAGTTTTCCTCATTGCATTCATTATAGCATTCGAAATTAAAGGATTATTGCGGTTAAATTAGTAGCGTGTTTTATTATTATTATCATTGCATTATAGAATTTTTCAGAAAACCAAATTTTTATTTGTGCTGATAATATAAGTACTTTTTAAATATATATATTACTTTTATTTATATGTGCACTTCAATATTTCTGTTTTTTTTACACTATACTTAATCAGAAATCCTCATAAAACAGTTCACGAAGGTAGTTATAAAATAATAATCGCACATTTAATGATTTCATATAAAAAATCTCTTCTCAGTTTTTTTTAAATCACCAAAACATTGATAACCTTTGTTAATGTAAATTGGAAAAAAAATACACATACTTCACACACACACACAGAAAATTAAGAGTAAGCACGTTTTTGTCAATTAAACATTTTTTTTTCCTTACAGAAGAAGTTCTTCAAATAAAGTGTGGTTGATTTGTTTTGGCACGACATTAGCTTCTCAGTGGTACTATCTTTTCGAATCTAACTAGTGATCAATAGGTCATTTTCAATTGATTTTGAAACTGTGAATTAACATCAAGGATCAATAAGGTGAGTAAGAAACTTTTTATTAATTGCGATTGATTTACTTTCACATATATATGACCAGCAAAATTATTCCGGGATTCTTTAAAAACAGTTTTTAGGATTAAAATATTAAACTCAGAAGTTTAAAATCTGTTAACATACTTTTTTCATGCTGCTTTATCGATCAATAAATAAAATAAATATGTTGGAAAAATACAGATTATAATGAATATGTAGATTTTCTAAGAATATGAATTAATTCCACAAATTTTTGGTCTTTCAGAATACAGTTAAATTGAAGCAAGATAAAAATTCTAAAATTTGTGTAACAATCTAAATATTTTTTAGAGTTGTATCAATTGTTTTCTTTATTTTCTTCCTAAAAAAGCCTAAAAATTGGAACTTACTAAGTACTTCTGTTGGTTTAATGATGTGTAAATAATTTGTATGGACTGGAACGAATGTATATAAATAAAACAGTAGTACAAATAAATGGAAATTACCTAACATATAAAAACCATTTGACCTCAAAATGTTCCAAGGAAAAGGTTAAATTTAAAAAAAATGGCTTTCATGTCTCGAAATATACATGACACTTTGTTAAGCAACACAATTTTTTTCTCCATCTGTTTAAAAGGGAATTATAGAACGTGGATGTAGATATAATAATACCGAGTAATAATGTATTATTTAATTTTATTATTCCTTGCGTTTGTAAAAATACTCCCGACAGCTCTTGTTATGCTTGTGATGAAGTGCTATGAAAACCCCTTTCTAAGTTTCTTAAAACTTTTCGCTTATCATTTTTACTTTGATTACCAAGTTAACGACCAGAGTAACAGTTGGGGCTCCAAAATTGTGTTGCACTACTTGTTACAGAAACTTGACCAAATGGATCAGATACCATAAATCAAAACCTTTGATTTGATGGAAGCCATTCTGTCATCTCACAGATTTTACCGTAGGCTCTTTAGCAAAAGTAAGCACACAATTCGATATCCTAATATCCCTTCAGCTCTAAGACAAGTTCCTAACAACTATTTTTTGCCAATCCCACGAGAACCAAAAGTTATACTCTTCAGCCAGAAATGGATTTGGAAGACATTTAGCCACAGCCTGGACCATCAACGTCCACCTACGATGATGAACAGTATCCAACTAATTTAGCTCGTCGAGAACCTCACCGCGTTACTCATCTAGCCTGAATTGAATGACCTCGTCCGTGATTTGGAATTACCTAATAGTAAAGCTCCACTTCTTGGATCTCTATTTCCGCAGTGGAACCTCTGAGAAATAGGCGTAAAAATATTTTTTAGAGGACCAGAGACAATCAATCCTGAAATAACTTGTTTCGGAAGAGAAGGCTTTATGCTCTGATCTTATTCATGTTAATTGATGATAGAGATAAAGGTGCTATGTGAACAATACAAATGAAAACCCTTTATAGACCCTGCAAAGACTAGTTTTAAGGTTATTATGTTGAGCAATAGGAGTGATTTACCATCAGCCTTGATTACATACTCTGCGAATAGGAAAGAGAAGTATGAAAAAAAAAGCTGAATTCTTGATAAAATGACTTAAAATCCGTTGCTCTATTAACCGGCCCTAAGAAAAGAAAAGTGGGTCTGGAAGCTGTAATATATAGAAAATGAGAGAAAAATTGTGGATAAAAAAACAAATCAATAATTTGAATTGTGTTTTTAAAAATGTTTAGCGGTTAAATCCTCTCCAACCTGCTACAAATGTTTATATTTCAGAAATTTTTACCGTTATAACTTTTTAAAAGACATTTAACAGTTAAAGCAATCACATCTTTCTCTTTCTTCAGATGAAATTCGTGATCATAAAATGACTGAACACTGATAAAAGTAAGGAGGAATCCCGAGAAAACGGTGGGTGACGGGGCAAAATGGAGGAAATTTTACATAAGTGACAATAGAAATGACAGGAGGTCTCTAATTTTCTCTAAATTTTATTATTATTATTACTATTTTGCGGACCAGTGGAAGCATAGAAATATATACTAGGAAAGTTTTAAATCACTATATATTATACATTTAGCAGGTGAAAATTGTGCAGATATACCCATGCTTTTAAATTACCTTGAACAACCAGTCGAACAGTAGTTTTATCTTCTCCAAACGGATTTGAAGCCGAACAAGTGAAAACATCTGAATCTTTTCTCTGAGAAGACTTTATAACAACTTCTGATATCTTAACTCCTCTGCCTTCGCTTTCTCTTGTAAGATATCTATAAATACGTAATTAACAAAGCATCAACATAAAATTTCTCGTAATAGTTTCATAATTATTCTAAAGCTGCATTAAGCTCAATTTTTTGAAAAATATTGCGTGTATATATACACAATTTTTTTTATATATAGAAATTTAAAATACATTTGTGTGATATTATCTTCTATACGAACAATGTAAACTTTTACGAAATTTTGCTTGTAATATAATTTATTAAATTGAAATTAATAAAGAAACGAAGAAAGAATTATTTCAGAAGAGAATCAGGACCAAATTTCACATGCAGCATAAATTTATCATCTACTGTGTTTTACAAAAAAAAATTATATTACATAGCTCTTCACTCAACATGCTCTTAAAACTTATTTTTTTCCTCTTTCTGTATTTTTTCTTTAAAAAAATCTAGAAATTTACCTGATAATACATTTCTACTAAAAGGGTAAATTACTGATTGCGACACTAAATTTCAAAGATTATAAATGCATTTCTAAATGAACAATGTAATTGCATTTATTAATAGGTAAAATGATTATTGATTTTGACTGTGGAATGATATTGTGAACACTCGTATTTAATTTATTATTGACAACATTTTGGTTCACAATTTATCCATAAAAATTTGAACTGTGAAATGGAATCAAACAAATGAGTAATAAAAATACAGCTCTGGAAGGTAATTAATGATTTTAAATGTATCTTTGAGATAATTAAACTCATTAATACATTTATTTAAAACAATGCTGACGGTTTTTTTCTATTTTGTAAAGGTATCTCTGATGAATTTAAAGCTAAAATCTGTGTGTTAGAATATCAAAATGAATTAAAATAAATACATTCGAGTAATAAGATTAAGTTTATATTGTAGATGTTTGATTTAATTTAATGCAAAAAAAAATACTGACAAGAGAACTTCATCACTGAAACGAAGCGAAGAGATTAACTTTAATTAATTCCTCAAACAAAATGTTATAATTAAATTTCCAGAGGTAAATGTGAATAGTTTCAAAGCGTCAAAATGACACAGATGAGAGTACCAGTAATTAAATATTATGTTAGAGGAAAGACCAGACGTTTAAACAAAAATAATATTTAAATTCAAAATTTGATATTTACTTATAATTAATTAAAGTAATTAAGAATTTTCCATAGTAGTAGATTTAATTTGAATTGTATCATTATTTACTGTTTATTAATCGATGCCAAACTATGAAACATTATTATTAAACAGTTTCTAAATAACTGGCTTTTATTTAAAATTCATAAATAAAACATCATAAATAATAAATTCATAAGTAATAACATTAAATATTTTGCCATAGAATATATCCTTAAGGAGCTCTGTATGATGATAGGAGCTAATTTTGAAAATGAAATAATTGAAAAAACAACCTGTATAATAATCTTGTAAAACTGTTCTGTTTTTTAAATTTGATACAGATTTTAAAATTAAAAATTAAATAAAATTGGAAAACGTCATAAAATATTTTTTGACACACACGGTGGGAAAAAATTAACTTTATATGCATATTTTTCAATTAAAACTCTTAAATTGAAAATAAAAGAATATTAAATGAGACTGGTTTTAACAAAACTTGTCTTCAGTTTCAACTAAATTAAACTAAGACTAGTATGATTTTTTAAATTAATTATAAACTATTTTGATTTTTTAAATAGTTTGTATCACGTTGCTTTGAAAATGAACAGCTTCGATGGAAATGAGGTGCATGATTTTGAAAGAAAAGTTGATTCTCGGTATTTTACTTCACTTATAAGCTTGATATATAGAATATGCCATGAAAGTGCGCAATTTTTTTAAGTTTCTTAACTCTTTAATGCGTACAAAAATAAATTATGTTCATTTTCTCATATTTTTACCTTTCTTCGTTTCATTTGTACACAAAAAATAAAGAAATCTAAGCATAAAAACTCAAAAGTTTTGCGCAATTCATCGTGCATGAAACTTTTTCCAGAACGACAAGCCAATACATATTTAGTTAAAATGTAATACTAAAATTACATTTCCCTAGAATTGATACTGAACTCAACTACACCCAAAAACAAAAGGAAATATCAAGCCTGATTTAAATATTTGAGTTCTTTAAGGATTAAATATGCCAAATGTGTAACCATTTTTTTAAAATTTTTTGTTCAACTTTCAATTCATTTACTAAGTTACCAGGAATTATTTATTTCAATTCATTTAACAAAATATTCTATTGTTAAAAAAATATTTTTGTACAAAAATTTCCCTATAAAAGGGAAATAAACAAATAGAATGAAATGGACGTAACCTTTGAGAGACCATTACCTGTTTTCCGGATACAGACTAAGGGGAAATCCCTCTCTGCTCCAAACGATATTTAATGGGGGATCTCCTGAAGCGGAACAAGAAAACCTGGCCTCTTCAGATTTCCTCACATGTACCACCTGGGTCGAAGTCTGGATCTGAGGTGCAGCTGTGAAAGGGACCAAGAAGACGAATTAAAAACAATTCCCTGACATTTTAATTAAGCGAGCTATTTCCTTCCACTGTGCCCGTAACAACACAACAGGGAAAACCATGGCTCCCGAATCGTTAGGCTGATTTATAATTGTCAGCAGACGAGAAGTGGTGAGAGAACGTGCACGAAGGCGCTTATTTCTGAGATATTACGCATAATGGGATTTTCGGTGGAGGCATTAATAATGCTCAGGAATTTAGAAATTAATTTATTAAAGACTTCACGGAAGATGATTCATTTGCAGAATTTGCATAAGCTATGATATGTATAATGGATATTAGATAAGACTTTTATCACTTGTAACAATCATTGTTTAAATATGATGCATTTGGTAGTAATATCACTGTGCGTAATCCGATCGAAATAAGTTTTCATCTATTTTGTCTTTAATCATTTATTTTCTCTCTAAAAATGAAAATTGCATAGTGTCGGTAAAATGATTAAAATAATTATAATTTAAACTAAATTATGAATATTGTAAAAACGACATTTTGAATCATTCCAATTAAAAAATGTAAGATAGCTTTTAGATAAATATTTTGTACATATTATATACAGATAAGAATTTCTCTTGTACAGTTTATGTATTAATTTATTAATGAAAATTTATATTTTTTAACTGCTAAATATTTATTGAATTGAAACACACCAGATGGCACAGAAGTGCGTAAACTTTTGGAAAATTAAATAATTCATGGAATAATATAGGTAGAGAGGTAGATATTGACACGCATGCTTGAGGTGTGTTGGAAAGCTAAATTCATATATTTTTGACAATTTGAGATTTTTACATTTTCAAGTTTCACAGATTTTAACATTTTTAAAAATACCTTACTTTAACCTCCAGGGTAATTAGAAGCCCTAAAAATCTGTTTTTAAATAATTGTTGAAACTGGGCCACGCCCATTTGAATGGCTAAAAACGTAAACAAAGTACTTCGTTTTTGCTTAAAAGTTGAATGTCTGATATAAACCAAAACATGTGTCTTTTATTGTAAATTGAACCTGTTATTTTTTTATTTCCTAACCGATTAGAAGTCACACACTGGATACATTAAAATCAATTTATCTCAAAATGTAAATTTTGATGTTCGGTGCACCTTTTCTGAGAAGCTACTCTTCACAGGTATGCAAATTTTTATGATATATTTATAATGATGGCTAATATATATTGAAATGAGACTTTTGTAAAAAACTCAAAAATTGATTTTTTATAAATTTTTTATGTGAAAAATGGGTCAAATTTCGCAATGTTTGATAAAATATTTCCTAAATTGTCATAAAATTCTGAATTAGCTAAAAGCTTATTTCAGTAAAATGAGAAAGGTGTACTTTAATTGTATGAAAAATTTCAACATGCATTTTTAACAGATTTTGAGAACAGGTACATCGAAAGCAGCCAATTTAAGGTAACCGACTACTTGCGACAACTTTTTTTTGAAAAAATGGAAATATGAGGATTTTTTTGTGATTTTTAGATTTATTTAGTATATTTTAAGGAAAAAATCTTAAAATTGAAAGGAGAAAAAAAATTTATTATTATTAAAATGGGAAAAAAAATGGTAAAAATGTACAAAAAATTACATAAACGGGGCCCGCTCTGTACAAAATATTTTTGAGAAAATTCTCAATTTTTCAATTTTGAGATGTGTTACTTTATTATTCGTGTTTGAAATGACCTTCAGGATAAGAGATATTTCAATTTTTACAAAACCTAGAGCACTTTATCTTAGTGATTATACGAAATTGCTTAAAAAGAAAGTGATTATATCCACATAAAGGACTGTAAATTTTAAAATAAAGCAGCGATTGATAAATCTGAAAATCAAAACACTTCTACTGTTATACATAACACACTCAAAAAATTTCAGCAAATTATTTTCAAAACTTTTTGAGCAATCGCTGTCCCCGTTTGAACTTTTCGCAAAAAAACACATTTCGAGTAAAACGCATTTTAAAGTTTGTCATCTTGTGTAAAGTTATGGCATCTGCTTTTACTAAAACACTTGTAATTTTTGTTCTAGTGAATGGAAAATAAAAAACTTGGTATTTTTATTGAGCTTATACGATGACCTATAAAATAAAATCATAAACAAAATTTGTCAATTTTTGAAAAAAATCATGATTTTAGGGTAGTCGGATACCTTAACATTGTCAGCATAGAGAGAGGAGGTGAGTCCAACTCCTCTTGAAATGATAGGAGGTGTATTGAAACCAAGAAAAGTGCAAGAAAGAATCAACAGATGGCCTGGTCAGTGAACGCTGCATGAAAATCGTGAAAAAATTCGCTGTAGTCAGAGAGGAAACAGATGCACTAGTAATTGCTATATGTTGACTTAACCAGAAAATTCATTGTTAGTAAAGCTGTACTGACCCTAAGAAGGATATGAAAGACCTCTTCCGTCCATTTTTTGGTAAGAATCGCGAGCCGAGTCTCTACTTTTATCATGCTTGACCTCCCAACTCCCAGACCTTAATCCGTGTGATTTTTGGTTATGGGGTTACCTCAAGTCACAATTCTATTGTAGTTGTCCGACTTAATTGCGGGTGCTAAAACACGACATTAGAGGGTGATTTCACACCAAACCTGCTGTTTTTAACTTGGTCCCTCTATTACAGGTATTGCTGGGGCTGCGGTAGCCCAGTGGTTAAGGTATCCAACCATGGCAGGCATGTCATGAGTTCGATCCCAGTACCACTAAAGACCCGCCGTGTAGGGCAGCGATGCACGTTAAATCTGTCGAGAGCTGAAACGTCCTCCCGTTGGTGTGGTGTGGTAGTTAGGAGAGGGGGGTGCCAGCTCAGGTGTCGTCCACGTCACTTGACCATGGTTCAAAATTACGTGGTCCGTCGCCAAAAGCCCTCGTGTAGCTGAGCAGTGCGACGTTAATATTAACTCAACTCTACAGGTATTGCTGATGAACAGCGACCGACACGCTGAACGTTTGCTATAAAGAGCATTGGTGTTTGCTAAAACTTGTGATGCTAATTATTACTTTAGTTTTAATATAAAGTGCCATCTGTTGGCTATTTCTTGAACTTTTTATTTTAAAAAAAAACTTTATGACATTTCAAGCAATTGTGTCAACATTTATCCCTCTCTTTACATTATTCCTTGAATTATTGCATTTTGAAATGTTAACGGACTTTTTGGGTTACCCGGGTTTTGTATTAAGCGAGCAAAAAAAAAAAAAAAAAAAAAATGAAAAGGATTTTATAAAGAATAAGAATTTTTAATTTTTTGTTTAAAACGTAAATGATAAAAATTAAAACATAGCTTCAATTTTATACATTTTACTATATTTTTTTAAAAAAAATTATATTTAGATATTAATTGCTTTTTTAAAAGTATTTTTCTTAGAATTTAATTTAATCAATTAAAAGAGCGAAAAGTAAAAACTCCATAAGGCTGCCACAAAAAGTTTTTTGCTTAGTGTTATAAAATGAAAAACAAAACAAAATGCGTTTTATTTTTGTAAAATTAATTTTTTTTAATAAAGCTTTAATAACTAGAATCAGCTGATTTGAAATCATTCTCTTAAACAGGTCTTAAAAATGTTTTTTTATTCATGCATTTTGTTATACGAGGTGTGGCTATTAAATAACGAGACTGTCGTTGTAAAAAGTTTTATTCTTATTTTATACATAATTATTTATTATCGCCTTCAATGTACACCCCTTCTCTATCCCTGCAACGCTCCATGCGAATTTTCCATTGTTGGAAACAGTGCTGGAAGTCATCTTTTGTCAACTCCTTCAGTACTCTTGCCGCTTTCTCTTTAACAGCTTCCACGGACACAAACCTTGTTCCTTTTAATGCAAATTTCCCCTTAGGGAACAGATAGAAGTCACATGGTGCCAGGTCTGGCGAGTAAGGTGGATGCTCTAACACTGGGATGCTGTGTTTGGCCAGGAATCTCTTGACAGATAACGCGGAATGAGCTGGCGCATTGTCTTGGTGGAAAATCCATGATTTTTCCTTCCACATTTCGGGAGGTTTTTTTTTTCTTATTCTTTCTCGCAGATTGCCAAGTACCTCAAGGTAGTAATGTTGATTGATTGTTTGACCTTCAGAAACCCAGTGAAGGTACACAATGCTATGAATATAGAAAAAAACAATCATCATTGCTTTAAATTTTGACTTGCTCATTCTTGCTTTTTTTGTTCTTGGTGAAGTTGGAGTCTTCCAGTGCATGGATTGGCACTTTTTTTTCCGGAGATCATACGTAAAATACCAGGATTCATCACATGTTATTACCTTTTCCAATAAATTAGGGTAATTTTTAATGGCATCCAAAATGTCAGTTCAAACATTTTTGCGAGCTGCTTGTTGTTCAAACGTGAGAATTTTTGGCACCATTTTGGCGCACACTTTTTGCATGTTCAAATTGTCATGTAAAATTTGCCGTACACATTCTTTATCAATATTTACAGTTTCAGCTATTGCACAAATACTCAATCGACGATCAGACCGAATCAAACTAGCAACTTTTTCGACATTTTCATCCGTTTTTGACGTTGAAGGGCGACCTGGCCGCGAATCATCTTTAACGTCTTGTCGGCCATCTTTAAAACGTTTGAACCATTCAAACACTCGTGCACGGGATAAACATTCACTGCCGTACACTTCTTTCAGTAAATTATAAGTTGCAGTAGCGGTTTTTCCAAGTTTGAAGTGAAATTCAACAACAATTCGTTGCTCTATTATTACACTAACCATTTTTTCGCCAAAATAAAATAACGATGTTAACGGAAATGAAGGTCATGACTAAACCGTGTTACTTACGCAAATGAGGCTTAGGGCATTTTGAAGAGAAAGCTTCACACTAAACAGCTGACAGTCAATGGCGGACTACGCATGCGCACTTCTGCGTCCGCAGCGTCAGTCTTGTTATTTAATAGCCACACCTCGTATTTCCAAAGCAGCTGCGGATTGGAATTTACCATTGCAGACCTAGTATACCCCCGAGAGATGTTTTCCTTTTTTAGTGCTGCACAGTATAAGTGGAATACCAGTCGCAGCAATGCAATTTTGGCACCCAGTTTTCTCCCCAGAGGAAGACACCTGAGCTCTGATGATGCGAAAGGGTACCATGAATTTTAATATGGCCGAGAACATCGAAGCAAAATAGACACTCAAGGAATCCTTAACATGCCGCACAAGCAATCATACGACAGGGGCACTGTCGAAGCTGCACACATTGCAAATTACTTAAATATTAAATTTATACATTGCATATTAATTAAATATTAAAACCAAGAATAATGTTAAATAAGATATTACGGGCGAGATTAAATTAAGATTAATATACAAATAAACAGTCACCTGAAAATATTATGCAGTATATATAAATATATATAAATAGATATATAGATAATAGATATAAGAATATTTAATAAATATAGAAAAAGAAAAAGAGAGACACACAAAAAGTAAAGATGCTTTTCTGATTTCATAACCAATCATATTCATTTCTGCGAAAATTTTATTTTTGTACAAGATATCTAAATCAAAGTATTCTCCTTGGAAATATGATTATTTAGTTTAATTCTAGACAACGTTTGCGTTTTGATAGATGATGAACTAATGATGATTGATAAGGTATTATTATATCATACACACAGATGCATTTATTGTATAATCACTGTTAAACGGAACAATAAATGGATTAAACAAGTAGATTAGTATAATTTGATTTAAAGCTGTAAAATAACGCTTATATATTTCCATAAATATTTCTTAACGTTGCGTGATTATAATTTATTTAACTTTTATTTCATTTCGCTCGAAAAAGGCTTTGATCTATATATATTATATTTGAAGTTGTTGCATTAAGCTATATTAATTTAGAAGCTTGTAGTCTTTATACATAAATCGTACTTTTTATGTAAAGAATATTTATATTACCATATTTTGAACAAAAATATCGAATTATGAAGCATTTAATTTCCGACTTTAACTTAAATGTACTGATGAAATTATGTTTAAACATAGTAATTAAGTAATAAGTCTGAATTTTAATACTGTAAAATAAGACTAAATTCTTTAATGTGTACAAATAAAAATATTTCATTGTGTTAGTATTAATAAGACGAATACTTATATATTTTTTTAAAAAATTAATATTCTGTGGAATATTTAACCCTTTATGTACCGACGGTACTCATAAGTACCACTCACTTTAAAATTACATAGAATAACCACTTTTACGAATATTCTGACGATACTAGGCAGAAATATTCATTAAAATCTACTCTTCCAAGATATATAGGGGCTGCGGTAGTCCAGTGGTCAAGGTGTCGGATCACACATGACAGGCATGTCATGAGTTCGAGCTCAGTACCACTAAAGACCCGCCGTGTAGGGCAGCGATGCACGTTAAATTTGTCGAGAGCTGAAACGTCCTCCCATTGGTGTGGTGTGGTAGTTAGGAGAGGGGGGGCCAGCTCAGGTATCGTCACTTGACCATGATTCAAAATTACGTGGTCCGTCGCCAAAAGCCTTAGTGCAGCTGAACAGTGCGACGGTAATATTCACCCACTCACTTCCAAGATATATGGCAGCACCTGTTCCATGATGAGTATTTTAGCGGGGAAGGCGAATAGCGTTATAGCAGAAATTGCGTTTTCAACTGACGGCGTTTTCAGCGGATTACGAAGATTATCGTTTTTGTCCCGAAAAAATAGTTAATGTCAAAATTTAAGTGTCTTATTTATTATGTTAATGAAGACTTTAGAAAACGATTTGACTATTTATTTTAGTGAACAGTGTATATAATTAATTTTACAGTTGAATATCTTTAATTAGTTAATTAGCTCTAATGGATTAAATTTCTCAAAGTTGAGTATTTTGCTTATGTATATCCCTTAATTTTCTCAATGTAGGGATTAAAAAAAATATTGCATGAAAAAAACTGCAGTAAATCATAATGTGGTAGATAAAAGGTTAAATGGCTTTTCAGATTTGTAACCCCTAAATATTCTACATTTAAGTATATAAATATAGTTTTTTTCCAAAAGTATTTTGACTATATTTATTACATGGTAACTTTTCCATTTACAGTAAGAAAAAGAAAAAATGAATTTTTGTGTGGTTCAGAGAGAGAGAGAGAGAGAGAGTATTCTCTCTCTCTCTCTTTATATATATATATATATATATTTATTTTACTTTAAGAACAAAAATAGACCGCAGAACTATAAATTATCAAAAATGCCACTAAAATATATTCATGAATTCATAATACAAGTAATTAATTATATTTATCCTACTTTAATATTTTAAATGTACTTGAAGGCTTGAATAATGTATTGTTATTTAGCAAACTTAAAATAATACACTAACTCAATTATTTGCAGTGATATTTTACTTAAGAAGAACAAACAAACTTCAGTTAAAAGCAAATCTTATCTTAAGTTAAGTAAATATGCAACAATCTTGAATATGTAAATGCTTGCAAGTATTTAATTATTGAATACGTACAATGAACAGCTAAGCGAACAGAATATCGTAGTGGTTCTCCGACATCATTGCTGGTTTCACACATATAGTATCCTGCGTCTGATTTCTGAGTCACCGTTATCGTGAGGGATCCATTTTCGAGGACATGGATATGTGAACTGCTTAAAATACTTTGAAATGTTCCATCATCTGCAAAAAACAATATTTAGAAATTAGAATATTTTTAAATGGATTTTTTTGTTTGCATTATTAAGAAATAACTAGCCTTGGAAATTATTAATGAAATGGTAACATCATTAAAAAGGAACAAAAATATGCAACCAGAGCCTTCCATCATAGACACTACTATCCATGTAGAGATAAAAATGAAAAACCTGTTCAGAATTCTGTTGTAATTAGGTTGAAAAAAAGCAGAAAATTTACATACTTTAATTACAGAGTTAGCCCATTTTTGCTATTTATATGCTTATTTATGATTCACTTTCGTTAAAGCATGCAGTAAACACCATGCTAATTTAATGTTCATCTTTACAGCTAATACGTATATTCATTAAAAGCAAGAAAATGTATTCTACATCATATTTAAAGTGTCCACCTTTCAAATATGAACATGAAAGAAAAACGGCAAATTATATTTAATGAACTTCATATAATAAAATTATTTAACTTCATACATACACACATATATAATGCATATGCGTGCAGTTTATTTTAACTATTAATAATATTTTATGGATAGTTAAAATATATTTTATCTTATGTCCTATTGTTTCTATATTCAGTTCAATTTTATCTTATGATATATCACACATTTTATAATTTCATAAATGAAATAATCTAAACAAAATGGAAATAAATTGGTTTTAAATTATACAACTAATTCTCATGTTTTGAATTCTTTACGTTTTGTATATTTAAATTGAATTTGCCAATAAATTATGTACAAAATTCAAATATGTGTATAAATTTGGTATTTATACAATACAATATTTCTACTTTAATCATTAATAAACAATTTTCTTTTTTTAATAAAAGAATGGTAATTTAATTTAACAATTTGGTCTTTTTTTTATAAAAAGTAAAATATTACATGAAATTTTAATTGATTTTTAATTCAAAATAAAATGAATATTATGTAAGAGCTGTATAATTAACAATGTTATAAGTATTATAATGAGCAGTATTTTGTAATTATATAAATGAGTACATGATTGTGTTAAGTATAATAATCTTGTACAAATTATTTTAAATATATAACAGTTAATTTGTTGTTGAGATAATATTTATTATTCAAATATGAAAAAGAAATTTTACCATATTGCGACAATTACCATATTTCACATTACAGACTTATAAAATTACTTTTGCTTAGCTGTCTCTTGTTAGTTGTTTAACTATATTCCCAAAATCAAGAGTTGTTTCACCAATGACCCTTATATTGAATCTAAGCCCGACATTAGTAATCAATCAATAAGCAAATTGTTTTTTTCAGTGAAACAAATGATTAAAATAGCGGATAATACAAATACTTATTTTTATTGCTGTCGGATGAATTTCTTTCCAAAGTTAGCTCATTTATTAAAACATAGAATTTAAGTTCGAACTAGGAAAGCATTTGCAATTAAGAGTTTTATCTGGAAACGATGCTATCATATTTTAATCATATTTGCAAAACATTAGTCTAATCATTTGTCTGGTTGCAAAACATGTTTCAAGACTTCAAAAAATTTAAAAATGAAACTGTATCAGAAGTTGCACTAATTAAGTAACAAAAGCCATGGCTCCCTCCTTCATTTTTGCATCGGTATCTAAAAATTAAGCAATAAGGCGTTTTTCGGAGGTAACTTTTATATCAGTGTAGTTAAGTGCAAGAAAACTAGGTCATAACTTAATATATTTATTCAATGTATATTTCATTTATTAATCTTAATTAATGTCTTACATAATACACAATAAAAATTTTTAAAAGCCCATTTTTTTAAAAATAATTTATAATTTGAATAATTATAAATATCTTGCAAACTTTTTTGAATTAAAAAATATTTCTTTCTCAGTAGCCATAATGCATGATGAACAATGGTATTAATTGACAAAACTCCGCTATTAGCCTCATGAAACCGAATAAAGACCGTGCTCTGTACTAACCCTGCTGTAGCTCATAGAGAGTCTTGGAGGGAAGGATATAATTAGACCCGATCAGCTAGGAGAGTCCCAAAAGGGGACCTTGAAAAGGGGGAGGAATAAGATGGCTACCCTAATTGCTTGATCAAGAATGTATTTATTTACTTACATTGTCTGATGTAGTTCAAAATTATTCTTAACCAAAGTAAAAAGTATCACGAATAGCAGCAGTTATAAGTTTCACAATATTTATCAAATACACTGCTGGACAATTGCTAAGGACGGATAACACTATCATCCACAGCAACCACAAAATGAAAGGAAGCAAAATGTGGAAAATTAGAATAAGTGCGGGATATTAGTAAGAAGAAGTATGAGTATGCAAATTTTTTCCCACGTCTGTTCATCACGTGATAGCGTTCATAAGAGCTTTAAAGGTTTTGACGCGTGTGGACAGTCGTTGTTTCAAGTCAAAGTTTAACAGGAAATATTTAATAGAAAAACTTAAAATTTTGGGCATGTCTTCCCGACATCACATAGATGATTTTATGCGTGGCCGAATTATTGGAAATATCGAAGAAGGGCGAAAAATAACAGATGTTGCCAAGGAGTTCGACATCGCTTTGTTTCACGGCTGTGGAAGTCATTTAAAACTACTGGAATGTGTAGTAGACGGCACGGGGGAGGTCGTGTTAGAAGTATGCAGAAGACATATATCGTCCTATCAGCAAAAAGGAACAGGCACAACACAGCTCAGCAGGTGGCAAATCAGTTTCTTGCTGCCTCAGGAAAGCAGATCTCCCGAAAACTGTTGCCAGACGTTTGAGGGGGAGGAGGACTATATGCACGCAGACCTGTTGTGTGTGTCCCATTGACCAGACACAACCGTACTGCCCGTTTGCAATGGTGTCGTGAGCATCACAATTGGACTGAACAGGACGGGCATGTTACTATTCTCAGATGAGAGTATGTTCAGTCTGTCATCGGATTGTAGACGCCAACTGAAAGTGGTACTGCTTATCATCCAGAAAATATCCAGGAAAAGAACCGATATCCGACATGCAGTATCATGGTGTGGGCCGGCATCATGATCAATGGCCGCACGCACCTACATGTGGTTGCGAATGGGACTATGACGGGCCAACGATACATTGATGAAGTTCTACTTCCTCATGTTTGTCTTTTCCTTGGTGCTGTCGGTGATAAATTTGTTTTTATGGACGACAACGCAAAATGTCATCGAACACTCGCTGTTCAGGATTGTCTAGACAGCAAGGGTATTCAACGTCTCGTATGGCCAGCGCGTTCTCCAGATCTAACCCCATCGAAAATGTGTAGGATGCTTTGGGGAGGCAAGTTTCTGGTTGAAACTATCCTCCGACAAACAAGAACACCCTCATCCGTGCACTCACAGAGGAATGGGATAAATTGCCTCAACAGCTGCTGGATAATGTTGTGCAAAGTATTTGTGGAATGTTGCATCACACTCCACGGTGGACATATCCCGTACTGATGCCTTTCTTTAAGGTGCCTGCTGACTTTTAGATGCATTGTTCCATTTCTCCGTACGCAGATCAAATGAACATTTTTTTCTTTCAGATGTTTCACAGCTTTTGTACTTTCCAGAACAATAAATATTCTTTATTCTAATGTCTGAACAGTATGGCAACTATATTTTTTCCTACTAGGCCTCATGTCTCGCTTAATGTTATTCTACATAGCAATTTGTGACCCTTCCTTAGCAATTGTCCAGCAGTGTATTATATCTATGCATTTTTGATTATTTGCAGAGTATCCATCGAACACAGTGGCTGTGGTGGTAGCCTAGTGGTCAAGGTAAAGGATCGTGGCCGATGCACGTTAAATATGTCGAAGATCAAACGTTTTCCCGTTGGTGTGGAAGTTAGGTTAGATAGTTAACAGCTTAGGTTTCGTCCTCTTCACTGCACCATGGTTTAAATTATGAGGTTCATCACCAAAAGCACTCGTGTAGCAGAATAGTAAGACGTTAATATTCACTCATTCCATCGAACACAAGCAAATTTGCGCAATCTGCAGGAGAGATTCTCTCTCTCCTCTTTATCTCACCTCAACTACAAACATGTCTTTTAACAAGGTATTAATAGTGATAGGTTTACTGATCCCTCTACATCAAGGGTGTTAAACTCAAAGGTTTACTTGGAGCAAGAAAGTAAGGCTTAACCTTAGATGGGCGAAAAAATATCAATATTCATCAGTAGCGCACACAGGAATTTTTCAAGGGGGTTTCAGGGTCGAAAGTCTCCCATTCTTATCCCCTCCGGGGGCTTACCTTCTTTAGGCGAGTACGGGTGTCCCAATACTGAGGTGCCTTAGTGATCGTTTCCTTTTATCCAAGGGGTTTACTGTCTTTGGTAAACACGGGTGTCACGAACCCGAGGTACCCTAGTGATCCTTCACTATTTTCGACCCTCTTCTTATCATCCCATTCCTCATTTCCTTCTTTTCCCGTCCAGACCACAGATCTATATTACAAAATGAACTTTGTTCAAATTTTGTTTTTTCAAGTGAAAAAACTTCCGTTTTATTACTAATATATTATGGTTTACATTTTGTATTGCGTTAGGTATATATAAGTTTCCTTTTCTTTTCTTTTTTAAATATTTCGATTATGTTGCTTTATTTGTTTTCCATTAACAACGTTGGTTACCCAACCCGCATATTTGCAGTTGAGGCGTCCCGTAAGGAGGAAAATGGTGTCCTGGGAATACCTTTGGCCCACGTTTTGCTGTAGACGGGAGGCAGGAGTGAGCCTGCTCCTGTCAATCGGCTGATGATACCTTTCTTCGGTGTCCCCGAAGAGACATTGCTGTAGGGTTAGTGGTGCAGATAAGCGGTGGTGGGTTTACTCGTTGGATCCTCACCTTGATGCTATATCACTATATTCTGGGTGTACTTAGGTAAGCGCCATGCCTGGTTTTGCCAGATGACCGGCACACTGCCTCACTTGTATGACTCCGTGGTGGGTGGAGGCACGCCAAGACGAAGTTTTGTTTCACGCTTATGGATCCAATGCTGCTGTGCCCTGGTAAAGGCCTCGTATTACCCATTCTCAACATTGATACTGTTTCTGCACTTACTCGATTTTTACTTATTTTACTTCCTAACAATGACATGTCAAAATTGTCGCCTTTTGCTATTCATAAAACCCTCATCGGAGTAGGTGATGAACCGAAATCCGTAAAATGATTGCGTTCCGGGGATCTGCTAATAGAAACTACGTCAGCTTTACAAACCAAGTCCTTTCTTCTCGCGAAATCATTTCTTAATAATCCTGTAACAGTAAGTCCGCATAAAACCCTGAATTCCTGTCGCGGTGTTATTTCTGAACCTGAGTTGATGGGCACTCCTGATTCAGAGATACTTAAAAGGTTTCTCTGACCAGCGTGTCACTCAGGTCAGGAGAATCACAATAAAAAAAGACTCTACAATTGTTCCCACAAAACATTTAATTTTAATATTTAATAGCCCGAAACTAACAAACACAATAAAAGCTGGATATCTGAATTGTAAAATTCGTCCCTATATACCGAAACCTCTGCGCTGTTTCAAACGCCAAAGGTTCGGTCACTCCCAAACTTCCCGCCGCGGTCAATTAACGTGCTCTAGATGTGCTTCCGTTGAGCATTCTGAAACGGATTGTACTCTAGAGCCGAAATTTGTTAATTATACCCAGTCTCATCCATCAAATTCAAAACTATGCCCAAAATGGAAATTAGAAAAGCAAATCCAAGAAATTAAAACCAATAAAAACATATCTTATATTGAAGCACGCAAATTATTAGTTCCTCAGTTAACCCAAACGTATGCTCAGGCTACTAAACCTTCAACTATATACACAACTACCCAAACAGATCCAAATATAGCAAACATAATCTGTCCACCTTTACAATGCCTGAAAACCGTATCTTCTAAAAATCCGATGCCTAGTGCCTCGTCTTCAGTGTCTACCGTCCTCACGTCATCTTCATCTACTCAAGTACATCTACTTCCTTCCCCATCTGCAATAATACCAACAATACAAAGTGAGTCTTCGTTAAAAATACCCTTTCCTATTACTACTACAACTACTTCCCCTGGCAATAACTTGAATACTTCTGTTTTATCTTTAGAAACTGAAACACGTTCTCTTACAACTAATAAATTTGCTGAAATTCAACTGAAATTCAACCATTAGTTCCTTTACCAGAGTCTGTCCTTACTACATTCAATAGTGAACATTCTAATGCACCTGAAATCCCACAGTGTGTAAAACGAAATTCAAGTAATGAAAAAAAGCGCCCTAAAATATAGAAACCAGAAATAGAAATAAAAATGGCTAAACAAAAACCCAGAAAGTCAGGACCAACCGATGGCGAGGATATGATTATGTATGATGTGGTAGCGGAGGAACTGAGAGGGGGGTGCCAGCTCAAGTGTCGTCCACGTCACTTGACCATGGTTCAAAATTACGTGGTCCGTTGCCAAAAGCCCTCGTGTAGCTGAACAGTGCGACGTTAATATTCTATCAATCAATCAATCAGCGGAGGAACTGAAACAAAATCCTGAAGAAAAATTTGCCAGGAAAGAATGTTTTATAAACAATCCTAACGAATATATGCGCGCATTAACTCCCACCCGATTCAGGAAAAATAGAAACTAATTTTTTATTCCATATATTGCCTAACTTTGTTTTAAACTAACATATTCTATTCGTCTTTTTCAATGTTTTTATTTTTAAGATATCGTCTGACTTGGTGGGGGAACTCCACACCAAATTTTATTTTCTTTAATTACTTGATAACGGTTTTGTGTGATTTGAAATTTTAACTTTTTAAAACTATTGTCATTATTTTTACCTATTTTATAAAACATTTTAAGTTTTTTTAACGAATGTTTGGTGCAGTATAGCTAAAATTGGCTCTTGCGTCATAAAACCTTACATTCACTCACCCCCATTCTTATTTCATGCTCCTTTTGATTTCGTCGATTTTCAGGAACAAAACACAGTAAAAAACTAATTATTGAATAAATAATTTGCATCAATTAAAAAAATTAATCATTAATAACAAATACTTAATTAAATTTAACGTACTATATCCATAGAATTATAGTTAATCGAAAAAAAATCAAGCCTTTGGGGGGAGGGGGTCCAGACCCCTAGGACCCCTCCCCCATTGTGTGCGCCACTGATATTCATAGAAACGTAAATTGATTTCGAATAATACATTATAATATACATAAATAAAATAACAAGAAAATTTTAATGTTTACTTTCCAGGCACTTGACATCTCTTCTCTGCTAATATCTTTCCTACTTCGGGAGAAACTTTGATATCTTATTATATATTATTGTGTACCGATTTTTGGAGCAAGCTGCGAGTAAGAGACCCTTGCTCTAGATCAAAACATGACAAGAATCACTTTTTTTTAAAGTTTTGAACCTAAACTAATTTATAAAATTACACACACACAAACAACCTTTCATTACCATAATGTTGACACATTCTCTAACCAGGTACGTAGCCGTGTAATGGTAAGGGGTCTGCAAGATGCAGGGGCCCTAATATGTGTGAGCAAAATCGTAATATGTTATCAATATGTTGACGAGCTACGTCAGTATTTCTACCACTATTTAAATGGAATTTTTTTTATTTGTATTACTGGAGAAAATCTAATTGGTTTTCACTAATACAAGTTTTTATTATGAAGATGAATTCAAACTGTAGCAGTCATTATTCTTACAACTGCCACGAAAGTGGCGCTAATATGTTGAGGTACAACAGTGTTTTTTCGCCTTGAAAAGACCATTTAAGTGTAGTAATAACACACGGGTAACTTAAACATACTTCGCTGAAATTAAATTTAAAAATTCGAGCTAATTTCGAAGTCGTTGATCAGCGAAATACATAAAGCAGTTTAGTACTATCAGTTTATGTTTTACATTTTCTTTGAGAATGAGAAGAATCAGGTGAACATATTCTACTTGTCATACCACCAGTATTTTGAGGATAGCAGTTTGAGATTGAAAAGAAGCTCTTCTAAATTTCAAAAGGGTATTTTTAAGAAAATTTAAGCTTTTTTTTTATGATGATAGAAAGTTCGACACAAAACTTAAATTTCTCAATTTTTTAATTTTACGTATTATACTTAACAAAAACTCAATTTACTAAAATTATCAAGGATTTTATAGAAGCTAGAACTGAAACACACATGCTGTACCTTAAATTTTGGAATCCTGCTAACAATGAAATATTTTTTACATGGATATATTCACTGCAATTGATTCTTAAACTATGTACGATTTACAAAGAAAGAAATAACATTATAAAATTTAGATAACACACTATGAAAAAGCACTCTATCGTTCAAATTAATTTTCCGAAGTATACTATCTAAATGTAAAAAAAAAAACCTTTTTTAGTTCATTTATTGATACTTCTAAAACTGCAAAACTTCGACGACTATTTAAGCCATATCGAAGGAAAAAAATCTATAATCCGTCAATTATGCCTCATTTCAAGAAAACAGCAAACAAATTTTTGACAAACTTAAGCAGGAACGAGAAATTAATTTCCGAAGGATATTCCAGTAAAAAAAAAAAACTAAATTAACATGTGCGCTTACTTAAAGATCTTTCGAGAAGAGTTTAGAAATAGATCATCAGCCGCTGCGCAAATAAGATAGCAAGGGCCTTCAATCTCGAGAATGCATTCGACTTCATCGATATCCGTTAATTTCGTGCGCCCCTTGAAGCAAGTTCTCTTCAACTAATTGATTTCTAAAGCCTCGGTACTCCGTTGCAGATCGAGGACATTAACGCGCCTCTGATAAGGCTCTCTCTTGAAGAGTGGATCTGAATAACTGTATTCTGCTAGGATTAATGTTGGTAAATTGTGCGTGAAATGAGAGGTATTTGTTTTCCTGGGTATTTCAAAGGGAATCTAAATTCAAATATTCTGATTACACTGATAAGTTAAAAAATAAAATTATAAATTCTGAGGTTAATTCGTAGATTAAATAATCTTAAATTTTTACGGTTGCAAATGCGAATTTTTTTTTCATTTATTGAGTAAGTGGGGAAATTAAAATTATGTAAAAATGTTTTCGTTAAAATATTATCGAACCTGTTGTTTTGATTAAAAATAATGAAATAGTTAATTAAGAGAAAAATAATTGAAATTTTAACAAAAAAGTTTTTCGAAAGAGTAATTTAAATTAATTTCTCTCTAGAAACACACATATGAGTTGTATTCGGCGTATGGATGTACTCTAAGACTTATGAATACATTACAATTGAAAAATGAACTTGAAGAAAATTACTAAATTATTTTTTTACACATTTAATTATTCAAAGTACTTTCTTTATAATTCTGCTGAAAGCATCTCAGGGTTTTATTCATATTTTACTTAAGAATGTTTTATTCCTATCAGTATTTTAAGCAAAGAAGATTTGCGAAAGCATCGCCCACTTTATCGCTATAAAATTTAACACGAAAGCATTATTCAAAATATGAACAAATAAAATATTTATTTTATAGAAACTGTTTTTTAAAAGTACTTTTTCATAAATTTTAATCACTCATAATTACTTCATAGCTGCAAATGATTACATAAGCAACGAATTCATTTCGAGATATATGTTATTTTGTGTTTGCACTATCTATTATAACATCTCTTAATTAAAAGTTTTATTCAGAGAACAAACTATATAAAATTATAATTTAAAACTAGTTTCTGTTAACACATTTCTTGCAGTTTAAAAAATAAAATGTGAATCAATTTGTAAGTTTTTTTTATTCTTTACTGATTTCAATAACAATTAAAAGTAAGAGCTTGTAGAAATAATTATTATTTCTAATTAAATATGAAATTGCTGAAATTATAATCGCATACATATTACGGTAGGTATTTTAAGAAAAAATAAGCCGTGCATGAAGTTTAAGGTATCCGATTACGTTCGGAACCGTGGTTTTAAGAAAGCGTGTAAATGGATAATGTTCGCTGTATTTTGTGTCACTTAGATTAGAATACATGTATAAAATTGTTTTAAGGACATTTTGCCAGAAAATTTTTTTATTTAAATACAACATTTTGGCAAAAAATTAACTTAGAATAAACTTTTTTTCTCCTTTGTTCTCTTTTTATAAAAAATACTTCTAAAATAATAATATTTTGCTTATATAAAGTAAAGACTTCTCCAGAGAGTCTGAACTATTTATTTTTAAATTTACATTATTTTCAGAGTTACAACCCATTGAAATAATTATCGGCGTTTTTTTCTTAAAATTTCTCCCCTCTTTTGTAAAACATGGATAAACCCAATTCTAAGTTATACACTTCAAAAAATATAGTTGAGCCTCTGTACAGAGGTCTGAGCTATATACAGGCAAAATATTATTATCATAGAAGCATTTTTCACAAAAGGAGAACATTTCGAAAATTGGTCATTCTATGTTCATTTTTTTGTCAAAATATTGTACTTAAATAATTTTTTATTGTAATTATATATATATTCTTAAAACAATTCTATATACATTTTCTAATCTAAAGTGGCACTAAACATCATAAATATTATTCATTTATACGCTTTTGCAAAATCATGGTTCCGAACGTAGTCGGATACCTTCCGAACGTACCGGATCAAAGGAAAAAACAGAATATTTGTTTTTCAAAAATCATATCATTTGTACATTGTTTAGAAAATATTACATACCTATTTTCACAGATTAAATACTTTACGTTTATAAAATAAAAAAAATGAAAAATGAGTTTTTAATGAAATAATGACACAAGCTATAATGTAGAAATATTTCTTTGAGCCCATCGTACATATACTGAAAGTAATATACCCTTTTAAAAACATTCTTATTAATGCTATCGTTCAGGATTGTGCATGTAAAAACGTAATTCAAAAGCCAATTTTTTATTTTACTTTAAAGAAATATATATTATAAAAATTACGCTTTGTATTACACTGATTTATCAATTTAATTTTTCAAAAATAACCATTTACGTTTTGTATTACACTGATTTCTCAATTTAATTTTTCAAAAATAACCATTTACGTTTTGTATTACACTGATTTCTCAATTTCATTTTTCAAAAATAACCATTTCACCGAAATATTCAAGACTGTGGAATATATTTAACAAAATTCAATTTCGTGTTCTACGAACAAGTAAGTGATCACATTTTCAATTATTTAAAAAAGAAATGCTTTACATGTATATTTTTTTTATAGAAGATTCAATTTGGAATTTTTTATCGTTAATTTTCGTTTTTTTTATGATTCTATAAAGCAGTTCAACGTTAAAGCAAGAAAATGACTGTGTTTGAGTAGGGACTTTTGATAACTTTCTCTTACAAAATGGATGTATTGATTGGCGATTGATTAAACTGGAAAGAAATAAAAGAAGATTAAAGGAAAATTGATCGAATTCAAAATCATTTCTGCTTGAAAAGAATTTGGAGAAAAAGTGAAATATTTTTATAGATTTGCTTTATTAAAGACCCAGGAGAAAATCATACGCACTGTTTAGTCTTTGCAGTTCATGTTTTGGACGTGGGTACTTGCTGGAGTCAGAAAGAATAGCTATGCAGATATAGAAAGCTTGTTTTTGGCTTCTTCCTTCTTTAGGAAGTTATTGCATTTCACGTTTTGCAACAGATGGAAAATGTATATATTGAAAATCGCCAGGGAGATGAACAAAAAAAGAGCAACTCAGAGAGAGAAAAATAATAATATCGGTAAAAGGACGTTGAATTTAGTTTGAGTTCAGACAGTGTTTGGTCGCAAAATTGAAAGAAAAAGAAAAGAAGAAGAAAAAGTAAAAGAAAAGGGGGAAATTTTAAAAAAAGAAATAAAGCGTTAAGTTGCGAGAGAGAAATCGTTTTTATTGTATTATATATATATTTTTTCTTCCAACTTTTGTGAACGGGATTGCCTGTGAGTCGGAATATCTTTTCAAAAAATTCAGCAGGAGAAGAAATTTTGAAATTTTCATTAAAACTCAGTCAAGTGTTTGAAGATAATTAAATATCCAACTGCCGCATTGGAGATTTAAAACCCTCCACTGCGAGAAATCAATAAAAGTTTTTTTTTTTTTGGAAATCTTCAAAATATATTTTTTCTGTTCTCTTTTAGTTCTGTTTTATCAAGCATGTGTCGAGAGAAAGAAAGGAAAAAATAAGGTGCTTCAATAATCACAATCCTTTATAATTTTTTGGAACTCGCAACATTTTTTTCATTTCTTGGAGAATATTTTTCCTTCAGTTTTAAGATTTAAGTAGAAAACGTCTAGTCTTAAAAGAAGACAAAATGTTACTCTTCTTTCTTATTTTTCTTCCATTTTGTTTATTTTTTCTCTTTCACTCTCTATCTTACAAATAGTTAACCAAAACAAAAGTCCAATGAATTTTTCTGAAGTATATTTGCTATTCTCTCTCTCTCTCTCTCTCACTCTCTTTCTCAATGCACTTATTTATTATTTAACCCTAATAAATATTGTTTAAATTTTCGACAATAAAATATTTATGCATAATATATATTCATTAGGTTTACTGATACCTAACACAAACAAATTCTTTGCTAATAAAAATAGACTAATGTTCTGTGCATTTGGTAGATTTTTTTTAAATCAAAATTTAAAAAAAAACATTTTTTTCTCTATATGTTTTATTGTGTCTAGGTGTTCCCTGATTAGAAAACTTATGAATTTTTTCACTTCAGGAAATGTGGCTTCATTCAACTCTTATTAAAATATGAAGTTTCAAAAAACTATAATAAACTAAAATCATTGAAATATGCTAATTTAAATATCTAAAACAGTTCATATTATCTGATTTTCTTCGCTTTCCTGCTATCAATTTAAATATGCTAATCATCTTTTAGGCAGGCATACAAGTTGAAAACAAATTTTTATGGGGAAATCTAAACATATTTATGAATATTAGAAATTTTTTGAAGTTTGTTTATTATTCCATATTTTCAAATAACTGACAATACATGTCTTTTAGTCGCATTTTAAGTGATTACGTTAATATAAAATTAATACAAGTAGTTTACATGTTTGAATTTTTTCTTGAGAACTAACGTTGTACTTACGCTGCTTAAAAACTAAGAATTTTTTTAAAGAAAAAAATCGGTTTTATCTTTTTTTTGAAAGTGGATAAAATATAACTCCTTTTAAAACATTCAATGTAACTTAACAAATGCATAAAATAACCGTAAAAGTTTTGATTTGACTTTTTCAGTTTTAAAAATATATTTACTGAAATATAAGTATTTTCTAGGCAAATTTACATTTTAAACAGCATGTATATAATAATAATTCATTTACTATTTTTCTAAATATATATATTAATTACTCTGTACGTCTTCATTCCTCCGTTAAAAATATTTACAAGATTCTGCCGAATTAAAGTAAAGGGTGTTTTTTTAGAGGTATAGAACTTTAAATTGCAATAAAACAACGATGTATTATTCGATTGACATGATTTTTTTTATTCGAAAGATAATCTTGTGGCATTGCATTTTAAATATGATTTCTGGCATATGACTGCCATGGCTGGCTCGGATGTAGTCCAATCTGGAAGTCCAATTTTCGATGACTTTTTAAAACATTTGTGGCCGTATATCGGCAATAACACGGCGAATGTTGTCTTCCAAATGGTCAAGCGTTTGTGGCTTATCCGCATCGACCAATGACTTTACATAGCCCCACAGAAAATAGTCTAGCGGTGTTAAATCACAAGATCTTGGAGGCCAATTCACAGGTCCAAAACTTGAAATTAGGCGGTCACCAAACGTGTCTTTCAATAAATCGATTGAGGCACGAGCTGTGTGGAATGTTGCGCCGTCTTGTTGGAACCACAGCTCCTGGACATCATGATTGTTCAATTCAGGAATGAAAAGTAAGTAATCATGGCTCTATACCGATCACCATTGACTGTAACTTTGTGGCCTTCATCGGTTTTGAAGAAGGATTCCTCCAGCCCATAAAGCGCACCAAACAGTCAGTTTTTCTCGATGTAACGGTGTTTCGACATACACTTGTGGATTAGCTTCACTTCAAATGCCACAGTTTTGTTTGTTGACGTAGTCATTCAACCAGAAGTGCGCTTCATCGCTAAACAAAATTCGCTCATGAAAAACGGGAACAACGGCAATCTCGTTTTGGGCCCATTCGACGAATCTACGCCTTGCTTGATGATCGTTTTGATGAATTGCCAAACCAAACTGAGAATAAATCCCTTGACAGCTGTGAAATCGGTCGCCATCTTGGAAAGTAATGCCAACTTAAACTTCTATACCTGGAAAAAAAACACTCTTTATTTTTACAGTTTTACAGTTTCATTTTTCTCAGAGCATGCACTGACTTAATATTCACAAGCCTTCTACTTGATGTCAGAAGCAGATAGTTCTCTAATCCGCTCTATATCAGGCTTTAGTTTTATTTTGTACGGATTTATTCACAGCGATTAAAAGTCAATTGTTTATTTTATTTTAAAAAAATTAACATTTAAGGCCATGATTATTCATAAAGAATGTTGTAGATGATAAGCAAAGAGAATGTAAGCCAAGACAAATTGTTGGAAGTTTTGCGCATTACAGAAATTTTATGTAGAAAATTAGCTCCAAATATCAATAAAACTAAATCAGGTAGGACACAATTAAGATATATCATAATTACAATTGCACAATGCTCTACTTAACTGAAGAAAGTATAAAATGTATAGGATATATAAAGTGTGGCACGATGAAGAAAAAAAATTATTGACAAAAGGATCTAAGGTGCAAAATACTGTATTACCTAGAGAGAAAGAACAAAAATATGTCTCTTTGTCCGGAACCTAACTAATGGTTGCGTGGCAATGTTTTGTTATAACTCAATACCGGATTATCCTATAGTTCTTGAGAATAGAGTTGGGATTTTGTATCATTTGCCAGGTGTTATCCGGAAGAAACAATTACGTCTACCCAAAATACAGAGTGTTTTTTTTCCAGGTATAGAAGTTTAAGTTGGCAATACTTTCAAAGATGGCGACCGATTTAACAGCTGTCAAGTGATTTATTCTCAGTATGGTTTGGCAATTCATCATGAATAGACTCAGGCCTGAACAACACTTTCAAATTGTGCAATTTTATTTCGAAATAATGGTCGATTTTCATAAGCGAATTTTGTTTAGCGATGAAGCGCACTTCTGGTTGAATGGCTACGTCAACAAACAAAATTGCCGCATTTGGAGTGAAGCTAATCCACAAGTGTATGTCGAAACACCGTTACATCCAGAAAAACTGACTGTTTGGTGCGCTTTATGGGCTGGTGGAATCCTTCTTCAAAAACGATGAAGGCCACAAAGTTACAGTCAATGGTGATCGGTATAGAGCCATGATTACTAACTTTTTCATTCCTGAATTGAACAATAATGGTTCCCACAAGACGGCGCAACATGTCACACAGCTCGTGCCACAATCGATTTATTGAAAGACACGTTTGGTGAGCGCCTAATTTCAAGTTTTGGACCTGTAAATTGGCCTCCAAGATCTTGTGATTTAACACCGCTAGACTATTTTCTGTGGGGCTATGTAAAGGCATTGGTCTATGCAGATAAGTCACAAACGCTTGACCATTTGGAAGACAACATTCGCCGTGTTATTGGCGATATACGGCCACAAATGTTGGAAAAAGTCATCGAAAATTGGACGTCCAGATTAGACTGCATCCGAGCCAGCCGTGGCAGTCATATGCCAGAAATCATATTTAAAATGTAATGCCACAAGATTATCTTTCGAATAAAAAAATTTCATGTCAATCGAATAATACATCGTTGTTTTATTGCAATTTAAAGTTCTATACCGCTCAAAAACACCCTTTATATCTTAATCTTAAACAAAGTATACTTAATTCTAGAGAAAGTGCTTGTAATCCCTTATATTTATATTTCTTTTTAGTAAACCCTGGGCAACACATGTAGCTTGTGTGTATTTCCATTGGTGTGTGCATAAAGAAAATTCACAATTTGGTTAAATGGCACAATGGGAGAGATAAAAACGAGCAAAGATAAAATCCTCGCAGTACTGATTTACTGTAATTGAATTATTTTTTTTTGAAAATGTGGATCTCGGTTTGTCTGTTCAATATAATATCACAACACACAAACAATCCAAAACTACCCTTAATAGTATCTAATCATTCCTTGAAGTTAATGAGGTGAAAATGTAGGGACTATTGGTGGGAACCACCCTTATAGTCTCCACCTGTGTTTATACGAAGTGCTACCGATAAACAAACTGAAACAATTTTCTTCGGTAAAGAAGATGCATATCTACATATCAGATGTTTAGTCTTAGTGTCCATTATACAGCTGTAAACGTTACTGCTGATGGGCCTTTTGTTGCCGTATGCAGATGCTGAATTGGGTTGTGCACTGCCTGGTTTTTATCTCTTTTCGAATAAATAACGCGAAATATCATTCTATATTTGTGGATTTTTTCTTGGTAAATTACAATCAATATTTTCTACAACTCTACATGAGGTACTGAAATACTTTCCGAACTTTTAGACAGAACAACTCTCAGACAGAGTTCGTCAAACTACACTCATTCTGAACCATTTCAATTACTTTACCATGAGAAAAGCCATCCTGAAGGTTTCTTGTAGCGATATTGCATGCACCATTTCAATTTTACCTGGAAAGAATGCAAATGCGCCCCTCTTTTTTTTAAATAAAAGTGCCTTGCACTGAATTAAGGGCGTAGCTACCGCTGTATCAGCCGTTTCAATGACATGGGTCACCAAAGCTACAGGGGCCCCAACAAATGTAACTATAGTCAAACTAATAGGGTTCTCACATCTAAAAAGTGCCACCGGAGAAATTTTGATACAGGGACCCCTCAGAACTAACTACGCAGTGCACTGAACATATGAGTTTTGAGTTACCTTACGACATTTAGGATAATTCTGGCTGCAAAAAACCCCTTCATCCAGTCGCAAAACTGTATGCTGAAAATTTATTATGTTGCTTCGGTTTTGCACAGTAGTGTGTTTATGCATATATATATATATATATATACCACGTTGCAATAGGGGGAAGGTTGGTGCCATCAAACTAGTTTAACCCCACTTATCGGTCCTA
Organism: Trichonephila clavipes; assembly: GCA_019973935.1. Lineage (NCBI taxonomy): Eukaryota > Metazoa > Arthropoda > Arachnida > Araneae > Nephilidae > Trichonephila > Trichonephila clavipes. Next base: position 808,208 of record BMAU01019643.1, on the reverse strand, counting down.
AGTCCGAGATTGCACTTGGATATTTTATAAATTTTTATTTTATTTTTTTTAAAAACGATGGAATTTTATCTTTTATATTCGCCATTGATATTTTGAAATGGGATTTAATATTATAAGATTCATATATTTCAATTTTTCAATTGATAATTGTGATTGATTTTATATCTTTAAATATATATATATATCATTGTATATTAAGGATTTCAAATTACATAGTAATATTTATGATAAAAGAAATGTCTTTAATTTTAATATTCTTTAAGTGCCTTACTGGAATTCAAATTTATCTATATCTATATATAGAAATATTATTTTTAACTACATTTATTGTAATAATGTATTAATTAGCTAGAAAGCTAATGTATTTTTAAATTTTAATAGCTTTATTAAACACTGTATTGAGCATGGAAATCCTCCTAACTTTCTTTACAATTATATATCTAATAGTTCTCAGTGAAAATACAGTATGTATTAATAACTATTATTGACACTATGTTTTGAGAGGACTTGGTACCCTAAAAATCACAAACCTATCGTTTTTTTATTTTTATTTAATGTTATTCTTTGCATTATTATCTTTCGATTGATATATCACTTGTGCATGTCGGAAAGTTAGAAGTTGACTAAAACTTCATTTGAAAACCAATTAGGCAATTCAGCCACACCCCTTTTCGAAAAAAAAAAAAAAGCTGAAACATGCTTTATGATAAAAAAAATCTACTTTAGAAATAGAAATAATAACTATAAAAAAGAATGTGTAGTATTAAAAGCAGAATATTTCCGAGGCAATACAATAATGTAATTTTTCTTCCTTGTGAAATGTGTGCATGTAAAATTTTTAAATTAAGGCATTTTATATTAATAATTTTATATAATTTCAGTTCTTCTTCCTGATATATTTTTCATACAAATGTAATACTTTAATATTATAATATTATAAGAAGAAAAACACCTCAAACTTCTGTCCTGACAGAAAAAAAAATTTTTTTAACATTTTTCTTGAATTTTCATAGGCAATTAGTACTCTCTAAAAGTTGATCATTTATGAAAATGTGTGGGTTGAAAAAATATGAAAATGCAATTATTTTAAAGAAAAATGTATAATCTAATATCTTAAAGTGGTATTTTAAGTTTAATTAAGCTTATAATAATTATTTTTTCAGAATTATAAACTTTAAACCTGTTTTTCTCAGTTTGTGTTTTTCGAAATCTTAGTGCATTCAAAATGCTACTCATTCGACAATTATTTACCAATCACTTCCATTTTTTTCTTGAGTGTTGAAAATAAAGCATGTAATAAAATTAGGGATCCGTTTTGCTATAAACTGAATATTTTTTTTTAAAAAAAAATAAAATGTAAGACATGTTGGCTTTTTCGTTGATTTTTAGCCTGTATATCAACATTTTATTTTTTTTCTCGAAAACGAATGAAGTTATTCTAAAATGGATCCCAAAGTTGTTTAGATCATCCATAAGAGTATTATAAAAAAATTTCAGGTCAAAAAATAAATTTTAACTCAAGGAGTAGGATTTTAAAATTTTGCCAATTTCCTTCAAAAAATTAAAATTTTTAAAATTTTGTGAATAATATATGAAAATTTTCATCTGGTAACATTTCCTTGAATAGAAACATTGTATAAAATGCTAAAATATAATTTTTAAATACGTAAATAAAGAAGTTTGCTCAAAGGGTGCCAAGTCCCCTTAATATTAGTATTTTAATTAATTATACAATTATTCAATAGATGGTACCACATGTTTAATAAATTAATAATATTGATATTTAAAGGTACTTGTAATCGTTTGTTTTCTACAATTAATTAGATATATATATTTATGGTTTTTTAAACGTACATATATATAGAGAGAGAGAGTTTATATTATTATATCATTATTTATTATTTTATTCGGTACTGATATTACTCTGTTGTATTTGGCGGAAAACATAACTAGTTGCTATACTCACGGAGTAAATCTTACTATCTAACTTATTGCATCGACTTTAAATGTATAACTGTGAATACTACTAGGCTATAATTTTATCGTTATATTTTACTAGTATAGTGATTTTATTTGTAATATTTAAGCTTCTCCTATTATTATTCTTTCCTTTCCATCTGGCACAGTGCATAGACAAATTACAGGTGAAGGTTGGCCTATAACTTATTTAAACCTGCAATCTTGGTTCCTAAGGCCAGGGGTTTATAATTGTACTACTGTGCCTAATATTTCCTTTCTTGAATAGTTATACTTAGGTTCTATAGCTATCTGTATTTATATTTATGGTTTATATATTAATAATAATAAAAAATGGAAAAAGTTTTAATTCTAAGTATAACCAGTCAAGACAGTAAGAAATATCAGCCACAGTAGTACAATAGCAAACTTTTGGCCTTAGTAACCAAGATTGGAAATTTAAACAGAGTTTTACGGCTAATCAACCTTCACCTGTAATTTGGTTACACACTGGGTCATAGGGAAAGGAAGAAATATTAAGATAAATGTAATTATATTACAAATAAAATACACAATACTATTAAAATGTAACGATAAAATTTACTAGAGAGCCTATGAGTATTTACAATATAAGAGTTAAAATCGATGTAACAAAACTAGAAGATAAAACTTCGTAACATAAGCAACAAGTTATTTTCCCGCCAAATAAGCCCACCGATTAAAAAATACCCATTTATAAAAATATTTTATGATATATATATATATATATATATATATATATATATATATATATATATATATATATATATATATATATTACTGCTATTAATTTATTTAAAATAAAATATTCGTAAATTAAGTAAATCGGAAACACATCATTAACTTTTTTTTAATTGGGTAATATTTTTAAATCCTCAGTAGTAAAATGTGACAAAATAAACATGGAACTCAATACAACAAATAAAACACTGCATCGATATATCCTTTATACTATAGTTTTTATCTCCATTGATTCGAAATTTTGTTAAAATTGATCTTGTCTTTGTAACAGTTCTTACTCATAAGTTTAAATTTTATGATAGTGTAAAGTAAACTTTAATTTCATTGAATCTCCACAGAGCAGTAAAATAATTTTAAAAATCTTTTTTAAAATTCGATTTTGTGATATTTTTTGAATAATTTACAGTATATATAGGCTTATTTAATATCAATTTTCTTTCATTATAACTATTGTAATTTACATTAAAATGCGTAATTAAAATTTTTTTTATCGTATATTGCACTGTAATAGCAATGCAAAAGAAATAAAATTCGAACGCGAGTGTTTATTAGCGTTGAACTATGAAGAAACACTAGAGCTATTGGCGACGAATCTCGTAATAGTGAGCAACTTTAAGACTTAAGAGCCCCGAAAGAGATATGATATATCAGCTTCTTCATACGGCGGGTCTTCAGTGGCTGTAAGGCTCGAACTCATGACACGCTGTCCACAAGCCCATTACCATGATCACTAGGCTACCGTGGCAACATAATACAAATATAAGGAATGAAAAAATGGTGTATTAAAAACTAATAGATATCTCTAATAACTTAAGAATACTAATTGATATAAAGAACATTGATTCTTCATTCTTCATTCTGAATATTTATTATTTAAAGTATATATATACTTTAAATAATAAATCTTTGGGGGGTGTCCAATAAGAAATGAAAGCCCTTGATAATAAATCAAGAATTTTGGGGGGTGTCGTCCAGACTCCTAGGACCCCTGGTATATATATATATATATATGTATATATATATATATATATATACATACATGCACACACACACATATATATATACATATATATATACATATACATATATATATACATATACATATATATATACATATATATATACACATATATATACATACATACAAATATATATATATATATATATACATATATGCACACACATACATATATATATACATATACATATATATATACATATATATATATACATATATATATATACATACATATATATATATATATATATATATATATATATATATATATATATATATACCAGCGGTGCACACTAGGGAGAGGGGTCCTAGGAGTCTGGACACTCCCAAAAGGCCTTGATTTCTTTTCCTGTTCTAAGTATATAGTACGTAAAATTTAATTAAGTATTTGTTATTAATAATTTTTATTAATTAGAGTTAATTATTTATTCAAAAATTAGTTTTGTACTGTGTTTTAGTTCACCCAAATCGACAAAATCAAAAGGAGCATGATACAACAATAGTGGACTTTCGACCCTGGATCCCCCCACCCCTTGAAAAAAATTCCTGCTATATACATATATATAAATTACTCTTTTTCTTATCATAACAAAAACTGGATTTTTAAGGAACTATTTTTTTAATCTTTTTCCCCTTCCTTGCTTTATTCTTTTACCACAGTCTTAAATTTTAATTGCCTGAAACATACGTGTTTGTGTGGATGTAAGTTTTTTATACAATTTCAATCGTTTTGTTTGCATTTGCTTTCCCAGTTTAGATAAACCTTGTAACTCAAGATTAAGGTAATCGATCTGTAAGTTGAAAAGGGATAATGAAAAAGAAAAAAAATTACACCCTTTACTATTTCCTAGTTAAGTAGCAAAAAGTATTCCAGGTCTTTGAAGAGTTTCGATTCTTTTCTCCGCCTTATCATTAATTGAACTCATTAAGCAGAAAATTTGCTAAAGACGTAAGTACAGAGAAAACTATCGTGATATGAAAAGTTTTTTCAGACCACAAAAGGATAAAAAAAGTATTTTGAAAGATTCGAATAAAAAAGTTTCGGAAGTTTAAAATACGGCTTATGGAGATTTTTTCCCCTCTCTTCTTTCACTTTTGAATAGTCTAGTTTCGTTATCTGTACCAATTTCTTTAGAAAAAGTTCTTTGTTGAGTAGAGGATGAATCAGCCCTCTTGAAATGTACATTAACAAACGCAAACGGATATTTTATTTAAGTGAAGTACTTGTGAAAATTCCATTCTTAAATTATTGGAATTATGCTGAGCTAAGAAAAAAAATGTAGCGGCATTGTAGCAATTTTCGCTAATGAATAGATGTATGTGTTATACTGTATGGTTATGTATCATCTTTTATATAGAAAGTTAAAGGAAATATAAAGTAAAATTGTCTCATAGTAAATAAAAAAATACAGCTAATTTTAATTAAGTATAATTAATCTTGAAGATTTTCTTTGAGTAATAAAGATTAATTATGCTTAGTTAAAATAATAAATTAAGTATTAATAAACTGTTTAAGCAATTTAGTGCCTAGATAATGTATAGCAGTTTATATAAATGCAAATAAATGTTTTATACAACGAACATAATTACTTTAGTGTAATGAACAAGTGCAAATATATAACATAGAAAACACAAATATATATATATAATATATATATATATATATATATATATATATATATATATATATATATATGGGAATAAATATAATTAAGCTTAATCTCTCACTCCATATAATAGAAACTTTTAGTAATAAATGAGATAATATATTGGTTGGTTAAAATTAAGTTGATGAAGAAATATATTTGGATAAGTAATAAATATATGATTCTTGTATTACTTAAAAGATTTGCAAACAATGTCCAAGCAAAAAAAAGGCAATATTAAATTTAAGAATATTAGGAAATTAAAGGAGCAGTAAATGAATAAATTCCGAAATTCTGATTTTAAATTTTAATTATGAAAAGAAGGCGAAAGAGTTCTATAAAATATTCATACATTTTAATTAACTATTTATGATAAGTACCCAACTAAAATTCAGTCATTCATATATCAATATACAAGAAGGATTTAAATATACAAATGAAATCAGTTTTCATGTAATACTGAGTTCCCTCTAAATGTTTAAAATATATATGTATAATGTAATTTTTAACAATGTTGCTACTACGGATTCTGTTAAGATACTTTTTAGATGAATGAAATTTTAAAACAAATTTATTTAGTGTGTATGTTAAAAGTGTCTGAAAGATGGATAACAATTTCCTGTTTGTAGGGAAAAAATATGCATTTTCGCATTTGTACCATAATTCTAAAAAACACATTCATGATAACATAAAAATTAAGCTTTTTTAATAAAAATAATACCAGAAAATTTTCTGTTTTCTTGAACAATTCTGATTCTTAATGTTTTAGAATAAATGGCAATTTTTGTGTCTGTAAAGGATAAAGTACGCGTTGTGTTTCTAAAGTTATTAGAAGATTTTTGCCGATGGACTCAATAGATTTTTTGCAAAAATTCATCAGCCCAACTTTATAGATTTATAAAATTAAATTAGCAAATGTACTTAATTTTTTTTTAGATTTCATAAGTAAATCTCGATTTTAATACCATATTTAATTCATGAACTGTGAAGAGGCTTAAATTTTCCTCTCACCCTCAAGGTATCAAATTAAAACAAGACTGAGTTCAGGTGATTTGATAAATGAAAAATTTAAACTGATTTCTTTGAAAAAAATATTAATTTATGTAAAAATGTTATGTAATTTGTGTTACCGAAATAAAAATGTTTGCGGTCTAGTGCAAAAGTGAACAAATAGCGGTCCTCCAAGACAATCGGAAAACCAAATATAGAGAAAAAGTTATCGATATCTGGATCAACATATATATGTGAGAATATATATGTGTTTTATTACATGTATATATATGTTTTATTACAAGGAGACCAACATGAGTAAAAATAAACGTAAGATGGCGGACATTAACTTGCAGGCTTAATGCGAATTTCACAACAAGTAATCTCACACTGGACTTTTAAAAAACTATAAAGAAAAGTATATATTTTATTAAATTGATTTTAAAATAAAATGTGCTTGCAACTATAGATGATATGGAAATAGCACAATAAATAAGTTGAATAAAACTGTCACTATTTTATTTCTCTCTCTCTCTCTCTATATATATATATGGATATATATATATGTATATATATATATATATATATATATATATAAAGGGTGTTTTTTTAAAGGTATAGAACTTTAAATTGAAAGAAAACTACGATGTATAATTCGATTGACATGAATTTTTTTAATCCGAAAGATAATCTTGTGGCATTACAATTTAAATATGATTTCTGGCATATGACTGCCACGGCTGGCTCGGATGTAGTCTAATCTGGAAGTCCAATTTTCGATGACTTTTTCCAACATTTGTGGCCGTATATCGGCAATAACACGGCGAATTTTGTCTTCCAAATGGTCAAGCGTTTGTGGCTTATCCGCATAGACCAATGACTTTACATAGCTTCACAGAAAATAGTCTAGCGGTGTTAAATCACAAGATCTTGGAGGCCAATTCACAGGTCCAAAACGTGAAATTAGGCGGTAACCAAACGTGTCTTTCAATAAATCGATTGTGGCACGAGCTGTGTGACATGTTGCGCCGTCTTGTTGAAACCACAGCTAATGGACATCATGATTGTTCAATTCAGGAATGAAAAAGTTTGTTATCATGGCTCTATATACGGATCACCATTGACTGTAACGTTGTGGCCTTCATTGTTTTTGAAGAAGGATTCCACCAGCCCATAAAGCGCACGAAACAGTCAGCTTTTCTGGATGTAACGGTGTTTCAACATACACTTGTGGATTAGCTTCACTTCAAATGCGGCAGTTTTGTTTGTTAACGTAGTCATTCAACCAGAAGTGCGCTTCATCGCTAAACAAAATTCGCTTATGAAAATAGACCATTATTTTCGAAATAAAATTGCCCAATTTGAAAGTGTTGTTCAGACGTGAGTCTATTCATGATGAATTGCCAAACCAAACTGAGAATAAATCACTTGAGAGCTGCTAAATCGGTCGCCATCTTGGAAAGTAATGCCAACTTAAACTTCTATACCTGGAAAAAAACACTCTGTATATATATATATATATATATATATATATATATATATATATATATATATATATATATATATATATATATATGTAAATATATATATATATATGTATTGTATATATATAAAGAAATATATATATATATATATATATATACACACACACACACATATATATATATATATATAAGAAATATGTATTATTTATCAAAAACAAGAAATAAGAGATAAAGAAAATAACAAAAATACCATAAGAAAAATATAAAAAGCCAACATGAAGAACAAAATTATACAAATAAAAGAACTACAAAAAGCAGAACCTAGCGAGTCAAAATTTCGGACTTAGGACCGAATAAGTGGGGGTTAAACAAGTTTAAAGGCGCTAACCTTCCCCCTTTGCAACTCGGTAGGAAAACCAAATAAAAATAAAATAAACAAAACTTCAGATATGGATAACTCAGAGAGCATGATAAAACCAATCACTACTATTATGTAACAAACTCTCCCAAAACTCTTAATGCAGAAAAAATCACAAAATAATTATGTAAGAAAAGTAGAAAAATGCTAAAACAATTACATAAGAAAAGTATCATTCAAAAATTAATTTAACAAAATTTCTTTACTCACAAAGCTTTTACGAAGAGAAACAAGCGTCTTGCCATTAATGAAAGTCAATTATTCACTAAGTTAAAAAATTCGAAAATACATAACCACATCTTTTGAGCTGACTTTTATACCAGCCAGAAAAGACAAGTATAAAATGACGACAATCAAATATGGTAAAATTTGAATTGGTTGATTGTCAAAAATGTAAATTTGCTAGGCTATAATTTGGTTGGTTGTCAACAATGTTGTTCAAGATGTGTGTGGAAAAAATGTAAACTGTGATATGAGTGTTATGATATAATCTTCACAGCAAGACCACTAACATGCTGACTTTGAAAACCTATTGTTGTGTGGTGGATTTGGAATTCAGTAGCAAGCCGGTTAATTATTTGTGATGAATATAGGATCTCAAGAAATTAAAAGGGTATTCATGATCTAAACAACATTGAAAAAATTTTTATATTATTGTATTTATCTATTTTGTGGGTAGTTAAGTTATCATTTCTAAATAAAAATTCAAAATGATATTTCTGTAAATTGATATATGTAAATTACTGTTCCATACGGGAATTTTAATTATATGGAACAAACGAATCTCTTTTGTCAAAAATGTTACTGACTACAATATTGTTAATAAGATGCAAGTCTAAATCCAAGAATTCCACCCTATTAGAGTTGAAGTTAGTTTTAAGGAGCTTGAGATAATCAGGGGTAGAATGTAATATTTGGTTTGTATTCACTATTTTTACCAAAATTATTATATCATATATATAACGATAAATTAAGTAAGAATTAGCTCATTTACAACATGATCTATTTCAAAAAAATGTAAATATAGGTTCGCTAAACAATTACTAGCTGGACCACCCTGAAATCCTTTGATCTGTTTATAAAGATTATGATCAAATGTAATGAAATTTTCTTTTAAAACGAGGTTAACAAGAATATCAAATTTTCTTTTTCATTGAAGTATATAATTCATATTTATCATAAATTAACTGTAGAACCTTAATCATATCGTCAATATCTATAGAATTAAAAAGGTCCTCGAAATCAAAACCATGCATAGAAAAAATCATCATATCCTTAGTAACTCTAGCAATCTCTAAGCTATTTTTAATAATTGCCGTGTTTTGTAAATTATCAATTAGATTTTGAAGAAGAGATTGTAAGATCTTCCCAGACTTCATGATATATGTATTGTATCCATTAGTGATACTAAGGAATTTTATAGGGCTTTTTTGAAATTTTGGTTTTAAAAAAATACTTGGATATTTAATATTATTTAGATGGATATTCAGTCTTTTGTTAAAAGCTAAAAGACGATTATCATCTTCTCTATTATTGTGAATTGATTTTTGAAATGAATTATTATTTAAAATGTGGTTACTTAATATTTTACTGTAAAAATATTTACAAATTATGGCATAATTAGCAGAGACCTTATCAACATATGTAATAACAAAGTCATTTTGGATATTTACTACTGATGATTTAAGATCTTTATACATAATTTCATTTTCAACAGTAAAATCTAATTCCTGAATTTCTGTTGTTACATAAGTTCTAAATTGATTGAATGCTTCAATCGGCATTCCGTATTTAATTGCCATTTTAAGGTAGAATTTATCTAAATCTTTTATGATTTTTTTCATAACGTTAGATTTTTTTGTGAGGAGGGCTACATCTATATATATATATATATATATATATGAGTGGAGGGCTACATCTATATATATATATATATATATATGAGTGGAGGGCTACATCTATATATATATATATATATAGATGTAGCCCTCCCCAGTACCCACCGCCTCCACTATATGGCCATAAAGCCAGAATATATTGCCCACTCTAGTGTATGGATATTATATGAAATGATGGGTATTACAATTTATAAGTGTGGTTCTCTAGAAATTTGACCTAATTTATGACAAGCGAAAACACTGATAGTCCTGTTCATAGAAACAGCACATATAACATTTTTCTAAAATTAGATATTTTATTTTGCTCGAATTTAATGGAAATTTATTAATTCTGAAAAAATTGGTAGACGTAGGTATGACGATGACTGACTTATAAAGCCCATAATTCACTGCCCTCTGAACATAAAATGAATTTTGTCACATAAAAAAAAACTCATTTTTCTTTTACAAATTCTGCACTTGGATCAAAATCATTCTTAAAATTCAGTAGAGAACTGTTAGAGATGGTAAAGATTAAACTGAAAGTCATTAATAAGCTATGTGGATGTGTTTTTACGTACAAAGCGCAAATCACTCCTTGATTTTATTCAGAATTATATAAAAGTAAATTATTTACAATTTCAGTTATTTTCATATACTAAGTGAAATATTAATATTTTAAAATATTTTAGAGCATTATTGATTATATAATGTATGGTATCAAGATAGCATTATTGCAAATGCTAAAGTACATTTATTTGTTTAGACACTTTTTTAAAAATGATGCAAAATTTCCTTGATTTCAAAAACCTGTACGAACAATGTTTAATACTGAAATATACCGATAAATATTACTAAAAAACCAAACAAAAGAACTATTTAATAAAAATAATTTTTTAAAAAACATAAGAATTAAGTAATAATTTAATTAAAAGTTTTAGAATTTTATAAATGTTTAAAGTATAATTAACTGATACCAACAATAATATAAGTATTGTACCTCTTACCAAAAGTTTGTTTGCTTTGTGATTCTAGTTAATCATTTTACAATAGAATTCACAGGAGTTTGTTAAATTTTATGTTGCTTTTTTTGGAATTTTACTTCAAAGCGTCTTTGGCTGAAAATGTGAAATTTCCGCAAGAGTACTTCCTTTTTGAAAAATTATTTTTCTAATTTTTATACTTCAAAATTAAATTATTCAATCGATGACATAGAATTTTTATGCCTTTCGTTAAAAGCATTTTATTTATTGAGTTGTTTGTGGAAAAATTTGCTTTTCAACTAAATATTTTGCCAAATGCTTCAAATTTTAGATAGTTTTAAAATTTCGTTTATATAAAGTAAATTCTCCTTTAAACGGAATTAAAAATAACCACAGTGTGTTTATCTTGTTTCAAGAAATACATATATTGCGTTAAATAGTATATCTAATGAGGATATCCTCTATAAAAACTGTACTTGCAGCTTATGAAGTAACTTATGTAATTAATCGCCTAGCCTTTAGTACTTTCTGTGTAGCTCACTGCTAATGATGCAACTTTTATATTCTTGGAAAAAATTGTCATGTTAAAGGATCATTTGCAAACTGGTATACACCCAGTTTTTAGTGATAAGAATGATATTATATAAGAGTTTTCGGGTGTGGAGTCTATCAAAAAACGCCAAGGATTATATTAATATGCTTAAAAGCCTAGTAGGAATCACTGAGAGAACAAACTCAAAAATAGACTGATAATTGTCATATATTATAAGAAAGTACTAACTGGATCATAAAAGAATAAGTAATACATGCCGTATATTTTGGAATACAAGCCGTTTCATGTATAAGCCGATATACCCAAATTTCGAAATCCGTATATAAACTGAACACCAAAAAAAAAATACTATTGTTTTTAAATATGCTTAAAAGTGGTAGGGAGCGGTAAGAAAAAAGGGATATTTTCCAATTAAATTGCGGTAAATTAAGATGCCAATGTCAATAGTTTTATTTCTAGTATTCCTATCTGAATTATTTTTATTTAATCTTGTACTCTTCCTGTTTTAGTCTCGCTTTCTGTGATATTTTGTTGCATTTGAAAAATGTTCGAAAATAAAAATTAGTATACGTTAAGTGGTCGTCGACCTATGTTTCATAACCTGGAACTTATCACATTTTCTTCATATGCATTCAGACACACCAGTCATTGAAGGTAGGTGTTAACTATAAGAAACGTGGATTCTGGCACTAACATTTAAACATTTATGTAACAGTTTTTTTTTCTTTTAGAAAAAAAAAGTTTAATTCAAAGTAAAAAGTTCTATTCAAAATTGCAAAATTTTTAAAGAAAAGGAAATAGCTTACGAAAAAGTGACAATTTTTTTTTTAAGAAAACCCGTACGTAATCCAATCCATTACTTTAACTTCAATGTAATTATAGTACAACATTAATAATATAGTATATGTAATTACAGTATTACCAACATGTAATTTATAGTACAGTTGCGCAAAATATTGGGTATCACAAAGTACTAAAAATTCCTTAATTTTTTTCCCATAATTCTTTATTCGTTTCATACTAAGCATCAAGATGAGACTTTGTGGAGAAATCCTTCATTAGCATTAAATTTATATTTAAAATGAGTAATTTTATAGTATAAATGTATTGCCTCATGTTTCTACAGTTGGATTTGGCAATAACACATTTTTTCCCTTTTAATAAACACAAGAAACAACAAATCATTAACAAATATCTTTTACAAAAATAAATGCATATATAAAAAAAAACTTATAAGATATTTGGATGCTACGTGAAAAATATCTACACCTCTAGCCATAAGAATTGCAACACTGTGAAGAAAAGCAAATAACTGAACTTTTTATCTTGTGAGTATCCTCTTGAGATACCCGAGGTTATAATAATAACATAAATACTTCTTCATGGTTTTTACACATATACAATGACATTATATACCACAAAAAGTCATTTTTCTGAAATATTTGGGGAAGACTAAATAAGATTCACATGTGTGGAACCTGATTAAAACATCGAAAACTTTCCAAATGATGAAAATGCACAAGTTTTATTTAAAATGACTTAAAATGCAAAAGCTAACATGCTAAATGCAGGAAAAACTATTTCAATTATTATAAATAATAATTTATAAAAATAATTATTAAAACCATTTTATTCAAGCAAAAAAATTTCTATATTTTAAAATCTTTTTTTCGTGTAAAATTATTTTTCTCAAAACTATTATTTACTACACACTGAAACACATACTACATTTTACCCATACTACTGTAGTACCAGAGTTACTTCCTGACAATAACTCTTGGGATGTATTTTTGCCATCCATATAGCTCGGCAAATGTCCTACTGCGTATGGGCCCTCTTTCTTTATTGGTAGATTTACAATGGATCTGCGCTTACCTGGTATATCATCATCATCATTTTTCATGCACAAATATCTGCTCTTTTGTGTTTGCTAATTTTATTTCTTGTATACTTTAAAAGATCAAAGACAACTGCCATGCGGTACTCCAAAAGGCACATATATTGCACATTACCATTTATCTTTGGGAAACTTTACATATTGAACCAGAAGCTAGGTATAGCAAGATGTATAAAATAGGTATATACACACATAAGTTATTTATAGTTTTAACTGCGCAATTAAATTATGTCAAACATCGGTCAAATAAATTTACACCACCAATAGATTCACCGCAAATGTTGACAAAGGGATACATTGTGATATCATTTGCTCTTTGACCACCTATTGCAACTGGAACTAGACTCAAGAACAACACATGATGGCAATAAAATGACAGACTTAAAATTTTCTAATTTTAAAATGGAAATAGTTTGGTAATTCCAATCCTCTGTCAGCATTATTCTATTGCTTTTCAACTTTTTTTCTCATCTGCTTTTATTTTATGCTTCCTGTAAGAAACATATTTTTTTGAACGAGATATTTTGTATATATACTCTTCTCATGAGATATCTATCTGTATAAACTACATAATTTGAAATTTTAGAAATATTTCCAGCAAGGCGCTTTGCAATAATTTCCTCTAAACTTAATGTTTTTAAATCTTTTGCAAGAATACATTCTTTTCCTTCCTAAATGGCAAAATCTAAGAACGTATCATTCCTAACTGACAAGACAAGGTTGCGGGAAACATATTGCTTGAATAAACGACACTCTCTGGGTCGTGGTAGATAAGAGCACGATGAGCAAGTTGCAGTCTTTGTTATCTTATTGAATGATGATGTATCCTAAGTTTTGAAAATAGCGCGCTACCACCAGCCTTAACTTCTGAAAAATGTTGCACTGGCTATTAAACTTACCCACTATAAGCACAACTCAACTGCTTCTCATATCATCAGGCACATCTGGTGATATAGAAAGCAAGCAGACCACATACGTTCTTCTCACTCCATCTAGACACGAATGCATCCACTAATATAGCACTGCACACAGAACCAAGACTCATCTAAGGGAATTTGTCAGAACCAAGATTCGTCATTGCTGAATTCAATTTTGCTTATCATTATCCCCATACATCTCTATGTTGCTGCATCTAAGGAATTCTCAATTATGATCGCCATACGGATTGTCCAACGACAGACATCGATACAATGCCTGTGTGGATATTTGACGTTTTGAAAATGAACCACTTTCATCCACTTTTAATGTCCACTATGTGGCTTTACAATCGTTCAAGTCTCACTAGACAACACGTCTCTCCCTTCGGGTGTTAATGGCTAGGCCGTTGAGATACAGCATGGAATTCAGTAAGGCCCTCCTAAAGCCATTGAATCCTTATTCGCAAAGCAGTTGTTGGGCTCCAACCAGTGCTAGTAGCAATATCATGAAATGATAAACTGGACTCTTCATATGCTACGGTATTGCTACTACTTAATTCCGTCATCTGTTGGTAGCCGTTTATTATACGAGGTGCAACACGATCTCCTAACAAACATTCAAATGTGGTTTTCGAACGAAAAACTCACTACCGCCCTTTCGGTTTTTTTTATTCGGAAATTTATATATTTATCCCCCTCCTTGAGTCGTACGATTCTACTTAAATGCTAATGATTTTCATATTGCATCATCTACATTCTTTCATGCGAATTTAACACTTCTATCATTCCTCCTTTTCGATATTGCTATTTAAATTCTAGAGCTGTATATTTGGTTCACTTTATCGATTGAGCACTACCTTTCACACGAATATGAAACGTGAAATGCATCCATTATTGTAAACACACCAATTCCTTTATTTTATTCAATAGTAGTTATTTTCGAATTTTGAAGTGTTAAATGTATCTTTTATAAAATTTCAAATTAGCTGAGATATTTCTACGAAGTCTTTGATGAAATGTACTTCTTGAGTGTTGTTGATGTTTCGTCAAATTCAAAAGAAAATAGAGCGACTCTATTTATGTGATGCTTACTCGTATGCGCAAAACTATTTACATGCTCTTAAGTCTTCCTTTAAGAATTTTTCCTCACTGTAATTAACATTCTAGAGAATCTAAAGTTATATTTCATGGATGTTATTTTAATAAGATTTTCATCATTATTTCCATTCATCTCTTCCAAAGTATATCATTCGTACAGTAATTAAGAACCAGAATCAAAACATACGAGATAAAATGCTCTCTAGAAAATTCTGAAAACATTTTTAAATATGTTCATACACAGATTTTACAAAATATTTATCGAAATTAACGGTAAATGTTATACTGATGTAAGCATCCACAACATTTTGAAAAGTATATATATATATATATATATATATATATATTTTAAACTTAATTGAATTGAACGAAGAACTCAATAAAATCAAGTGTACTTCAGAAAAAACAAATGTGACAATGCGAAACTCGAAGACAGAAAAATGTGTTTCACAGAAATAAGATAATATTATTTCAGTTGCGTGAAGAGGACAATAATTAAATACATAAAATTCACAAATACAATAACTTGTTATTTGTAAAATAATTTTTTTTTTGAGTTATTGCAAAGGCGAAAGCTTGCTTCGATTTTTTATGTAGCTGATTAGATCTTAGATAATGAGGATTTTTTTTTGAAATTTTGTTTATTTGTTGAATTATGTAAATCGAATTAATAATTAAAAATAAATAAGCAAACTAAAATAAAAGGTAAATTAAATCTGAATTTAAATATAAATAAATTAACTAATTAAATAATTAAAAATCAATAAACCATATTGATAAATAAATAAATAAAGTTAACAAATATCAATACATTGATTAACTAAATTAATTAATTGCTTAAATAAAACATACAAAATTTCACTGTTTAATATCAATTCATAGATAAAGGGAGAAAAGGGATAAACGTAGAAAAAGGGAGAAAACTATTAAAACATTAAAATACTATTTATAAATTATTTTAATTATTTCTTAACAATAACAATTATTTATCATAATAAAAATAATTTTAAGAAATAATATTTATTTTATCAAACATTAGTAATTGATACTGAAAGATTCAAATAAAATAAGTTATTTTTCTTCAGAAAATTGATTCAAACCCAAAAGAAGAGCTACAATTACAATGATGATCATATTTCAATTGAAAATGGAATACTTCAAGAGGAAACATGAATAGAATTTCAGGAAATGTCTTTTACCATTCTTTTGTTTTATTCCACTTCTCACTGAAATAATTGGAATGAATATAGACTGCAATAAAGCTGAACCCCGCCTCGTTTAGCGTATAGATAATAGTCATTCAGAAAGGAGAAAGCGCACAGAAAATTTGAATGCAGTCCTCGATGTAATAACTCATTGAGCCAATTTCTTTTAGTCGTTAAGATTAGAAGATCTATGTCGCGTGCGTAGGAACACCTGGATAGAATCCGAAATAAGCGATTCTTTAGATAAGAAAAAGGATAATACTAGTAAAATGTTTCTTTTCATATCATCGACATAAGTAGGGAAAGTGTCCTTCAATAAAAACGCAATATTTTTCTTTCTTTTCATCATTTCAAGCTTAAAGAAAATCTTTAAATATGCTACACGAGCAGAAGAAAGGTTAACAAATCATTAAAATAAATCATTTAGGAAATTGTTTGATAATAAAAAAAACTACTTCCAGTACTGTTTGAAATATTTGCCTTTTTCACCCCCAAGAAAGTTACTAATGGAAGATAATTTAAAATTGAATCTTTTTTAATGGAACTTGGAACCGAATCATTATTTTTAAAGATAATATATAACATTAAAACTTTTTATTTGAAGAAAATAAAATCATACAATTTCTATAAAAGGTGTTACAAAAGGTTTAAAATAGTTTTTGTATAATGCTAGAATATATACAATATTTAGAAAAACTATTTCCAGTCATATTTTTTTCCTTTGGCTTATTCGGGAAAAATAAGCATTGACAAATTTCTATTTAGTCATAGTAAGTGCCCGCAAATATTTTAGGGTCCCTCTTATTTTTATTACAATACTTATGTGTTATATAAATTTTAATTCTTTCAAGGAATCCACTTTCTCTTTTACACATTAATTCCATCAAATAGAGAAAGGAACGAATTGAGCAGACTCTTTCAGTTTCATATATATTTGTCTAAGATATAGTCAAAAGATAAGAATGTATAAATGGAAGATTAAATGTGTTAAATTAGGATTTTTTAAAGGTTTGAATTTTTGAGTTCAGTTAGCCCTTACTGTACCAGACACAACTATGTAAAGGTGCCGGTACTTACAGTTACTACAAGAGTCTAACCGGGGAAATGAAATCTTTGAAAAGCAAGGAGACGTCGAAGCAAGGCAAACATAAATGGTTACTATATTGACAGATTGTCGAGCATACAAGGGCCTATAACCTCTTTCATGCCATGCATGGTGCATTTTACCATCTCATGGTACTTTGAAATTGTTCCCATGGTCTTTTAAAAAGTTTGCCTATAACTTCACACCAATGGTAAACTATATTGGTAGACTACGCCTAGACTTATGTCCCAGAAGATCATAATGGCTATTGTCTCGGACACGGCGCTAGTGCTTTGAAATGCCACGTCCTAGATTATATAGGGCACGACACTAGTGTTCCAAAACGTCTCACGTCCTAGTATTATATGGAGTATTTTTTGAGTGCATCTTATTGTTATACCTGGATACATATCCGGAGAAGTTTATTTCGTCCTCTGTTACAAACTATCAAATCATAGTATTTGAAGCGGTAGGATTTTGGTAACAAGGTAGAAAGATAAGAAAGACTAATGTTCGATGAGCAGTATTCATGATTCTTCCATGATCAGTCTCAAAAATAAAAATAAATAAAGCTATACTCAAGCCAACGATTGTTCTTGACTACAATCTAATTGTAAGAAGTGGAGATCGCTGTGATCAGAAAATATCATTTCATCTGACGATCCGAAAACGTCACAATATTACAAAAAAATATTTTTACATTTGCTAGACAAGGTATTCCGGAACTCAATTTTGCTCTATAAAATGTAGTTAGGAAACATATTACATATTTTTCGAATTTAGAACCCAAGTTGTAGAAGAGCTTTTGTACAAATATAATGTTGCAGCATCTAGACAAAAGATTCCTGGCAGATCACCTATTGCATATAACTCCAACTCTCTGTCTTATTGAATGACATTTTATACTCCATATTGCCCTTACTCTAGCAAATATGAGCCTACAAGATAGTACAAAGCTTGCTGTTCATAAAAGGATGCAAATGAAAAAAATATAAGGTAGGAAACACGATTATGGTAATAATTGAGTAGTTGGTTTGTGCTTGGCAGCGTTTCGATTTATACCACACACAACTGAATTATTGGGATGCAAATAACTACTTATTTTTATTTGTTTTTCATTTAGAAAATAATGTTCTACTATAAATCAACTTTACCGCTATGTACCTTACGCTGTGTTGCAGCCACCTAAAGGGAATATGCAGTTGCGACAAAAGTTTAAAAATTTTTATGCATGTAACTCAAAATATCTACTAAGTAGTTTTCATTTTTTACTAAATATCTAATGTTTGAGATAAAAAAAAGTTTACATATACACAAATCATAAAAATAACCTGACAATTTAAGTGTGAAAACAAATATTCCTCTGACTGATCTGCAAAGCTCTGGGAGACAGACAAAATTTGAAAAAGATGAGCATAAAATTAAACTTAAGCGCTTGCAGTGAAAGAAAGTGTTTTAACCCTTTAACTGCCATTGGGTATATGTTCGTTTCGTTCAATCAATGCTTTAAGTGCCATGGACTGTTACGAAATACGATATCATTATTACAACTAATCCGAAAGTTTTGGATTAAAATGACCATGACATTGCTCCGGATGGATTTACTTATTTCAGGGGAAAATTTGCTTATTTGTGATTTCCCCCTCCCCCAATACTCCTGACATGCACGCCAATGTAAAAAATCGGAACGAATCGCGTAACTTTTAATCGGCAGTTAGGGGTTAAAACGAAGATTAAGAAGATACCAAAATGTATGAAAACATGAACAGTGACAATATATTCAATTTTTTCTATATTTTTTTTATACACAAACAATAAGAGAAGAAAACAAATCGATAAAATTCAGGGTTGTAAAATTGTAATTGTAAAAGATAACAAATTAAATAACTTCAAAAATGCTACTTAACTTTGGGTAATGCTATGAAACGTATTTAAATTTGATTCCATGCAATAGTAGTTTTCAAACAAAATGAGGTAAACAGTCAAATAATAATGTGATATTAGATTTTATCATTATTTGGAACACTTTATATTAAAGGAGTTGGTTTATAAATTATTCTATTATCAAGTTCAACAGCTACTTCAATTCTAATTTTTGCTTCTTAAATCATCAACTGAATCGCATAAAAAATTACACAAGAAATTCACACTGAACAAACATTAATAATTATTGTACTTGAGTATTATCGCATCCTACTGGGGATAATATATGAAACGAAGTACCTAGTTGATAAATCAGCGCGTACATCACATAAGAAATCAGAGTTGCCAATTTGGCGAGTTATTAATACAGTTGGCGATTGTTGCGATACTACGTGAGAATCATAATTAGTATATCTCACAAATAAGAAATTTATGGAATCCTAACTTAGTTGAAATGAGTGCTGAATTTTAAGAGTGAAGAAAAAAATTTGTCTTTTTTAGACCAAATGTATAAACAAAATTGAAAAATAAATACATCACGGACCATACCTATAACGAAAAATAAGTTAGCTGACTTATTTCATTAATGTCTGAATCATTTATTTAAGTTGATTGCTCCGGATCTTAACAATAAATAACTCTTGTAATGCATTTAGAATTAATTTCCAAGCGGAAGTTTTCGTATTAAATTCACACTAAATCCTGTTTAAGTTTACGAACGGCCGACGAAATAGTTAGAGCTTGCGAAAACTATTTTAAACCACAGTCAGATGCAAGAATGACATTTGCCTGATTTATATTTTATTTGAGATTAGAATTAAGGTAAATTTTTGTTTAAAGGAGGAATGAGAGAAATGCATATACGAATGTATATACTTAAAATGTATGAATGTAGTAATTAATTCAAATTTTCTTTCGATGAATTTTACTCCATTCATAATATTTTTGAGCCTGCCCAGACTTCGCATGATTTTAGTTTACTCGGTTAGTGGGAAAAAACCATAACTTCATTCTGTAACGGCGGGGCACATAGGGAACTAGGAGGCTTGACACATATCACACGATAGACTAGAAAGAGGGCGCTGCTGTGAACTGTTTTGGAATTTTGAGTGGGAAGGGGAGAAGAAGGTGGTATCGAACGTGAAAATAGAGGACGATGCCTGTAGTTCTCTATGCGAGTTATAATTGTAAATAGAGTTGTAGATATACAGTGATATGCTTTGAAGAAAATAATAAAATGGTAAATCCGGTTAATTTGAGTGATGATTAATTCAGTAAAAAGACGATCTTATAATTGCTTAAAAAACTGCCACACTTTATAAAACAAGGTGATGCAATCATGCATCATCTGCCTATTCTGACCAATTACAAAAGTCTACCTGAATTATCATGATTGGGAAAAGCTCTAAGAAAGCTGATATCTCCATAGTGAACAAAGAACGCTTTTGTCTATCGCTATAATGTTTGTGAGATTTTCTTTAGTGTTTAATCACTGTCTGTTTTATGTGCGTTAAATAAAAGGGGGATTTAAAAATGTCAACAATTTTCCTTAAGAAGACTCGGGCCTCTTGGAACAATTTTTTTTATTTATGTGTTTTAAAAATAAAATTTCAGCATTTCATATAAAGTTTCTATTCAAGAAAACGATATGAGATGAAATTTTTCACGTATTATTCACACACTTTTAAAAATTTAAATTTTCTTTTAAAAACATTATTTGGAAATTTTTAAAATGTTACTTTTTTTTGTAATTATCAATTTTTTGGCCTTCAAATTTTTTTAAATATTCTTCAGGATGTTTTAAAGAACTTTAGCAATTGATTTTTCAATAACTTAATTAGTTCTGGAGGGAAAAAATATAATCTTGATATGCATGCTAAAATTCAACGAAAAAAGTCATTATATACATATATATATATATATATATATATATATATATATATATATATATATATATATATATCCTACATTTTAATTTTAAAAAATGTTCCATTTATAGCAAAATAGACCCCTAATTTTGTTAGATGCTTTATATATAACACACTAATGTATCAAAAAGCACAAACTGAGAAAAATCACTTTAATGTTTATAATTCTGAAAAAATAATTATAATAAGCTTAAATAAACTTAAAATAATCCTTTCAAGACATTATATATATAATTTTCTTTAAAATCATAGCATGTTCGTATTTTTTAACTCATGCATTTTTATAAAGGATCAATTTTCAGGGTATTGATTGCAGAAGAAAAATCAAGAAAAATGGTATGACAGAAATTTTAGTTTTTTTCCTCACATAACATTGAAGTATTATATTTGTATGAAAAATATATGAGGAA
The DNA here is from genome assembly GCA_019973935.1 of Trichonephila clavipes. Taxonomy (NCBI): domain Eukaryota; kingdom Metazoa; phylum Arthropoda; class Arachnida; order Araneae; family Nephilidae; genus Trichonephila; species Trichonephila clavipes. The sequence continues at coordinate 786,041 of BMAU01019643.1, read as the reverse complement.
TAAGAACTGAAATTATGAAATTATTACTATAAAATGCCTTAATTCAAAAAAATTATTACATGCATTTCACACAGAAAAAAAATTACATTATTGTAATGCATCGTTAATATCTTGCTTTATATATATATATATATATATATTACACCTTCTTTTTACTATATATATTTATTATTTATCTTCTTAAAATATATTTTTTTATCAAAACTTTCTTCATCCAAGCTTTGTTGTTCTAAAAAGTGGGCGAGATCGAATTGACAATTTTTTAAGAGACATTTTTAAATGAAATTTTCTCCAAATTCAACTTATAACTTTCCGAAATGCAAAAGTGATATATCTATCAAAAGATAATAATGCAAATAATAAGATTGAATCAAAATTTAAAAAGCGATAATTCGGTCACTTTGGGGTTGGGGGGGCGAGTTCTCTTAACTATTCTTTTACGACTGGCAACAAAGAAAGAAGATTCTCCCACTAAAATATATTAATTCCTGTAAAATCTTACACACAAACACACATGTTCTAAAGGAGGAATTTTTAATGTATATATCATACTAAGCAACTTGGCTTTTAATAACGCCTATCAGTATATCGTAACCATCTTCCATTTTATATGTAAGCACTAAAGAATAGATTTGTTAGGCATATGAGTTTTAATCATATGCCTAACAAATCTATTCCTTTTATGAGAAAAAAGTTATTTCTTCATCCTCACAATATCAACTGTATAGTGATCATATTTTCCATTATATTCAAACAGAAATTTCAATGGAAACTTCCATATTGATTGAAATATTACAAATAAACCTTGCATCGTTCGTTCATCATATAAACAGACGCATCTAGTTTTGAATGAGAAAACCTCATGATTTATATATTTTAAAATCAAATCTGAGGAAATATACTTTCCAATACAATTCTTAAAAGAAAAAGAAATCATCTTTCTTACAGATATATCAGTTACAAATTGATTTTGCCAATACTAATGAAAATTTTAACAGATTCAGAGTAAACATGCGTAGTCTAGCTACGATATTGGAACTAAAGTTGTATAGAAAATCTTGCTCAGTGACACTGATTCTGTATTATACATCTTAAAATGAAAAACATATATCTACACGAAAACATGCTTATGCATAGAGTTATCCTACGCTGGTTCAATTCGAGTTTGGACATATTAATGCAAGTTTATAAAAATAAGAATCACATGAAAGTAGAAATATTCGAAAGGAAATGTTTATTCATGAATATCCAGGTAAAAATGCGAAGATCACATAGCTTTGGAATTTCTTGTGTTTGTTGTAGTTTTAAAAGAGATGGACAAATTAGTTAATGACTTTTTCCTTTGTTATTATTATAACTAAAAAATGTAGAAATATTTTGCGATCTACGCAGGATGGAAAATTTACTTTTGATATCTGATGTATAGAATTAAAATCGTCAATGAACTTAAATTTGTTATAAATGAAATCTTCGCTGTCTTTGAAAACTTAATTTTAGATAGCCAAGACAAAAATAAAATTGACTAAATGTCAAATAAAAAAAAGCCCCCTTTCTAAATTTCGCTAATTTTATTACTGTTGTTCATGCTTGTCGCAAAAACCGTGCGCCAGACGGCGCTGTCTGTGTATCTCTAGTTACTATGTGTTTAGGTGAATAAAAATAGAGAGTGTTTTACAGTCCATGTGTGAGGTGTGTGTTATTGAGCTATCCCGGGTGTAGTGATCAAACATTTTGGTCCGACTTTCCCGGAGTGGTGTGTATTTTTGTAGCCCATTCATGATCAGGTACAAAAATCAAAAAAAAGAATTTTGCATAAAATTTATATTTGTGTATTTGTATGTTTTGTGTCTAAAGCGATTCACATAGAAATTGTGCCAGATCTTACATCTGATGCTTTTATTGCTACATTAAAAAGATTTTTTAGTCGCAGAGGTAAATGTGCTAAATGGTATTGTAATGGGAAAACATTTGTAGGTGCCAATAAAGAGCTCGAGAGAATTCTAAAACTTATTGAGGATTCAGATGATAATTTAGCAGGTTTCTTATCTGCTGAGGGTATAGAATGGAAGTTTATACCACCTAGAGCGCCATCCTTTGGTGGTCTTTGGGAAGCTTCGGTTAAGTCAATAAAGTACCATCTTAGGAGAGTTGTCAGTGGCTCAAATTTAACCTATGAGGAATTTTTAACTGTTTGTATCCAAATAGAGGGAATTTTAAATTCCAGGCCACTGTGCCCTTTATCGAGCAATTCGGATGACTTGAACGCTTTAACTCCAGCCCACTTTTTGATAGGGAGGTCTATGACTTCAGTAGTCGAGCCCAATTTAATTGAATTAAAAGAGAATGCCCTTAAAAATGGCAACGGATAACCAGACTAGTACAATTAATTTGGAATAAGTGGCACAGATGTTATCTTAGTGAATTACAACAACGCAATAAATGGCAATTTAAAAAACAAAATGTTAACGTGGGTGATTTGGTAGTTCTCATTGAAGACAATATGCCAACCTTTAAATGGCCTTTAGGGAGAATCACTGAGATTTATAGTGGCAGTGATGCACTAATAAGGGTTGTAAAAGTAAAAACACAATTTGGAGAATATAAAAGAGCCATTTCAAGAGTTTGTCTTTTACCTATGCCAGTTTGAATTTTGTCTCTGAATATTGTGTATTAGAATTTTATATGTACCTTAATTTGTTTTGCGTAATCCTATAGTATTTTATCGTTTAATGTTTTATTGTAATTTGTGTTATTGTTGAATGTATTACATGTCAACGCAGGGGAGAATGTTCATGCTTGTCGCAAAAACCGTGCGCCAGACGGCGCTGTCTGTGTATCTCTAGTTACTATGTGTTTAGGTGAATAAAAATAGAGAGTATTTTACAGTCCATGTGTGAGGTGTGTGTTATTGAGCTATCCCGGGTGTAGTGATCAAACAACTGTTAAGCAAAACTGGTGGAATTCTATATGATTTAAAAAAAACCAAAGTTGTGTTGCTAATTTATTAATTAATTAATTTAATCAGCACATAAATAAATAATTTATAAAATGCAATTATATCGTTATGAATAGCATTTTCTTTATATACGCTAGTTTAAGAAATTTATGGCTTAAGCCTAGGTTTTAAATTTTAACTAGGTAAAATTACTTTTAAAAGTTTCCAAGTCACACAAACATTTGAAAAATTTTCAATCGACATCGGATGAGTAACTTAGAAGGCAAAATATTTACTTGATAATGTTAAAAAACGAGGAAAATATTATGAATGTGATGAGGGAAGTCATTTAATACAAAATCAAACACTATTAAACTTTTGAGAATATTCCTTTAAGTAAAGATTAAATTCAAGAGAGGAATTTGGATCATACATTTTTTTGATCATTATCTGTTTATTTTTTTCAATAAAAATGGTTAAAAACATTCCAGTAATGAGAAATTAGTGCTTAGTGATTGGCACAAATCCAGAGGACAGAACCCGTGCCCTATAGATCCCAACCCGAGTAACATAATCACTAGACAAAAGTGATCACCTCTATTCGGAGACAGTTACTGGCTTATGAAGATGCAGCTTGATGTTTGGTGGTTCAGTTAAAATTATGAAATATTAAGTCGGCTCAATAACAGAGCTAAATATAATAAAGATTGACATATGGAGAATCAGTTGGCTGTCTAGGACATTGTGTGTCTATAAAGGCACATGTGGCTCACCCTTTACGCTGGAGGCATTAAACATGTGATTTATTTCTGAAAATGGCTTTGAAGTCATTACTCTTTTATTTGCTTCATGATTTTCAGACGCCTGTTTATTCGAACACACAGGAGACAAGACATAGTAATTTAGTTTTAAACAATGTTTTGTGGCCAGTCAGCCTTCACTTTTGATTTAACATTTAACTATATTATTGGGCATTAGGGAAATGATAAAGTAAATTATTTATATGTCAATGTACTATGAATTATAACCCCTGGTAAATATATATAAATAATGGATATATATATATATATATATATATATATATATATATATATATACATATATTATATATGTACACAAATGAACACAAAAATTAGCGCACCAAGAAGGAGCAGAAAAAATTAAATGAAATTTTCATAACTAAGGACTACTTTTATATAAGTAAACGAGATTAGAAAATCAAAGAAAAAGGATTATTTTTTTCAAAGAAAAATACAAAATAATGGATGATTTAATATCCTGATGAATCCCCTCTAGCGCGAATGTACGATGCGATACGTTCCGGCATTGAGACATAAAAGTTTTGAATGATGTCTTGAGACATTTCGTTCCATATTTGCTGTAACCTTGCCTCTAGTTTGTTCAAAGTCACAAGATTCCCAGCTCGCCATCCTAAATGATTCCAGATATGCTCGATTGGAGATAAATCTGGTGATAGGGCAGGCCAAAAAAGGTAGCAACAGTGCGGAGACAATCTTGTGACACCCTTGCTGTATGTACCGGGGCCTTGTCTTGTTGAAAAATGGCTTCTGGGAGCCGCTACAAGAGTGGCAACACATGAGCTTGCAGGATGTCATGGGCAGGACATTCCAATGGGCTTTTATCGTGCCACGGACCAATACTAGGCAATTGTGTATTGTAGGCAATTGTACCCCATAACATCACACCAGCTGTGGGAGCGGTGTGTCACTGTAAAGCAAAGGCAGTATCGAGGCATTCACCATAGGGTCATCACACACGAACACGATTGTCAATCAGAGATTGAATCTAGATTCGTCACTAAAGACGAAATGGTTGCATTCTGCTGTAGTCAAGTTTCCTCGTGTGCGGCACCACTCCAAATGGAGTTGTCGATGGGTGGGCGTCAAGGGCAGCACACATAATGGGTATCGCAATTAATAATGACCTTCAGCCAGGTGCCTTTGTATGGTTTGAGAAGACACAGGGTCCCTAATGAAGGTGCTATCTGTGCCTGGATGACGGCCGATGAGGCAGTTGACTGTACGCGTGCATTTCTTACTACAATGTGGCGGTCTCTTTACTATAGGTCTGTAGAGGGTATTCTGAGCCAGGTTTTCGTGTAAATGACATCTCTCAGATCCACAGGTCCCAAAACCTTTTTACAACATAATCACAGTGGCCTAATTGACGAGTTACTCATCTAACTGACCACCCAGCTTCCATCATGCCGATGATTCTCACCCTCTGAAACTGCGACAGTTGCTCATATTGTCTTCGAAAACGGCGCAATGGCATGCCTATCTCAGCTCTTTCTTTGTGAATGATTCAGAACACTCAAACAAGCTGTGGGGTTTTACCTGTTTTATAATCCTTGAAGAAAGACGTTAAACGCGCACTACCAGCAGTACATAAGGCGCAATCAAATTGCACATTTATATTATTTTGCATATCTTCACGACATGTACGTTCATGCCTAGTTTCGTTACGATCCCGCAAGTATCTCTTGGTGCGCAATTTTTTGTCCATGAGTGTATATATATATATATTATATATATACTATAATATATACTATTGTAATAAATTATAGTGTAATAATTTTTATTCATGCATTATATTACTTTAAACTACAAGATTTTCGCTTAAACGAAATCGTTGTCATTAAAAAGAATTCCTTTGAACAATCTATTATATATATATATATATATATATATATATATATATTTCTTTTATTTCTCTATAATTTTGTTCTTCATGTTCAGCTTTCATATTTTTATTACGTAATTTCTTGTTATGTTCTTTATCTATTATTTCTTGTTTTTGATAAATAATACATATTTCTTTTATATATATATATATATATATAATCTGCCACTAAAATATGATACAAAATTGACTCAGCCAATGCATAAAAAACAAAAAAAAAAGATTGAAAGAACAGTGAAATTCTTTTAAGCTTTGCTTTAGCACATCGCAAAGATGGCTGAGTTTTTGAATACATGCCAAAAGAATGAATATTACATTAATGCGTTGATGATCTCTTCGAAAACCAAAGAAAATATTTTTTTTCTTTTCTTTAGTTTCGGTAGTTTACATAAACATGCTATAA